>WEKY01048669.1:140469-308702 GCA_013390045.1 Picathartes gymnocephalus | reverse complement strand
TTTTTTTTTTTTTGCAAATCGACATGTACTGTTTCTTGTACACTTTTTTTTTTGGGAATCAAATTAGGTAAGGTTTACTTTTCTACAGAGATATGAAGTGGAACCTGGGAGTTTTTTCACTGCCAGAGAAAAGAAGCTGCTTCTTGTAGGATCTCCTGATAACTGCAGTTTGACAGCTCTATTAGTGATGATGGTGTCTGTGGAGGGGAGAGGAAGGACACTTCTTCACTGGTGGCAGTACCAAGTGCAACTGTTTTGTATTCTATTAAGTAAGGATTTAATCTCTGACAGAGAAAAGCATCCTGTTAGTTTGATTTGTTTTGATTGGCAGTGAAGTCCAATCCTGTAAAAATTTAGATTAATGGATTCTTTTATCTATACTTTACTTGTGGAGAAAAAGAATATTGAGGATTTCTTCTAGAGATATGCTGACTTGACTAAAAGTAAAGGGAGTAATTTACAGTCAGGGACAACTGAGGATTTCATTCTTTACATTGCAGTGCATTTGCTTCAACTTAAATACATCCTTTAAAATATTGCATCAGCTTATGTTACATTGACAGTGATGAATTCCTCAGACAACAGAATATATAATAGTTTAAGTCAACTTCTGAAACCAGGGCACAGTGAACATAACCATAAATTTTGGGTTTTGCTTAGTTATTCCTTAGTTATTCTGGTTGGCAGATTTCTCAATTCCTTAAACTATCTCATGCAGGGTGGGGTGAAATCCCAGCCCCACATCCTTCTGTAGGCACTTCCATGGGCTCAGTCCTGACATGACCAGAGTCTCACTGGAGGTATTGCATATTTAAATTGTGGAAGGCTGTAGACATTGATTTTAACCAACACTTCAATATTGCTCAAAAATTTTCTAAAAAGTAATTTCATAGTTATATTTTCAAATGTCTTCTTGAATGTTGAATGAAATTATATCAGGGTAGGAATTCAGGATAGAATTACTGTATGGAAATGATTCTTAAAATGCAGGGTAGATAAGTGAAATTAGGGCATCTCTCAATGTAATGGATGGATGCATTTGTCAAAATAAATACTAATTGTATTACAAGCCATACTAAGCACTGGATGCTTAATGAGTTACTAACAGAAGAACAAACTATCTTTTATTAACATAATTTTTTCCCTTAGTACCCCATGGTATGAAAAACACCTTTGATAAAACTATATAAATTAAAGTGTGGGAGTTTACACATTCCTTTCCTGTTCTTTTCTTTTTTTTAAGTCTCCTTATGCCATTATTTGCTTTCCAGTGTCTGTTGAAGCACTGATATTTTATACATTTTTGAGAACGTCTTCTTTTACAAATCAATGTAAAATAAGCTATATATTTGTCATAGGCTGTAAGACATGTCCTTTAGCAATAGGACTAAATATGACTTCTATGGCATGACTGTCTGAAGTGATTAGAATAGTTGAGAGTAGGGTAGTTTGATGGACAGACATCCTTATGGTTCCTTTGATGAGGCCTTCTATGAACCAAATGCTGAATGTCTTTATAATGTGTGCAACAGAGCGGTGGCAGCTGTGTAAGAGAGTGTGCCTAGACACAGTCACCATAAAGTTGTTTTGAGATGGGGAAAACATTTTGGACTATATTTTACTTTTTTTAAATCACAGTGTTTAATTAGAATTGTAGAATGGTGAAATTATTTGGGTTGGAAGGGACCTTAAAGATATCTCGTTCCAACCCCCCAGCCATGGGCAGGAAACCTTCCACTAGACCGGGTTGCTCAGGGCCCCACCTGCCTGGCCCTGAGCTTCTCTGCCCAAGGTCTCATCATCCCCACATCAAGGAATTGCTCCCTAGTAACTAATCCAAACCCCCTTGCTTTCAGTTTGGAGCCATTCCCCCTCATCCTGTCACTGAAGAGCCCGGACAGGTGGCCAGTGTTCCCCTCAATAAATGTCTCTGTACCTGAGGGGTTTGTAGCACTCATGTAGGATGACAAGAGAGATCTGAGTCAAAGCCATTTCAATCTGCAGAGGAATTAGACAAGGTATTTCTCTTTTGGTTTTGGTTTCACACAATATGTCCTTGTTTGATTGTCATGCTGAGTAAAGCAGTGGTTGAGCCTGACTTGTGTTAAGATCATGAGGTTTTGCCTAACTTCAATCTAAGGCTGTAAAGCAGATCAGGCTCAATCAAAACTTGACACTGTCTGCTTGAGAAGTTAATGAGTTTTTGTCAGAACTAATCTGTTGTTATTGCTTAATGTTACAAAAATCCTGAATGCTTTTAACGCTCGTGTATCACATTTACTTCCGGTTAAGTTTATGTAAAAGAGCTTGTGATATTCTCTAAAATTCTCCCAGTATTCTCGGTGGATTATTTCTGGATATATGAGCTTTTCAATTTTCCTATAGTAATGTAATTCGGATGCCATGTGGGTGCTTCAGTGCACTTGTATTTCCATGTGTGCTTCTGTTACAGGATGATTTTCATTGTTAAACATTTCTTTGATAGACATAATGAAATGCTACTGATCCTTTTAGTTTGGTATTGGCCTTTGGTAGTACCAGGGAAAAAATAAGAGTTAAGATAATTGATGGAAATTTTGTTTTCTTGATTACAGCTCCCTTCTTAGGGATTTTTGTTTGCTCAGGAGCTATAGAAAAATGCAGTGGACTTTAAAATTGCTATGAACTAGCCTCCCTGCCCTCTTTCCAAACCACTGTACAAACATAAAAAATAGCTTATACTTCTTTGTCTGAAAGCTCTTCTATAGGTACCATAGATTGTTCAGGCTCACAGCACGGTACTACAAAGCAAAAAAAGTAAAATCCTCTTCCTTTCTTTTTATAATATTGATCAGCCATATAGCTTAAACTGAAAGTACAGAAAATACATTGTTGTTTTCATATATACATAAAATATTAATAATAAAGGATTGGATATTATATGAAACATTTTCTTTTATATAATATGTCTTATCAGTTTGGTTCTAAATGGCGAGTTACGAAATATTGCTGTTGCCACTCCTAGATTTTACTGAAGCTCTTAGGGTTGAAAAAAAAAAAGGCTAAAGAAATCAGGAAAAGATACATAAAAGGAAAACTTAAATAAGTGGATACAGAAAACCCGCACAAGCATCAAATAGTATCTGAAAAAGGGACAGTTAAGAATTCATGGGCTTGTGTATAAAATTAGATTCTGGGTCAGTGCAAGTCAAGAGAATTTAGTCTCAATAAAATCATAGATGCAACCGAAATGACAAGACTTGAAGTAAATGGTTTGTAACCCATGTCATCACATTTTGATGCCTGAGTGTAAAGGCCAGAAAGGCCTGTATTGTGTAGCAATAAAGGGAGAACAAAAGCAAGGCTTTTAGGGGTAGAACACCTTCAAGAAAGTAGTCTGCACAATAATAAAGTAAGTTTTCATGAGAGAAGGTTATTCTGATGATCTTCAGCTTTGCTTAAAAAAAACCAGCAGAGTTTTTCTTCATGCAATAAAGTAACATCTGTAAGCTAAAATGATTGGAGTAATAAGCAGAGAGTGATACCGTTTCACAAAAGACTTTGAATGACTTCCAGATGCCACTGCCAATACAAGTCTCAATCAAAATGACCCCGTAGTTAACGGCAGTAAATTTTCACAGAAAGGTGCCCTGAAGCAAATGGGTATTTCAGCCAATAAGTCTGATGTTTTGATTTTTCTGTATCAGGTGCTCCATTTTGGCGCACACACTCATCTCTGAGGAACTACAGTCCTTTACTGAAAATATTACAAGCATTTAAGAAGCATGAAAAGCAGTGTGGTATGGTATGGATGATGAGCCAAGCTGGCAATGGCTGGGGAAGCATGGGGAAAATGAGGGTGAGCCCTGGTGCACAGGATCTGCATCGTGGGCTTGTGAGGTTAACTTGATCTGTACTGGATCTAGCTGCACCACTATGTGTACTTTTATGCTAAAGAAGGATTTGTTTTTACTGTATAGGCTTCAGTAGAAAGAGACACGAGTGCCAAATTCAGAATTAATATGATTTCCTGCTGTAGGGAAGCAGTGAGCTGCAGTATTTGTGTATAAAGATAGATGAGGCAGGGTGTGCATCTTCTCTAACACATGCGTTGCTTCTTTGTATGGCCACCCTTGTCCCAGCCAAGGAAAGGCTTCCAGGAGCATAGAACCACTGCCTCTGTTGAGGGCAGAGTTGTAAAAAGTAAGGGAAAGTCATTTGGGTTAAACTTTTACCTCCATGCTGGCACAGATTTTTGAAAACTGGTTTGGACTTATCCATACTTAATAAGAGAGCACCAGGAAGGTCAGACTCTGTTGTGGAAGTCCAGTGGGCTCCCACAATTGCTGTTTTGTTCTGTGTCATTTCATTAAGGATCATTGCACCTGCTACTAATTGCAATGTGGCTTATTAATAATGAAAGAGTTTTCAAAATCTAATTTATTTCTCATGTTTCTGGCTGTTCAAACAATGACTATAGATTAATCAGGTTGCTGAATCAATTTGTGAGCTATTTATTCTCTTATTAACTTTTTAAAAAATCTTCTTTTCTGTTTAACTGTTCCTTCATTGTGTATTGATCTGTGTGTGGTAAAAAAAAAAATAGTTTTCATAGGCAGATTGCAGCTGACTTTACCTTCAGGGTCTTGCTTCTTTTTATTTACATACGTGGTAAATGTTGTGCAGATGTAGAAGACAAAATTTGTCCCCTCAAGAAAGAGTAGAAACCAAACCATGCAAGCACTTGTGTTTCTGAGACGTGGAGTACAAGAAAAATAAAGTCAGTGATTTGTAGATCGATTGCTACTTCCACACATTTGATTGTTGGATTAAAGATAAAAATGTGCTGTTTTATGTGGTACTTGGCAACAGGGATCTTTATGAGTGTTTAGGATTACTGGACTGGTTCTCCAGCCTGCTGCAGTGAATGCACTCCAGACCTGGCAGGGCAGTGTTCTGTGTTTAAAACAGCTTTAAAATCCCACTCAGACAGGCCTGGTTTATACCTACTGCTGTAACTTGTAATGGCCAAGAATAATTGAATGTCAGTAAAGGAAGATGCTCTTCTCTCTCTATACATATATCCCCTCACCCCGCCCTGATTTTGTTTACTTTCTGACAAAAGTTTGTGTCTCCTCATTTGTAATGTTTCCCTGAATCCTCAGTCATCCTGTTTCTCTATTGTTTATCAAGAGAAGAAATGTTTAAAAATAGAGAAATGCAATTCTTATTCAAGAAACAAACAAAAGAAGAAGCCACAGTTGGGAGAAAAGTGAAGTCTGGGGCAATTACAGTAACCGTTGCTACACTTAATTCATTAAAAATATGTTTAATTCATTAACAAGAAAGGAAGTAAACTGCATGTTGGCAGTGTTGGTTCTGTAAGCCTGTGAAAATAACTTCACCTGCTACTGCTGTATGGTAACTGGTAATATCTAAACAACATTTCCATCTCTTTTAGGATCAGAGTCACACACAAGTCTCCCAGTACCGCCAGGATCACTCTCTGATTATGAGATCTATTGTCCATATGACTGATGCTGCTCATTCGGGAATTATGCCTCCATCCCAGCTCACCACCATTAACCAGTCTCAGCTGAGTGCGCAGCTGGGGCTAAATTTAGGAGGCACTAATTTGCCACACACTTCTCCCTCCCCTCCTGCAAGTAAATCAGCCACTCCTTCCCCATCCAGCTCTATCAATGAAGAAGATGCAGATGAATCAAACAGAGTAAGTTATTCGGTGTGCTGCAGGGAGCAAACTTCACACATCTACACGCTGCATTTTCCTGGATGTGGCAGTATCAGCTCAGAGGCAATGTCATCATTTCAAATACAAATGTTAAAGTGGAATATGATTAATTTGCTGGTTACCTTCATTACTTAAGAAAGTTCCATACTACCTCCATAATAATAAACCTAAGAGTAGACATATATATATATATATATTTCTTTTGGTCTAGTTTGGCTCAGGTTTTCAGATCTCTTGAATCTCTTCAGGCATCAGCTTTGGACAGTTTTGTCATTCTGGTAATCTCTGGAGTCATGTAAAAATTAGATGTGTTTAGACAGAAGTAAAGTAAGCTTTCTTCTAAGTGAAAGTTTAGTTAACTTATATTTTCCTTTAAATAAATCTGTTATAAAAGGAAAAATTATTGACCAAATGAAATACAAATGTTGTTATAGCAGTATATGTAAAAGGCCTAATTTAAGATTGTTCCATGAAAGGTTTTCTCATTAAGTTAGTGGAAGTTATGCATGTGGAAAGCTCTTTGTACAGGATCCTCAAAATATCAAAGTAAATTACTATCATAGAGGTATATTTAGAGACACTTGATCCCCTTGTTGCAATAATCTGTGCATAGTGCAACAAGAGGGTCCAGGGCACGAGGCACAGGCAGGGACCAGAGCTGCTGTAATCCCCAGTGCTGCTGGGATCCTCATCCCAGGGGGAAGAGAGGGGCTGTCAGTGCCTGGCCAGAGGCCAGAGCTCCCCCACAGGCACCTGCCCTGCCCAGGGAGCACTGGGGGCCTGGGGGGACACAGCCAGTGCTCCTGCAGGTGGACACAAACTGCTGAGTTGCTGCTGCTTTTTGCCTGAAGGGTGGGATTTTTAACCCCTGGCCCATGTCTAAGTTGCCAGTCTAAGCCTGGGAATTGGGAATGTCTGCGAGCTTTTGCCTTTTGAGTCTCAACTGCTGTAATTGTATCTTGATGGGAGAACATAGGTGGCCTCTTCAGAATATGCTATGAATTAAATCTTATTTTTTTAATATACAAATTAGCATTGGAGTGTCCTTTTTCAGGTCAAGTTCATAGGATGTGACTCCCAGAGCCATGCCTGAAATGAGAAGTAACTACTCATGCATTTAGTTCCAGTAGATCCAATGAGACTATACTGAGATTAAATAGTCTTTTCTAGAGAGAAGGGCCTGCACAACAGAACTCTCCCAAATGTTGCCTGCATAGTAGCTTTGTCCCTATAATATTACAACTGACTGTCAATATTTTTCTGCAATTTATCTGACTTACTTCATGCATTTATTGATTGTTCTTGTTCTTACTGCTTCTTAGACTACTGGAGAAAAAAGAGCTGCCCCAGATTCTGGCAAGAAGCCCAAGACTCCAAAGAAGAAGAAAAAGAAAGACCCCAATGAGCCACAAAAGCCAGTGTCAGCATATGCCCTTTTCTTCAGGGATACACAAGCTGCAATTAAAGGACAGAACCCGAATGCTACATTTGGAGATGTTTCAAAAATAGTGGCATCCATGTGGGACAGTTTAGGAGAAGAACAAAAACAGGTAAATTGGTGCAGGGTTGTATCACAAGAAGTAATCCTTGTAAAAAAATCCTCCTACCTCTGCCCTGAGTGGAGCACGCTACTTGCTGATGTAGAACTTTACCTCTGTAGAGCTACACTGAGTTTTGAACTTGCTGAAGACCTGGCATGTAAAAACTATTTTTGTGTAAGAGCCAACAGGTAGTGTTAAAAGACTGTATTTGTCTTTAAATTTTAAAGGGCAGTTTGTAAAAGAGCTCAGGTTATAGTGTCCTAGAGCCCTCTTAAAACCATCTTTTGACGATTCCTATTTCAAAGCCCTTGTTTCCTATTAATAAGTTAGAAAAGAGGAAAGTGCAGCATATTTACCATTTCCTTTGATCTGCCTTATGAATTTGTTACAAAGCGTGTTGATTTCTAACCTTTGAAGCCAATCCTCTGAGTCTCATTACAATGTTGTGTGTGAAATGCTATCTCCAACTCCAACTTGGTACAGAGTGATGAGTTTTGTACTTCCTTGAGGGTTATTCTTCTTCCTATACTCGTGGAACTGCTACACATGGATTGAAGTGGGTTAAAAAAATACCCTTTGTTTGCCTGTTGATATTCCATTCAGTTCCCAGTAACAGTTAAAAGAAGCTTTTATGGCAGAGGAGATTCCCAGGTAGGACACCTTTTGGCAAGAGATGAGTGGTTCTTGTTTCTGAAATATATTTGGAAACTTTTAGTCTGATCTAATGGATGATAATGAACATGATTTAAAGGTAAACTTTAAATTTACTGATGATTAAAAATACAGATCTATTCATTTTTACCTAACTGTTCTTGTTTAACTCAGTGGGATTCTCTCATGCTGGCTTTGGGGCAAGTCTAAGCTCTTTGATCCACCTTTTCTAGAGGTGCACAGGGTTTTTCATATGTAGCTAAAATATTTGTTTTGAAAAAAAAAAAATGCACAGGTGTATTTTGCTATTCTAGACTACTGCTGATACATTTTGGTATCTGAAATACTCAGTGTTCTAATATCCCTGTTACTTGGAGTCAATAAAATATTGTTTTCTGGGGAAGCAGAGTGCATAGGTGGTCTTGTCAAACAGTTGGCTGCTCAGACTGATGTCAAATAGCAGCCTTTTGTTATTCCTGATAACCAACATAAATTGTAGTGCAAGTCCAGCAAGCAGACCTGAAAGCCTATAGCCACCTACAAGAATATTTAGAACTTTCAAGGAAGAAGAAGCACATCTAACAGTAGAGTGTTTTCAGGGGTTTTGCTCTATGTTTTTTGTTCCTTTGCAAGTTGAGAGCATTCTGGCCAAACCATCTTAATAGTTGAAGTTGGTGAAATTGTGGTCTCTTTTAATAGGTATATAAAAGAAAAACTGAAGCTGCCAAAAAAGAATACCTAAAGGCACTTGCTGCCTACAGAGCAAGCCTTGTTTCTAAGGTAAGCCTAATAATGCCTTCGATGTAAAGCAAGTGAGCTTTTACCAATGATACTGAAATATCTGGGGCAAGGCAGGGGGGATGTTATGCAAAATAGAAGTAGAATCCTAGGATTTCTGTAATACAGCTCTGCAAGATGTCGTGCTGCTGCTTGAACCCTGCTTAGGCTCTGCAAAAATAATTTCATCTCTCTGCTGGCATACTAATGATTACCAGAAAACATCTTTGTAATTGTACATCTTCCTTGAGCTGCAGAGGCAAAGTAATGCACTTCACTACAAAAGTAAAATTCAGTCATGAAAAATATACTGACCTTTTGACATTAATATTTGCAAGCTATTTGCAGAGGTTTGTTTTTCCTCAAGTGCTGCTTCTCAAAGGACAGGCTTGCTTTGTGTGGAGTTGGAGAGCAGTTGTGTGACATAGCCTAAGTATTTCTTGCAGGTGAGGGAAAAGAAATGCGTGGTGGCTCTGAATTTGGAGAATACTAACAAACAGACTAGCTGTCAGTGAGCCACATGGAGTATTTTAGTAGATCCTGAGTTAAAATAAAACTTGTGAAGAAAACAAAGCTCTACTGTCTTATTTGAGAATTTACCTTTCTAGACGGCAGCACTATGCAGGTTGTGGTTTTGTTGCATCTGAATATCATAAATGGAAATGTGCTTATAGACACCAGAAATATGGGTAAAACATTATCAAGGTGGTTATTTATCTAATGGTATTATATAAAGAACAATTACAAAAATATATTCAATCACAAGAATGCAACAGAGGGTGATGTCTTCACTCCTGAGAATATTTATTTGAATGTACAACTGCAGAGCATTAGTAAATCATAGGGAAAGTTGCTGTGTATTTTAATTAATGATTAAAAGTACAACATCAGAAATTATACACGTGTTTTTGAGAGCTGGAAGATTTCTTCTCCTTGTGTTGAGAAGCTGTGTTTTTCTATTGCCTCTGGGAATCAGATGATATTCTAAAGGCCTTTAGTATCATAATGCTACATTCAAGAGCAGCAGAAATTCTAAATACCTTTGAGAGATACAATTTTGTGAATATTAAGTTGC
Organism: Picathartes gymnocephalus; assembly: GCA_013390045.1. Classification (NCBI taxonomy): domain Eukaryota; kingdom Metazoa; phylum Chordata; class Aves; order Passeriformes; family Picathartidae; genus Picathartes; species Picathartes gymnocephalus. Next base: position 298,927 of record WEKY01048669.1, on the reverse strand, counting down.
TTTTTAAAACTATCAGAAATCATTTTTTTTTCCCCAAATCCATGAGACCTGGACTGCCAAGTAACTTCTGGGTAGATTGCAGGTGGAACTGACACTCAAAGTCATTGTATCTCATCTCCCCTAAATTAAGACATCCTTGTAGCAGCTTTTTCAGGTGAGATGGTTGCTGAGGGTGGGGATGGGATAGACACTTGTGCTGCACAATTTGTTACATTCCAAGATAAATGTCTGAAGGTGTCAGTTAATTCGTTGATAACTCATGGGGTGGGAAGTGTGTGTGCTGCTGACTCCCAAAGAACAGGGATTTTTGAAAACATGTAAATGTGTTGGGCCTGTTCTGGCTCTTTCAGAGACAAAGAGTATGTGACATCTGTGCCTTTCTGGTGTTGATCAAGGGCACAAGTTAGTTTTTGTCCAAGTAAGATCTGGAGGTACCATATAGGGTGACAGATAAAGAGGTGATACAATGTCTATACTATTGATGGATCAGTGATTGTTTTCAGACTGCAGATTGATCTTTCCTGGTAGAAAGCAAAAGGTGGCAAAGGTCTCTGAGTAGCTGTTACTTTTATTACCATGTAAAGCGTGACAGTGTTTTTTCTGTTGAAAAGACAATTAATTTCTCTTCCAAACACAGGCTGCTGCAGAATCTGCTGAGGCCCAGACAATTCGTTCTGTTCAGCAAACGCTGGCATCCACAAATTTGTCTTCCTCCCTTATTCTGAATAGTTCTCTTTCTCAACATGCAACGGTGTCAGCATCTCCCCAAACTCTTCAGCAGCCCCTTTCCAGAGCGATTGCTCCGAAGCCCTTGACCATGAGACTGCCAATGAACCAGATTGTAGCTTCTGTCACCATTGCGCCCAACATGCCGACAAACATTGCAGCTCCCTTGATAAGCTCGATGGGCACAAACATGGTGGCAACGCCCTCGTCCTCTCAAGTCAGCCCCTCGATGCAAAGCCAGCAGCACCAGATGCAGCAGCTCCAGCAGCAACAGATGCAGCAGATGCAACAGCAGCAACTACATCAGCATCAAATGCATCAGCAAATACAACAGCAAATGCAACAGCAGCATTTTCAGCACCACATGCAGCAGCATTTGCAGCAGCAGCAGCAGCATCTTCAGCAGCAGATTAATCAACAGCAGATGCAACAGCAACTGCAGCACATACAGCTTCAGCAAATGCAGCAGCAGCAAATGCAGCATATGCAACACCAGTCACAGCCTTCTCCTCAGCAGCATTCTCCGGGAGCCGCGCAGATCACTTCTCCCATCCCTGCCATTGGGAGCCCTCAGCCAGCACCTCAGCAGCACCAGTCACAAATACAATCTCAGACACAGACTCAAGTATTATCGCAGGTCAGTATTTTCTGAAGATAAATGATGTTGCAACATGGCTTTGTGTTGATGGAGGGGGTAGGGGTAAACCATATTTGGCTGAAAACTGTAAATTGTTGATGGTAGTTATGCAGGGATGCATAACAGATCAAATGATCCTCTAAAGTGTCTATTAGATAGGCAATAAAGAACTACAATGTAGCTATGTATCATCTTTTAGCTGACTATAAATCATTTTGTTTAAAAGAAAAAATGCTGTTCTCTTTTTCAGGTGATGCCTTTTTAATTTATTTAAGCTTTACCTACAATATGTGAATCAACTGGCCTAATAAATACCTGGACCTTATGACTGCAAAATGGCCTTTCAGAGTTATATGCTATAACCCTTCTTTCTCTAAAAGTGAATAATGCACTTCAAAGCAGTATGAACTCATGAAGCCCTTAAAGCACAGTTGTAACTACCTGTAAAATTATGATTGGATTTCATACAATCATACTTGTATGACATGAGTTAGTTGATGGCATTTTTTGTCATGAAAAAATAGAGTAAATCACAGATTTTTGCCAAAGCTCTTATTTTTTTTTTCTCTCCTAAATGTCTTCAGAAAAACAAATGCAAGTAACTGGACTTAAAAGTTTGACCCAACCTTCCACTTCATTTTTCCAAATAAATCTGCTATAGTTCATAAGAAAATATATATTGACAGTTACCCTCTTATGTTAATTCCAATTACAGAACAAATGTGAATATTATATTCTGTGTCAAAGTGATGAGTTTCAGATTTAATACACTGTATTTTTAAAAGGGAAATGCACTTAAATAAAACTGTTATTACAGAAAGGTAAGATGAGAAATGCAAGTTATTAATACGCTGTAAAACCAGTAGAATATTTAAATGAAACTCCACAACTGAATAATCAATGTAAATATTTTCTTTAAAAGTTGTAAGTTTTCATATCATGTGTTGTAAAGTTTTCATAAATGAGGCTTTAATGTAAACACTGGTAACATGAATTATTAATTGCTACATTGCTTATTGTGTTTTTATGCTGTTTTATACTTTTTTATGAGTTATGATAGCAGCAATTAAGTTGTTTGTATTTTGCTTATCTAAAATAAATGCTTTTATCTTGCTATAGAATAAACACATTTCAGTAAAACTGATGAGCTGTAAGTCTTTGATAGAGAAACCAGAAATGTTTCCTTCTGCAAATGCTTTCTTGGACTTTTTTAAACTCCTTTAGATTTTTGCCAAACACTCTGGGTGAACAGGTACCAATGGGAACAGAGTAAGCACTTGGCTCCTGTACCCTCCAAGATGCTCTGCTGAAGAGTTGTGAGCAGCTTCTCTGAGGTATCTGTGACTGCAGAGAGAGAAGGCAAGTGGTGGAGTCAGAACAGTCATGGTGCCCTGTGCTGATGATCTGCAGGAACAGGGACATGAACCTGTCTCTCAGCAGTAATGTTCAGAAATGGGAATCAGCACAAATTGTGGGTTTCTTTGTATCCAAGAGTTTCAGATGTAAACACAGTTACTGCTGTGGGCTTCCCTCATTAAGCCTCCAGCTCCTGACTTGGGCTGATCCTGACTTGTCTGACTTTTATTTTCTCATAAAAGTAGAATGTGATGGAGTGGAGGATGGAGAGGGCAGGTCTTTCATATGAAGGGTTTGAAAACATTAACATCCACTGTGTTGACACGTTATTAGTGCTGTTCATATATTTTTGCTCTGAACAGAAAGGGGAGAGCCTTTATTTTCTTGTTTCCCTTCTTCGCCTGCAATATCTGTGCTGCGAGTGCAGTCTGACCACTATCCCCAGTTGTCTGGCATGATTAATTACAGCATCTGTCCTGTCAGAAGCTATAATGAAGAGGTCTTGATAAAAATTGCAAATTACCACTGGCAACAATCTTAAACTGCTTATGATAAAATGAAAATTAAAAACAGCAAGTGTCAAGCCTGAGCAGAATCCTAATCCTGTTTGAGGCATGGCTACCAAGCTCAGACCACAACCCAAAATTAGTGGAATAGAGATCCCCAAAAAGTTGCAGACTTGAAGGAAGAGGTACTATACCATGTGAGTTTATTCATAATGAATTCAGCTTTCAATATTTCATCATCTTCAGGTACTCTGTTTATTATGTACAAATATTGAACAGCAAGAGACTCTAATTATAAATTTATAGATTTCTTGGAGCAGAAAAAATCATTTATAAATTGAAGCTTTTCATAAAAGGTGTTAGTTGACAGCTACCCATGCTCCTAATAGCCTTAGCATGATATCTAATAATGCCTGGGATGGAGAGTGTTTATTCCAAGTGCAAGGAAGCCTGTCTGCATTAGAAAAGGCATGGCAGAGGCTGGTTGGGAGAGATTTTGTGTGTGTCAGTTTTAACCAATGTTACATAACAAAGGGAACTATTTTATGGCTGTTTTTGAAACCTTTAGACAAATGTCTTCAGAAATAATTGCTAAACTGCATGTGACAGTAATTGTGTATTAGTTCTATAATTGTCATTTTGAAGACCTATGAAGTATCGTTGGAAAAATGTCACTAGTGATAAGAGTTAATTACAACTGAAGTCTGTTTTCAACTATTTGCAGCGAGAAGCAGGTGTTATTACACTCATTAAATGGTTTCATAAATCCTGGGTTTTATCACATTTGATTAAGAGCTGCTGAACTACTGATGTTCAATTCCAGGAAAAATAGTTTTAATTACTGCAGCTAAAAAAAAAAGAAAAAAAAAGAAAATTAATCATCAAGCAGGACTGTACATTTTAAATATCAAAATTTGAATCTTGAAAAACTGGAGCATCCCCCTGCTTACCACAAAATTATATTTTGCATTACCCACAATAGCATATTGCAGAACATCTTGTGTTTCAAACCGTGCAAGTTTGTGTTCATGTTCCCTAAGTCTAAGTGAATAACTGTGCTGTCATAGGTCATAAATAAAACTGTTAGTTTAAATTGCTTGATATGCAGTTTATACAAGAAAAATGCAATAATCTCTATGGTTTCAGTGTCATGCATGGTTTTTAGGAATGTTTTCCTTCATAGCATTTACAATGCCTTTTCCCAAGGTTTCAGATGCTTTATCACCCCGGTTAACCACATTCTACTTTCACATTAACCCAGGTTGACACATGATGAAAGAACATAAGGAGGTTTAATTTTTAGCTGACACAGGGTCATTAGTTTCTAACTTGGAGAACAAAGCCTTTAAATACCTCTGTGCAACATAATCTCAATTTTATATTATCACCTGACCATTGTGGTTTGCAGGACAGATGGATTAAATATCTCAAGTTTAACCACAAGTCTTGCACTGACTCTTTTCAATGGGGATTCCTATTTGAATGGCTCCTTTTCCATTTCTCACTTCATGGAGTATTTTGCAGCACTGGACTGCATTCTAACCTTTCCCTCCCCCCTTTGTTTGGCTTTTGTTTTGCAACAGCTGTTATTATCGTTTTTGGTCAGCTGTGATTGCTGGAGGCAAAATAGGACCAGATGGTGTTTTGCTATGCATGAATGGCGAGTTAGAGGAGTTTAGATTGAATAGGCCAAGTTTGAATGGTGTCTATGCACCACCTGCCCTCTTCAGCAGCAGCACACACATCATAGGAGCATGATCTGTCTCAGACCTACTAGAATTGGATGGGAATGGAGAGTGCCTCGTTGGATTTTCTCCATATTTATTGATCTTCCATGCACTAACAGCATAATGCAGTACACAGTCAATTTGAGTTAATTGGATATGACACAGCATGTACATGTAATCTATCACTGGCGTCTCCTGGTACATTTTAGGGTTTGCTGCCACAAGAACATGCAGTATAAGCCTGCATTAATAGGCTAAGTGGGTGGAAGTAAACCAGGATCATTGTAGGGTTTGATTTAGCAAAATATACTGTAGTTTTACATTTGTACTCTTGAAACTGCCAGAAATGCAATTAACTATGAACATTTCTGATTTGATAGACTGGGGTTGAGTATTTTGTTACAGAAAAAAGTGTATGTCATTCCCATACCTTACTGTGAGGTTTGCTAGTGAAATGTAAACAAATGTAGGGAGCAGCATCTATAGCAATGGGCCAATGCCATTCAGAACATCACCAAAGGGCTGCTTTGGTAACCTAAAACTGGTCAGAGAGGTGGAATTTAAATGTTAAATAAACTTAAGAACTGTTATATGGTCTGTTAAGGCTGCCTGAAAGACATGGGGTATGAAAGACTTGTGCCTAGATGTTACAGAAGAAAATACCTGTTATGAATAATGAAAAAAATGTATAACAATAATATATAATAGATAAATTACTTGCATTGTTACAGCAATTGGATGTTTCAAAGCCTACTTAATATGTAACTGAGGGCTGCGATCATGCTCTAAGTTGGCAGGAGCTGCTCACTCGGCGTCTTTGTCTGTGGTGTCAGGTAGCCAAGTGAGCTACTTTATTATGAAAATTGCATCCAACTGAAAAAATGCTAAATATTTTCAAGTGCCTGTGGGAAAAGCTAGGTTTGTATTAAAGGATTTGGTTCTTAAAGTCACCAAGAAGTTAATGCTTCTCAGGTGCATCGGAGGGAGAGAATTTTCAATTATAATACTAAAATCTTTGAGAAGTGAATGTATTGCTTTGAATGAACTGCTCTGACACTTCAATAGGCTACACTGGAGATTTTAGAATGCATTCTGTTTACCTCAGTTAAAAACCAGAAGTGGTATTTTAAATAGTGGGTTTTGTCCAAGTTCTTGGAGCTTTAACATCTTCAGCCTCGAAACAAACCCAAGTAGTGGAGAATTTTCTTACAAGGTTTGAAATTAAATTTATTTTAATCTTCTAGGTAAAAAATAGTTGAGCAGATAATTATACTTGTCCAGCAGTTATATGGACACTTCTTCCAGGTATCATTTATTCTCTTTCCTCTCCAGGAATATCTTTATGATGCAGTTACCTTTGGTCTGTTATTTTCTCCAAACTGGAGTTGCTACATCATTATAACTCTGCTGCTCTAATTGTACAAGAGAGGTTTTGATCCAGAAAATCACTTAAAATGAGCTGATAATTCATGTATAAAAGTAGTAATTTAATTGAAGTGACCACTCATATGCTCTGTTATACAGTTGCTCAAGTGCTTTCATAGATCAGGGGTCTAATTGCAAAACATTGTTTTCCAAACAGATCCAAGTATTTATAATAATATTCAGAACCTAAAAGTAATCTTACATTTTCTGCATTTTCTTTTATTAAATTCTGTTCTAAACAATTCATGAGTCTCATTTTCAGGTACAGGTATCTAACCTTAGTGCTGGTTCAATGACTGTGAATCATCACGAATGTGTAAAGAATTACCCACCTGATGCAGCATTGTATCCGCAGCCATTTAGAAGGGATTCTACTTTGGACAGGTTTGAAACTTTCTACCTGGATCAGCAGTCACAGCTCTTGACTGAGCAGATGCCTTAACCAAATATTTGTATTTACAAAACAGAAGTAAATGCTGGCAAACAAAGTGTCAGGGTGCCTGCTGGCAATATTTGGGAAACCTACAGGGTATAGTTACTGCAGGCTGGTTTATTTTAGTTCTATAGCCCATACTGTACTGATAACAAACATATACATTGCAGTAGCACAAAGTACATAAATAATAAATCCCTTGTGTTATGATTTTCTTGCTGGTAGTTAAAGGTGCTTAATTTTGGAACTGGTTTGGTGTTCCAGGAATCATAATAATTGCCCATTATATTAAAAAAATAGTAAGTAGCTGTACCATTTCTTACTTTCCTCTTTGTAATTTTGAAAATGAAGAATATTCAGTGTCTGGAAATCAGAGGTCACTTTGGAAAATTCTGCTGTATGGACTGTTGATCAGAGGATTATCACTGCTGCCCTGATGTGTGTGTATACATACATACATAACATAAATACAATCTTGCACCCTGCTTTTGTCTGCTCACCACCTGTGGAAAGCTCGTCCTGAAGAACTTCTCCTCTTTCAGCCCCCCTTCATGTTCCTCCTATTCCTGCAGGTCACAAGGAAATTAATAGATTGTGCACATACACAATACATATTTGTTTTAATAAAGAGATGTCCAGATGGATGCACTTAATTGTATGTGGCAAACGTCTAAAGTATACATAGGTCAGCTAAAAAATTTGGGGATTTTGGGGTTAACATGTTAGGTGCTTTGCAGCACGGACTGCCAAAGGATTTGGTTACTGCTTAGCATGCCTGGCACTGACAGAATATAGATGAAGCTAGTGATAATTATCATCCTTGTGTAAACAGACTTTCTCCCTTATAGAATGGTGGCAGATAAATCTATAAGAGTTTTGGTCAATTACAGCAGACAAGTGTATTACAGCAAATCTTGAGCCCATGGTGAAATACATGTAATTCTGAGTGTCAGTTTAGATTCTTGTGTTTCTGGAAAGGCTGGGCAGACTGTCCTTTTTCCTTCCTTTTTTCCTTTAACCCAAGGCAAATGAAGTTACCCTTCCCTTCAGAAAACGACCAGAACTTGCTAGCAGGCTTGGACAAATTAAACATCCTTGAACAAAAATTGTGAGACTTTCACATTCATTTCTGTTGATGTTTCCTGTAGCTGTTCTTGGCTTTAAACTGAAGGTGGAGTTTGTTCTAATTATTTCTTTCTATTTTCAAACCTTCTGATCAGTAAAAGAAGAGAACTGATGTACAGTTCTGCATCCCTGCCCGTTCAGCTGCAGAACAGGCAGCTCCCACTGGGAATGGGTGCTGATCCCAGCACCACCAGGCACAGCGGGATGTGGGTGCTGCGTGGGCTCCACGTTTATCTCATTTCATGTCACTTGGCTGTTAAAAGTCAAAGCAAGGTATAACTGATAATTTCCAAGGGAGCAGAGCAGCCCATCGTGGGCCACTGGCTCTCTCTGTCCCCGTGGCCGTGGGGTGTGTAACTGCAGCCTCTGGTGGGGCTGGAGTCCTGCCCGGTGCCAGTGGGCCCCGCTCGCAGGAACACCACCGAGCACCGCACCTACGGAAAATTAAAACCAGCTTTGCAGTGTACTCAGGGCTAAATAAGAGCCCACTAGAAATAAACCCAATGATTTCTGGATAGTTTGGACCAGAGCTTAGCTGAAAATGGACAGAGAAATGCAGCCATTATGAGCACACTTGTAATTTTTTCCAATGATGTAGGAATATTTCTTGGAGAAAGAGAATTTGAAGGAGAGGGAGGAACAGCAATTTTCCTTCTGAATTGAGAAAATGAAAACTGTTGGGTGTGTGTTGCTATCACAGCAAAGTGTTTCTATCCAGGCTCAATGTTTCAGCATGTAAACAACTTCCACTGAAATCTGCAAAGTGCCTGTGCAGAGCATCTGGGAAAATATTTGTGCTTTAAATGCATTAAGCAAAATGATAATGTTATTTGACTTTGGTTAATCAATAACAGAGGAGAAATATAATGCTTTATTAAGCTTCTGCCATACAATTCAAAGACAATGAAATTAAAAACTACTCTGTTCTTTTTTTAAAATGTGCATAAATTATAGTGGGGTTTCATTTTAGGGAGGGTGGGTTTTTTCCCCCTATCGTTATCTGTATATTTTATCTGCAGTTTGTTGCTTTAGAACAACGTATTTGTCCACTGTAGACAAAATATTCACTTTGTTCAGTTCCTTACTTGAGGTCAAATTCTCTTGAGGAGAACAAGTGTGGGTTGTGTAGCTGTCAAAAGAGGGTTTAGTGCTTGACCCTAAGAAGCATTCAAAGCCCAGATCCTTCTTTTTTTATTGCTTTTCATTTTCATTGTTTGTACTTTATACTTAAGAAGGGGCCTCTGCACAGGGGAAAGCCCCTGCTTTCGTATTCACAACTAGCAGCCTTTCTACTGAAACACCTCAAAAGCTTTTCACAGCAAGAATTTGGAAACCACTGCTCTGTGTCAACTGCTGGTGCATAATCACGCAGCACACGGAGGGGCTGGGGCAGGGTGTGAGGGTGCACGTGCCGCAGGGAGCCCAGGGAGGGTGGGATGGAGGTGCTCTAGGGATTTGGGACACTTGCATAAACGTTCTGGCAATAAACAGAAAGTACAGCAGGTCTGTCAGCTTGGATGCAATAAAGCAGGAGTGTGAATCCAAAAGGTAAGTTGCTGAATTGACACAGTTTAGAAGGTACAGACAATAGCTGTTTAACTGGATGCTCACTGAAAAGTTGATTATACACTTTTATACATCTGTGCTCCAACAGAAGTTGTCTTAAATTCTCTACAGATGGTGTTTATGTAGTGTGCACAAGCTCAGAGTTAGAAACAGCTATAAAAAAGGCCGGAGATTTTGTGTAATTATTCACAATTACTATTGTGGAATTGGACAGTGCAAGTTTTGTATTACATTTTATTTTATAGAACTACAATCCAATTATACTTGTAAAAGCTATTGCCAGTATGAGGTACCTTATTTGTAAAAAATGCAAAATGCTTGTAGTGTTCCTAACTGGACAGGAATTTTGGTTAACATAAAAATGTGGTAAAGGTGATTTCAAATCCTTTCCATCCACATTGGCACGACTGTTGGCCTTATCTTTTTTATCTTGGGTAGTAACTCAGTTCTCCAGGGCCATTCCAAGGGAGCCAGGAGCACAAGAGGACCAAACAAACAGATGGACTGAGATACCAGAAACCTGAGCAGTGGAGGAAGGTCACCTCTTTGGAAAGTTACACAATCCTTGTGGGAGCTTGGCTCCCAAGTAGGGTGATTTCGGGTGCTGCCAGGTGGGAGGTGGGCACTGCACAAGCCCTGCCCTCTGCTGCTATAAAGGCATGAAACAGAATAAAAGGAGATGGCAAGGTAATTGGTCATCTACATAAATTGAGACAAACTACACATACTATGTATTCTGGGGTAATTTTCACCCTTAAGAAACCCTAACAAGGAGCACTTGCTGGCCTACTCGGAACAGAATCTCCAAATCTTCATGTGGGGAAGCGTGGTTTTAATTACACAGATCTCCAGTCAGAATCTGGGAGCCAAGGAAATGCAAGGGTACATGAGCACTCTGTATCAGCATCATCTGCTTCAGCAAACAAGAAGCATTTCACAGAGAGCACAGGAAAGTAAAAGTTGAGTAAGTCAAAAAGCCTTACAGTGAAGAAATTAAATAGCTTTCAGGTTGAGAGTATCAGAAAAGAACAAAACAACAAAACAAAACAAAAAACCCAAACAAAGGAACAAAACCCCAACACCAACCAACCAAACAAAAACCCCAACAAAAACAACAAAAAAACAAACAAAACCACACAAAAACAAACAAACAAAAAACAAAAACAAAACGAAAAACCCCAAAGACAGCACTCTCAAAATTACAAACTTTATGAGCTTTCATGTGTAGCGAAAATTCCTCCAGAACTGTATTTGTTGCTCATAACAGGCAACTGGGAATAACACGACAGGTTTGCAGGGTCCCTGCAGGGCGCAGGGCACATACTGGCACTGTCCAAGCCTTCTTCTTGAGGGCAAATGTTGCTTTCTGCTTGTTGCCACTGCTTCAAGACTCTCATTTTCATGCAGACTCGAGGCCCTGTCATCAGTCTCTGCTGCTTGTTCTCAAGAGCCAGCCAGTCCCAGCCAGGCAACGTCAACGGTAAAGTGACTTTCGGGATGGTCACGGACAACCCCTGAGACAGGAGGAACCTTCCCTGTGGTACGGGGCTCTGTGGGCTCCTGCAGGCCCTGCTGAGGGGCAAGGGCATTTTGACTGCCCATTGCACCAGGCATGAGGAAATCAGAATTATGGATCCCCCATCCCTGGGAGTGTTTCAAGGCCAGGTCAGATGGGGCTTTGACCAGTGTGGTCTTTGTGGAAGTTGTCCCTGCCCATGGCAGGAAGATTGGAACTAGATGAGATGATCTTTGAGGTCCCTTCCAACCCACACCATTCTATGATTCTATGATGCTGTGATTCTTTTGCCTTCAAACACCTTCACTGGATGATTCAGAGATACAGACTATACTAATTTAGGGAAAGAATTATTTTAATGCACATGCAAAAAATCCTGTGTAAGATTAAAAGCCTGGGGAGAAGGAAAGGGCAGAAGAGAAGATTTCCAGCCTGTGATTCTGCATGTTTGATTGTTTGATGTCTTTGTGACACGAGATTGTTTAAATTGCAGCATCTTGGGGTCAAGGATAGGATTACAAAATCCCTACTGTTCTTGGGATGGTAGATATCGTAACATGGCACTGATCTGTCTCTGACCTCGGGACACCACTGAAAAATGACTGGAAACAAAGCACTGAGGAGAAAGGTGGGACTGGTGTAATGGACTGGAAATGCCTACAGAAAGACAGCAGTTCCAGGGGTTTCCTGACATCCTCCCTGATGGTGTAGTTTGGTGGGTGAGAAATGCAGCATCACCACAGAGATGTTCAGCTGGCTGATTTTGTGATGGATGTTGAGACTGGGATTGGGTGTGGGCACAAGCCCCTGTGGGCTGACCTGATTGTATTTCAGCCCTCACTATGTACTGCAAAAACGCACCTTCAGGCCTACTGACAGTCAGACTTTACTGATTCAGCACACATTCAGATGTAAAAATTTACTTAAATTTCATACACTTTAATTACAGAAAAATTAAACAACAGAAAAAGAAATACCAATAAAAGCCCAGGTAAATCAAATCATTCTAAATCTCCCACAGGTGGCAATGGTCTCTGTCAACCTGGAGATAAGCCAATGACACTGAGCCTGCCAAGAGACCATTTCTGGTTACCAGCATTCTTACACTTTGCCTTCTTCTTCTTGGATTCAATGGCTCTGAAGCTCATGCTTAAAGTTAAGCTCCTTATGAGGTATGTTGCAGAGTATGAAACATAATTAAGATTAAGAAGAGTAGAAGAGCCTGTAACGGCTCATAATCCATCTCTTTCTCCAGACCCTGACAACAGAAATAACGAGAATTCCCAAAGGATTGATTTTATTTATATTTAATTTTATTTTGTGTTTCGGTTCTGTTAAGGATTTCATTCTATAAGAGTGGAGTAAGAAGAAAAGTTTGTTGCACAGGTTTTTGTTAAAACTGAAGCAGCAGAATAAATAGGTGACTTCATGAAAAGCTGAACCAGGTCACTATTATTCTTGGTGATTAATTAACATCTGTGATGTTTAAATGTTGATAACTGCACTTGTTTCTTTAAAATATCCTCCTAGGTTTCCTGTGTGGAAAAGCAGAGGGTGAGAGGCTGATCGTCTGCAGCTCAAGGCAAATATTGCTGTGACTGAGATTTGCTGGTCAGGTACTGCAAGAAACCGAGTCCTTGGAACAAAGTAGATAGATGATCCCTGTGTGAATTTAACAGCACTTGAATAAAGAGTAATTAACCCCTTACATTATCATATATAGAATTTCCATCCCATACTTTTTGTTTAGTACCTCTGGGATTTTAGCCATCACCTCTTGAAATGCATTGTAAAGCTTGCGGTGGCTTTGGAGTTACTGGACCAAATCTTGACAAAGCAGCTTCAGTATTTTTATAATGTAAAAGAATTATTATAACTCAGAGCTGTGCTTATATCCCTGCTGGCAGCAAGGTGAACTCTGACTCAGAACCCAACACATTCCCGTTCACCTTTGCAGCTCTGTGTGAGTGATGGTGAGCAGTACTGAGGTAGGGCAACATTTGGGGGTTCAGTTGGTGTTGAAAGAGGTGATACTGTTTCTCCTTATAGAGAGAGTGCAGTGTCTGGCTTTCCACACTTAGGCATTTAAGCAGCCAGTAACTGAAAAAAAAAGGTGCTGTCTCCACTGTTCCAATATCTGGTCATAAAACAACATCAATATTGCTGGTTTTCCCATCTTTACACAGAGGTGGGATTAGATTTTCTACCCTACTCCGTTCCTACTTTTAGTACATATACAACTCTTTTAAGCAATACAGACTTGATTAAAAAAAAGCCAACCCAGCAGCATAAACCAAAACCAACAGTGTTCATTGAAGCGTTTTGTACATCATAGCTGCTACTTACCATTCTTATTCATCTGGCGTTTACAGAGAAAGCCTGTCTTGATATCTTGAAGGCACTTTTAATGAGTACACATCATGAATTTCCCAACTGCTTTTAGATTGAAAATGATTTCCTTTCTATTTGTCAGAGAATCATGTTATTTTACATTTTAAAAGGTTCTTACACACCTCCCCAGCACCTGGATTGTAAGTGATTATTGGCTATTGTAGTTTGAAAATGAAAGTTGGTAGAATTTACTTCAAGCCTGTTCAACTAAATAAAAAAGTTAACTTCTGCTTAAAAAAAAGAAAAAATAAAACTGCCACATAACTACTGTACTCTCAGCTAAATAGCTGCTTTGATATATTCATGCAAAAGGTTAAATCCTGCACTCCTCTGTACAGCACCTGTACCAGCCATTCCATCCCTCTTGCAGAATATTCAACCTGTCAGACTCCTGCCAGGATGCTAAGAGTTTATGACGATTCAAAGCGTGGACTGCTCAAAATCATAAAGGAAAATCCATTCAGGTTTCTTCAACACAAAGACATCATTTCTGGTTTGGGAAGCCCCTTGATAAAATTGGGAGGAGACTGGAAGGCAATCTATGAAAATAGCATGTCGTGTGCGTCTTGTGCTCACCCTCGTACCAGAGCAGCTCATGTTGGACATGGGAGACCAGGCTGGGTAAACTCTTGCAACCCCTATTTTTAAGTCTTATGTTAAATGGACTAATTTTAAAACCACTGCAAAGGTTACTCTGGCTTTGGAAAGTTTCAGAATGGGGAAGGCAAAGCTTAGTTTCATGAACAGACTCTATAGGCAAAATCCATGAGAGTGGGAAAATTTACTATGTCAGGTTAAGTTAGCCTTTTCCAAGCCCTAAGCCTAACTGCCAAGCACTGAGCAGTTACTACTAATTTTCTTTCTTTCTCAAACTCTAGGTACATTAGAAGTATTTCCTTATTTTATTGTTCAAATACTACTAAAGATGAGTACAGTCGGCACTGACCTAACCCTGCTCTGCCAAACTGGCCAAGGAACTCTCAGTTTCAGAGGGAACAGATGGAGGCTCCTGCCTGTAAGTCCATGGCTGCTGTTTGATCGCCACTAATTGGGTGACATTACTGACTGGGCAGCTTGGTGTAAAAAAATAGTGCATATTTTAGTCATAACCTTGTAAAACTTCACTTTGCATTTGAAAATATTTGGAGTGAAGAGAAATAATGAACTCTCTCTACCCACATTAAATAGATAATTGAGAATATGACTATTAAGAAGCCCAGTCTAAAGAGTTACTGATTGATTTGCTGCAAGTTATTGTGAATTAGTCTGCAAGGAAGAAAACAGGATTACAATTTAAAGATTGTAATTCAATGGCTTAGAATTTGTACCACTTCCCATTCTCATTACATTTGCAGGAATTAAGCACTTCTGTTACACAATTTAGCATTAACTAGGATAAAAGAGATTTATAGTTTCTGTTGTTATTTTGATGATCATACAGTCAAAGGCAGAGAGGAGCCAAAAACATTGTTATTTTTAATGTTGGTTGGTGACATGCATTACTGTCTGGGCAAACGTGTTAGGGAGTGGAAAGGACCATACCCCATGGATGGTCTGAAATTAAAATCTTGCTTTGATGGTTTAGCAAACCAAAGCCATAACTGTGCTGGCGAGCAGCCTGCTTCCCGCCGTGACCCCTGCAGAGCGAACATCCTTCCAGCATGGCAGGGGTGACAGAGTTAAATGCCGCCGCCTCTCTGTGGTGTGGTTGCCCACACTTGGAGCACTTTTCAAGTGTTCCCACTCCGAATCCAGTGGTTGGGTTTGTGGTCAGACTATAAATAGTGGCCTTTGAGCAGATTCCTTGAAATGGGAGGCTCGTCAGAATCCTGGCAGTTCTCCGGGCTTAAGCAATTTAATGCTGATGCCTGAGATTTAGCAGATGCTCAGTGTTCATATTTAAGGACAAATTTGCAGACAGGGAGCAGAAAAATAACTTGATTTCTAGCTAGCTATCACATATGGCTGTTCAGTTTTTGTGTGAGATCTTTACAGAGAGATCTAAGTCTTGTTTTCCAAAACTCACCAAAAGAGAATATGATGGCAGTTCTTATGCAGAAACAAGCAAAGCTGTATTTATGCAGGAAAGCTGCTTGTTTGTTAATGATCTTATGTAGGTAATAGTTGGTAGTAGTGATGGTAATTCATTGCTTGGAACACATTTACCCAAAATACTTGTATTTATTTTTGGAGAAGATGACATATACTGACTTGTTCAATACAGATATAAAGAAATATCTGTTGTGTTTTACAGAACAACTGCCTTTATTCACTCTTTTCCTTTGTCCCTTGAGCTTTAGAGTATGACTATTTAATTAAAAAGATTGAATGAGAGACCAAGTTTAATTTTTTCTAAACAATAAACTCCAACATATTCAACAATGTCTCATGCCTTCCTGGCATTTTGACGTACGCCTGCAGTAGAGTCTATTGAATTTGGTATGTGACTAAAATGTAACAAAGAACACTGTCTACTGAACTTTAAATCTGCTTGGTTAAATCATTCAGTGTGCTGTACAAGTTGTACAGCTGAAATTGAAAATAAGCAGAGTCCTTACAAAACTCAGCCAAGAAGCAGCTTAGCTAAAATTCTCAAGATATGACTTAGGAGCTTTGGGGTAATTTTTACAGTAAAAACTCACTGAAATGATTACTCTATATGAGCCCATCTTACTTTTTGCTCTTGTTACTTATTCATACTCCATTACTACTTAAATTAAAACTGTGAGAAATGTGTTTGGTTGGATCCTTGCAACCAGTTGCCACAATGCTTGTTATTAGGGCAAATATATTACTGCAGTAAGAACCTTGTCTGACTGGGCTGCAGAATTGACTCAGCATTGACATCCATACAGTTAGAAAATAAATCCTTCTTTTGCAGGATGTTAAAAAAAAAAAAAAAAGCCCTGTACTGGAAAAAATAGAAGTGCTCTTTTGCATCTCCAGTACATGTGTTTGTCAGACAGTACTGTGCAGGGGAGACATCATTCCATCTATTGACACATTGCAAATAATAAATAAAAATAACAATAAGGCACTACATTATCACATTTAAGTAACAAATAAGCAAAATAGGAGGCAACACCCACTGACCTTTGAAAGATCTATAGAGACTACATTTCATGCTAGATAGGTCCTAGAGGAATGGGCAAAAGGAGATGAGAATACTATTGGAAATCTGGTGAAATGCTGTTTGTTATAAATCCTGGGCTAAGGATTCAGCTTTGGTCAAACTCTGTTGAAAGTAGTGATTGGAAATAAAAAGTGAGCATATTTATGAGCTGTTTAATACAATAATCTGAAGCCATGTTAAACTTAAATGACCTGTTCCACATGGAGATTGCACCCTGAATTATATCAGGGCAGTTATAATGAAAATAGCAGGTGTCCCATTGTTTTTTGGTCAATTACCATAGTTAATGAATGAAGCAAATTTTTTATTACAATTTAATTACCCAAGATTGTTCAGCTCACTTGCAGCATCTGTTTTCGTGCCAGGGCCTGCATATTGAACCCATTTTTTTTTTTTTAAATAGGTCATCTAGAGCACAAAGAGCTTGATCCAGCACTCTGCATGTGAACTTCTCTACCCAGAAGGGTTGGAGGTGAGCCCCAGTGTCAGGGACTGCATCCTCTTGCATTTCAGAGTGCAACTATTGCATCCACCTTGATGCTGGCCTCTCCACCTTCTCACTTGTTGCTGGAGCTGTGTCTCAGCACTGTATTTCTCAGCACCAATGGCCATGAGCAGCAGCAGCAGAGCAGTGGGATTTATATAACTACACTCTCTGGTTTCAGGCTGTGACTTCTGCACACGTGTGAAGCCAGTTCCTTTAACTGTTGAGGAAAGAATTCCTCTTATAAACTTTTCTTGGATGTCTGTCCTAATGCTCCTTCTGATGCTGTACCCCAGCCAAAATGCTCCAGTGGTACTATTAGCCTGGACACTCCCAGCCTGCTGGGCTCTAGCCCAAGCAGAAGGGACTCTTACAAATGGGATGTCTGGATGCCATGAGAACACTTCCCTGCACTGTGTAGCCTTGGCATATTCATTGCAAAACATCCTTATGGCTCACTGGGCAGGAAGTACCTGTGGTACTGAGATGCACTCCTGCTACCAGAAGATATCAACTCAACAAATGAATTATTGAGTAAAACTCTATGGTCAGACTAAGCAATTACAGGGATCCCTTCTGCACCTAAAATCTATTATCTTAATTCTCATTTACCCTAAGGCCATTTTACACCCCTCTAGCAATGTAAATGAACTTTAAGGATTGAATATTTATATCCCCTTTGAGGTATTTTTATGTTGTCAGAGTGATGCCTCAGTAACCTTTGTGTGAATGAGAACGAGGAGCTCTGGGTCCCTCAATTGCCATGCTGGAAGCTGGCTCAGGGCTGGGGTTTTTCTTGATTCTGTGGTTTTCCATGTCTGATCAATACATGTAGACTGTTTGGGAGTCCTTGTTTTAGTATTTCATTAACATTGGCTCATGTAGCTTTATTTATGCCTTTTGTGCTGGGGATTGACTAGCTAATGACATAACCAATTAACCACCTGCCTTTGGCACAGGGCTCAAATCAAGGTGCACATTGTTCCCACATGTGCTGTGGAATCATACCAACCTGTGGAAATGTGCAAAGAAACCAAAGAGTAAATTTAAAATTGTCTGGACTATACTCTTGGAAACAAGTCCAAATGGTTCTCAGCTGGACATCAGATATTTCTGGGTGTTGCTGAATCCGTGCTGGTGCGAATCCAAGTGGCACCAGGAGCTGAGTTTGAAAGTAGAACTACTTGACCTCGGGTTGCCTATTGGTGTTATTGTGGTTATGCCTCCAAAATTGGGGTTTCTGCATTAAAACCTGCAGTAGGATGGCTCTGATATGCATTATGCATGCACATTTTAGCAGCAGCTTTATCTTTCTTATGGTCTAAATGTAATCCAATAATAAACAAAAATTCCTGGTGAGTTCTTGGATTAGATGAACATCTGCTCACTAGTCTGTTTTTAAACTGCATAGTGGCTCTTTCCTGTAAGCTTTTCACTTGGATGAAAAGATAGCAATAAATAAATAAATAAAAATAGTCAAAAACCAAAAGTGAAATTCAGATGCTCCAGATTTGTAGGCTGAACACTGGCATTCAGTGCTTCCTGGAGCACAGCACTGCTCCCTGCTCAGAGCTCTTCCCTCTGCTAACAGCGGCCCAAATGCCTCCTACAGTGAGGGCTCTTTTTGTTTCTCTGGGCATTGGATGGAGCGATACAAGCCATGACACATGGCAGGAGAAAAGCAGGCACCCGAGGACAGATTCCACTGTTGCAAAATTCCACGGCTGAGAAATGTGCCCGGGAATGCAGAACTACAAACAAGACTTGTCCAGCTTTCCTTCTCATTGTCTTCACTGCCCGGTAGAAAACTGTGACAGCTGGAAATGAGGGGGAAAATGGAGCTTTATTGCTTTCCAGAGAAGTCAGATGGCCTTCAGCAATTATTGTAAGAAGTGAGAAGTGGTCCTTTTTGGTGGATCTGTTGCAAATCTGTGGACCTGGTCTGTATATGTATTGGGATGTTTTTTTAGTTCCAAAGTGCTCCTGAGCACTGGTAAATGTCTCCAAGATCTTCCCTCTTGCAAATGGAGAAGTACAGCTACTTCTGCAGGCGCCCAATCCATTGTTATGCCTTCTCTGGGCAAGGAATAGCAAAGTGGGACAAGCTAAGCTTAAAACTCAAAACAGACCCCAAAGTGGAAGCTATTCAAAGAAAACAGCAGGGAATAACTGTTGCTGCTCTTGGTTCTGGGTTGGGGTTTTTTTTTCTTTAGATTTTTATTTTGAAATATGGACCTGTTGGCAGGGCATATCCCCACCTACTCCAGTGGCTCCCACTGCCCACGGCTGTTGGGGACGCGTGGTGGCAGCGGGGTCTGGCCGCTCCAGTTTGGAGAGAGGTGTGGGGCTGAAGCGATGGCAGGGCTCAGCAGACCAGGAATGTTGATCACAGCACACCCAGCCTGGTTGCACAAGTGCTTTAATGAGGCAACAGGCTCCTCAGAGCTTATTGCTTGGGATTACACCATGTCACCTTCTGTCACACTGCGGGAAGCCCTAAGCGAGGCCGACACGGTGGAACTCAGGCGATCTTGATGTGGAGTGTTACTACATGCTGCAGTGTGTGAGAAAATCAAAATTTGCCTCTCCTGGCATCAGGTGCTCGCTCCCCACTCAGGCAGTGGCCCTGCAGTCCAGCTTCCAGCAGGTGGTCAGCAGGGTAGGTGTTTGGAAGAACTGGGATATTTTCATTAAGCAGTTTCAAATCTCATTAGCAAATTTTCATAAAGTGATAATGCAGTAGCAATATTAGCCTTATTAATCCAATATGAAAGTCACTCTCATGATAGGGAAAAGTGCTAATAAAAGCCTTTCATTTTACACCGTCTAGCAGCACGTGCATCAGTGTGCTCTTAATGAAACGTTGCAGAATTTTAATCTCCCAGAATCAGTTCAAAGCTTTGGAATACAGTAAATTAATACCAACTGAAAGTTTTAAAGTTCATCTTTACCTTCACAACAACTGCCAGCTCTTATTAAAACCAAGAATTTTTTTACTTAACCCCCCCCCCCCAGGAAACTAAACAAAACCCCAAAAACTTTTCATTTGAGCCTGACAGACAGAAGGGATTTGTGTTGTTGTACAGCACCAGATAAAAGCAGCATCTAGAACAGTGTTTCAGTTGCCAGGACGACAAACCACTGCCACACACTCAGCCCTGCAGACTGTGAGGGAAATCAAACTGTATATGATGGATCAGCCCAACCACCAGCCCCAGTGACAGACAGCAGGGCTGTGGTGATTTCTGGGGGATGCTCCTATTTGGCCAATACTTGACCTGAGGGAAATATATAGGGCCACATTTATTTCTAATTTAATCTTTAGATGTTAAAGCTTTTTGTAAGGAGATTAATTACAAGATGCATCCAAATGTTTTTACATTTTTCAAGCCACTGGCTTTCCTCTTGCTTAGCCAGTCTGCTCGTGCTACGAAATCTGTTTTGCAGACTAAACCATCTAAAGCCCATCTGAAATCAGAAACCATGTCTTGCTGAGTGACTGATTGCAGAGGCAGAGGGAATAGGTGCAGGGCAGCACTTGCCCTTCTCCCATCTCCCAGCTGGTCCCATCCTGGTGGGTCACAGAGGGACCGGTCCCATCAGCAAATGGGTGAACCCCCTCTGCCACAGTGTTCTTGCTCAGTGCACATGTCAGGCCATAAACTCGGGCTCCAACACAAGCAAACCCTTTGGGGAAGGTATAAAAACTGTGTTTAATTCCAGGCTCAGCCCGGTCTCCTCTCCATGTAGGGAGCATCAGCTGGTGCTGAGGCACAGTGCTGGGTCTGAGGTGGGGTCAGTAATTAATTCCAGAAGTGGATACTGCTACAGACAAGACCAGTTTATGCACAACGAATTTAATTAGCTTCTGGTTTCTCTTCACCGTTTCATCAATTAGTGTGAGCATATAGTGGTTTGTAAAAGGATCAATAGGGTGGGGTTTTAATTACTTAGAGAACATTGTTTACATTATTTATCCCATGGTCAGTCAGGTGGTTTTTGTTTGTAAAAGAGAGTTGGAAGCTAGAGGGCTGCTGCAGCAGCCCTGGTGAGGCTGGTTAACCATTGTGTAAGGAATGCTGCTCACGTGAGTAAGTGCTCTGTAGTTTTGTCAAGAGATGTAGATACATGCTGTCTAGAAGTAATCAGTTTCTTTAGTTTCATTCTGCATAAAGTTTCTAACTTTAAAGACTCTTTTCATGAATGAGAAAATATGAAATCAATTCCATTTATCTGAGTGAATCTTTCAGCAATCTCAGGGTTTAGTGTGGGGGCACTGCAGGCAAAATGTAACAAATGCAGCAGTATGAAAATGATTAAAGCATGATGAGCAAGGTTATAGAGATAAAAATGAGTAAAAGAATTGGAAAAGTGCAAACAAGAAATCTGTGCGATACTAAAGGGTTTGTCTATTTTTTGTGTTTACTTCTTCAGTGTTCATAATTTTTTGGTCCATCATCAATCACTGTCAATTTGAAAAAGTGCTATACTTAAGGTCATTTATTCAGGGCTATTGGAGGCTAAAATTATGCAGTTTCAGTCAAATATACATGAATAAAGACTGTCATTTCTGATTAATGACATGTGACTTTAGTGTCTTACAGAATCATCTTGCCATCCAAGCTTTACAAAAAGGTTATTATGTAAAGCCTCTTCCATAATGTATCTACTTTTCCTCTTAGAACACTGCAGAAGCCATTTTGCTCACATTGAAATCAGTGCAGATATCCCTCATGCCAGTGGTAATTACTCGACAGATTTGAAGCTCGCCAGAATAAGTAAATTTTTGTGGAACTCGAAATTGCATTACTGAGGATGATTACCAAGCTTGTGGTTTTTGGTGCTGTTTCAGAGTTTGCTTTTTATTTTAGCTTTAATAGAAAGCCTAGTCTTTTATTGGAAAAAATATCTATAGAAAACACTAATCTTATGCAATGTATTCAAAAACAACACCACATATGGCATTCCAGCATTAATTACTGTTTTTCATGATTCACCATTTCCCTTATCTCCAACTGCATAATGCAAGCCTTGTGTGCGTTGCTCTGAGGAAGGAGAATGGGTGAGTTTAGAAACTTAAGGGAAATGTCAGAAAAGGAGAGAGGAGGGGGAGAGGCACCCGTGCCAGGGGCTGCAAGAACTTTCCCCCAGCCAGTCTGTGCTCCTTAGTGCTCCCAAGGAAAATCTCCTGGCTGCCTCTGAAGCAGGGCGGGGAAGCACAGAGCACAGTGTGCCATATGTGCTGTTACAGCTACTTCTCACTCCTGCAAGTGGACTCATATAGCAACCATCACACAGGCTGGCTCCTCTCAGAGCTGTCTTTTCACTCCAGGACAGATCATCCCTCTTGTAGTAAAGCTTTCTTCTGAGGGAGAAGAGAGGGAGTTTCTCTGCTGTTTTGCCTCCTTGCTGTTGCTTGTGGCAGGGGCAGAGTTTAAGGTCATGCCAAGAGCCTTGGTGTCTCTAGGTACCCAGAGAAGATGCTGCAGGGAAACCTCGTGTGCTGCTGTGAGGGCCCCTCTCCTCAGTGCTTTGTGGTATCAAGAGAAGCATTAACAATTTCAAGCATCCAAATTTCCATTTCTACAGCAGGTGTGATAGTGTGAAGGCTGCAGCTGTATTTACTAGCCATCAGAAATTTTTATCCTGGTGACGTTGCTGGTAAAAGGCACTACTCCATCAAAATATTCAGGGGGCTTTCTCTGAAGTCCGGTTCTTGCATAGAAACCTGAAATTGTTTTCCTCTTTCTTGAAGGCCATTAGCAAGGCACACTTCTTCACTTAAGTAGCCATAACACAGAGGGAAGTGTGGCAAAGATGGGACGGTCAGAGGAAATGGCACTACTGCTGAGAGCCCGGTTGCCCATAGAGCTGAGCAGGCAGTAATGCAACTCCCGCCCTGGAGTTGCATTACTGCCACCTTTAAAACCATCTTTTACTTCCCTTGGTTAGAAAAAATGTGCAGTGTGCAAGTATTCCTGCCAAACACCCTTCCCTGGCCCTTCTTTTCTCTGTGTTCCTGCACGTATGGCTCAATACCAACTAATTAGATGATCTCAGGTGCTATATGGGCTTGTGTTTCCTAGGAGGAGAATTTTCTGGTCTTGTCTTGAGCCTTTAGTAGCCATCCCCAGCTTTGCTGGGAGGGGACGGGTTGTGCAGGAGGCTCCCAGGGCCGTTGCTGATGGTGCAGAGCTCACGAGCCTGGGACTCCACACTGCTGCTACTGTTTGCTAACTGCAGTGAGCCCTGTGGTACAGCTCTGTGTGTCTCTGCACACAGAAATAAAAACTGACTTGGGATAATCCAGTAGAAAGGCCTAACAGCCCAGTGAATCGATATTTATCATATCATGTCAGAACAGAGCTATTGGTCCACACTCTCCCCTTCAAACCTCCCAGTTTTACTGCTTATTGCTTTTTACTATGGCTTAAAAGACTAGAGTCTGTAATTCGTATGCATTCCACACTATGAATGAGGGGAATGACAATATTAAGTATAAAAACTAAGATGAGGAAAATTATTTTTTTAAAAGATAATTATTTGTCTAAGACATAATGTTTTTTATATTTCTGAAAAAGATTAAGGTAGAACTTTGTGTTGCTCTGTAGGTGCACAACACATTACACATTACCTTTCTATCTTATTTGTTCTGGTTACTTTAGCTTTGTTTGGAATGTCCTTTGACTTAAATGGAAACATTTTTGAGTAATTGTTGAGAGAGACAGAATGCTCCTTGGGACCTGTATTTCCAGCCCCATGAGGTGCCAGTGCTGGTGAATGTGCTCTGAGCTTGAGAAGTTGCTGAGGTGCTGTCCTTTACTTTCCCCTCTCAACCAAATAAAAGTTCAAGTATTATCCCTGCATGCTGCAAATGTTGATCATTATCCAAATGGACAAACCGAGTAGGTTCAACGGGAACTTCCCTAAAATGAACGCTACTTTTCTGAAAGAAAAATGCTATTTTGTTCCATTTCTTTTGTACTTATTGTTAATGGTGCTGTTACTAGAGAGACCCACATGTTTGGGTAGGAGTGTTATGTAGTGTTTAGTGGTCAGGAGCTCAAGACATAGTTAATGAGATGATTCAATAACCTGTCACCTTCTGCCGAGTAAGTGATGTGTTATGACAATGTGATTGCCCAGGGCCTGAGCAGCTGCAGAACATCCCATCCCAAAGCATTTTTCTGCTAGGACATAGTAGTGGCTCCATGGGTGGGCAGGTGTTTTGGGGTAGTTACTCTGTGCGGTACTTCTGGTGACTTTGGATGCTGTCACTGCTTACATTTATGACCACGTTTCTTGTGAATTTATCAACATGATAGACATAGAATCAGGATTTGTTAATATATGTATATGTGTATTAAGGTCAGTGAAATATGCATGCACACACACACACTTATGTCTGTTATATGCCTTAGTGTTAAATTAATAGTAGAATTAGTAATTTTACCTAATGCAAAAAAGAACCACCCAAAATGTAGTGCTTAAAATGTGAAGGTCCTGCTAGGAAGATAAATTACACAAGTCAGATAAGATCAAGAAGAAAAATAAAATCACAAGCGAAGGGAAAAAGATTTTGAGAGATCAATAGACAACAAGAGTAAGAGGAATGTGCAAAACCTCTTATTTGCATTGTATAGTGTGACATTGTCCTATTTTATGCTGGTTTTTCTCTGCAAATCAAATGGCATCCAGAATCATGGCAGGATATAGTTGAATCAACTCTCATCAATTTTGTTTAAGGACTACAACACAGGACATCTGTAATATAGGACTGTTCATATTTCTTGTGGTTCTGATACTATTAAAGCTACTTAAGTGTCATGACATGTTTATTTATGAGATCATCAAAGCCACTTAATAACTTTCTCTTGGTTACTTGTTTACATCTGTGTAATACAGAGCCAGATTGTGCAGCCCACAGCCACATTGGTGAGCACTTTCTCATGCAAGTTGTGCCACCGACATAAGGGTTTCACAATCTGGCCCATAATGTATCAAAATACATGAGGCCAAGATCTTATCACTTACAATCATGTAAATCTGGCTCTAATCCATTTAAGCTCCAAGTTAGGTACCTACATATAAATCAGTGAAATTTTGCTGGCTTCAGTATTTGTTTCAGCAGAGCTGCTCTGATTTACACTGGGAAGATCAGGCCCATTAGATTTGCAATTTAGAAATGCATTTGCTCCACTGGATGTGTAAATGTTGCAATAGCCAAAATTAACATAGCCACAAAGAAAGATTATTTTCAATACTGGCTATTTAAAATATCTCTTTGCACAATATAAACAAAGAGAATTATGTCAGAGTTAGAAGCAAGAAGGTTTAAGAGTCGCATATGTCTTAACCTTTACACTGGCTATGAGTACATCAGTTCCTACAAGATGAACTGCATTATAAAGTAAATAGATCTGCTTTAAAGAAAGGTCAGGACACATGTTCTGCTAAAATCTAATTTCAGTCTATTGCCCTATAACCTACTGCTCTCTTGAATACAACAGATATAATAGTAAAGAGCCTGCATTTAATTATCTGTGATATAAAGCCTCCTTATCCTCCTGAGAATATTCACAGGGATAATAGAAGGTATTCTCAAAATTCTGTATTTACCTCTGTATAGTGAGAGCATTCTGTTTTAACTGTCTTACTTGATTTCTGGAAATGTTATTTTAGCACCTCTTATACCCTTAATCCAATTTTATATTACTTTTATGTCCTGAAAGACTAGATTGTTTTACAGGCCCATGCAAACCCTATTGCAGTGCTGTTAGCTAGTGGTAGGTTCCTGCGAGTGCAATAGGAGCAAGCTTTGGTCCTCATCCATGTGCACTCACTGTTTGCAGCTGCCTGTTTTTAAGATGAATGACATTAGGATTCAACAGCTTAATAATAACATTAATTTTGCCTGGTAAAAGTCAGAAGAGCTTAAAAGTGAAGGGTACTTGCCACAGTCTTACTGTTAGCCTGGCAGAGAATCACCTACAGATTATATGCAGAGTTAAGTAAAAGAATAATTTAGCTGGGCTTAGTCATAGTATAACTGATGTGCCATGCAGTCCTAAATCAACATGTCATTTGTAAAGGATATAGATGGTAAGTTAGCTTTCTTTGGTGATCATTCAAGCACTGGCCTGAAGTATTTAAGCAAACTTCAGGAAACAAAAGAAAAAAACACCTGTCTATGGTTCAGATCTAACAATTACCATTTTATCAGGGTTTAGCGAGTTGCTGACTTGATTTTTGCAGATGGGTAAAGATCCACTCCCTGTACTTTGAGTCCAGGAAGTGACTGAGCTGACCACATTCATACCACATGCTTCTGCCTTTGTTCCTCCATCCAGCACCAGCTCTGCTGTCTTAAGATGGTTGTTTAATATGTAGGTGAATTAAAATGTCATATATTTATACATATACCTCCCTGGAGTCTTTTCCATTGAAGACAGTGAGAGTCATTTAAGGTAATATTCTGTCATCACTGGAACTCATGATTCATGGTAAAGTCCAGGATTTTGGAAAAATAAAGAAAATTATGAAAAAGGAAAAGGAAGAAAAGTGTAGATGGCCTGGAGGGGAGGCCCCTAGGTTCTGGCTTCTCCCAGGAGAATCAAGTACCCAGATGTCAATCTATTCCAATTTCACTTTCCCTCTGTTTGCCTTACATGGCCAGGTTACAAGTTCTGTAACCCCATTGGTTAAAACCCCCATTGATCCCTGCCCCCTAGCCTCTCCTTCCCTGTTCTACCATTGGCCCTCATACCTCTGACCCCTCCTGTGTGCCACCCCCGGGCCCTCAGATCATTGGACTCTGATACTCTCTCCACCCCTTACCATCCTGAGATAAAACCTAATGTTAGAGGTTCTTCACTCTATCCCTTCCAGCGTGTGGACGGGTGTCGAGGTCTGCCGCTGTGTAGGCGTTGACCTCTGCCTCTAATGAACCCAGCTGGGAATACACACGAGGAACCCCTCCTGGCCTCCATAGCCTTATTTCCATCGGCTGTGCGTGCAAGAGTGGTGGGCTCCGCCGCCCTGACCTTGGTGCCTCCCTGTCCTTTGGGAGACGCTTATGGAAGGTTGCAGTGCCGAGCCTGCCTGAGCCGCACTGCGACAGAAAAGGACAGGATGGCTCCTGAAGCTGTCTCAGGAAAATGAATGGCCTGAATTCCTACATCTGTCAGTAGCTTGGGGATTGGCTTGGAAATGCCTATGAAATTGCTACACCAAAAGATGTGACATTCTCTTTGCTTATGAACTGTCCTACTGTGTTATTGCCTTGTTGGAAGATGCTGCTGCGGTAGAGTTTATGGCAGAAGATGCTTGTAAGGAGCGCATCACTTTGGGTGTCATTGCACAATTGATGCCATACCCATGAAGGTCCTCCCTGCTGCCAGCCCCCAGCAGCTGAAGCACAGGGAAGGTCTTGCAGATGATTAAATCTTCTACTACAGGCTCTGCGTGCTTAGTTGCAGTGTTTGAATCTTTCAAGGAAAAAAAACACCCCAAACTAACTGAAAAAAAAAAAAAAAACCACAAAATGGTAAATACTTATGTCAGCTGTTTCAGCCTTGCTGCTTGTCAGTTTCCTAGACATATATCTCCAAAAAGGCTTCACACCTGGTGAAAAGTCACAGCACAAAATGAGTTACTGGGACACTGGCACCTGCATATTTATGTATTTTTATTTATTTATTTATTTGTTCTCCTATGTCTCAGGGATTCCTATGGGTCCCACTTTCAGTCTGGGATTGCTGTGATCCCTTTGTGGAGGAAAAGGGCTGAGATGACCCACCTGAGGTGGGGGCAGAAGAGGGGCTTTGAGCGACCTCCCCTGTGGGCGTGTGGTTTTCTTGTTTGGCAAGTCCATAGAGGTGTTGCAGTCTGGTGCAGTTTGGAAGTAAAAAAGATGTGAAGGCATGTGACTGTGCTGGTGGAGCTGCCTTAATCATACCCAATGGAGAACAACAAATTCCACCTAGAAGCAAGAAAAATGTTTCTAATTCTCCTTTAGGGAGAATCTCTATAACTAACTTTCCTATTCCAGTGCAATGAGACCTAGGAGTCTCTGCAGAGACTCCTGGTTTTACAGTTTCAAATTTTCCTGGAAACCTTAATACTTCCACACAGGGGAGTTCCTCCTGGGGCATTAAAATACAGATCCCTAGGACTTCCCTTCTGTTTCTTGCAAAAATAATGGTAATTACCAAGAATGATTAGCAGGTTCAGTGCTTATTAGTCTTACTTTTTAAGAATCTGAAACAAATGTTTTTTCTTCCACTGTAACTGATCATTTTAATTTCCCTTCTTTGTCTGTAATAAAAATTGACGTTAAAGGATGCCTGAGGCAATGTAATGAGAAAATGAAATTAGTTTTTCAGTTGGCTGGTCAAAAGCATTTTATACATGATAATAAACAGTTTATTTTACTCTTTTGCTTATGACATAATAAATGATAAAAACATTTGCCTGAAATAGATATTGCCTACTTTTCTACAGAGAGCTCAAGCTGGGATTTTTCCATTCATGGAGTCCCATAACTCTAGGAACTGTGTGCTTTCTTGGTCTACTTTTCTTAACCTTTTTTTGGGCAGTACACAACAGTGCATCTCCATACTGAGCATGGCCAAAACTTAAGGGTTTTTTCTTCCTTCTTGAAAGCCTTTCTCAGAAGTGCTGGGTCGATTACACTTTGTAGCCCAGGAGTAAATCTATATCAAGGCACTTCTGAGAAGTCTCTCTGAATTTTGTACAGTATCCTCAAAGCCATGCCCAGCCCTGTATTTGAACCAAATGGTGCTGGTTCTTTTGTGAACATTGGAGCCCCGGGAGAGCCTGAGCAGGAGCTGGACACAGCCTGGCAGTCCCACTGCATGAGATGGGCACCTTACCTTCCCTCTCCTTCAATTTGGGCAGGGTGGGAAACCGGGCTGTTAATGGTTTGCATGAATTCTTGACTGCCAAACTATCCACTGTTTTCTGAGGTCGTGTTGAACATGTTTGCAGATACAGGGAAAAAGAGGCTTGGTTGCTGTTCAGGGCTCAGTGGAAGCCTGTGGCCACTTTGAGAATTGTCCCGTTTCAGCTGCCTCCCCCCACCGTTATCCTGTGTGTGAATTGTAAAAGCCTTTTCTTCACAGAGGCTCTTTCTGAAGTGAACATGTGAGACTCGTTGGTTTGTTTGGATTGGTTTAGATTGATTATAGTGGCTTCTTCAAAGCAAGAAATCAAAATAGGTGAGTGGTGAGATGAACACATAACACATTGATAAATGTAGTTACATATATGAAATGGGCAAGAAAAAGAGAGAAAAAGCTGAGTTTCTTGCACATGATTCTTACAGTTCTTGACAGCTCGAACTCCCACATGCTTGAATGGCTCAATACTGGATTAGTGTGATGTCCGCTTGGCGGATCCTGTGGAGCATAGGCTCCGCAAGAAACACATCAGTCACGATTTTGGGAACAGCTTGTAAACTGTCCAACTCTACCAGCAACCCCACTCCAATCAAAGTCAAACTTGAAGATGGAGCAAGATGAGGGGGGAAAGAGAGATGCTTTCCTATTTATGCTCCCATAATTTGTGTTGTAAACTGTGATTAGTACATTTCTACAGGATAGTGCCAAAGAAGTATTTATTTGTAAAAGAATATGAACTTCATAGAGAAAGTTAGAGCATACCTTATTAGCAAGAAAGAAAAGTAGAATGGACATGTAAGCCTTTTATTTATTTATGTATTCATTTTTACTGAAGCCCATGGCAAGGCTACCATTATGTTTAATAAAGCCAGGGGGCTTCCTGTTAACATCAGGGCCTGATCTTTTTCCTGTGCTCAGGAAAAAAGAAATTTCTCACTAAGGTACATGCACAACTTGTTTGTAAACGGAAAGCCGTTAACATGTTAATAGCACCACTTTTATTATATGCCAAGATAGATTGCACTAGAGTAATAAAGCTTTAACAACAAAGAATGTGTTTGCATATTCCTACTCATAAACCTTATCCCATTGATATTACTAGGAGTCTTCATGAAAGTGGAAGTTGCATTTTTGATAAGACTAACCCCGGCTAAGACATGCTCCTTCTGTATGATGAGTGAAAATCTTACTATGTGGGTTAGAAGCAGAGCTGATGTTATGGTGCTCATGAATCCTGCAAACCAACCCAAGTCCTAATGCAATACATAGAAAATGAATATAAAGATTTAAAATAAAGAATGGTTTAAGTTTATGTTGGAAGGGCTCCTCATGTGGTCACCTGCCCCAGCTCCCAAGGGCAGCCCCACTATGCCAAGGGTGGAGGTATTTACAGATGTTTTGTGTCCTCAAAAGCCTCAGCAGGGAGAGCCATTGCATTTTCCACTCCTCATGGGCTCCCCAGTGCTCCCTCTTGAGACCATCATACAGTTCCTTCATGCACAACAGAGGATTCCTCTTCCACAAATTTTTTGAAGGCTACTGCTAATCTCCACTGAATGCTCCCTCCATCTCCCTTCTCTCTACTAATCAGTGGAAGTTGAATTTTTCTTCTTGTAGTGAGTGGAATTCAAACTCAGCCCAGGTACCTCTTCTCAGCAGGATATTGTTAGGATATTAAAAAGCAGAAATGATTAACAAGGAGTACAGTAATCTGTTCATTCGTTAATATTCTTAAATCACAATGTGTCTGCTAGTACAAATGCAGACTACTTGGATGGATTTTTGGTGAGTTTCAGTGGCGTCTGCTGACAATTGTAGAACTTGGCTGGAAACATTAGTTACAGATATCTCACAGCTTTCAGGAAGCAGCTCACTGGCTATCCAGGTAGCTGTGTTCCTCTTCATATATGTGAGGAAGTCCAGAAACATGAGAAGAAATGCAGGTCTTACAAGCAAGGTGCCTTTTTCTGCTGAATGGTGGATAGTTGAGTGTCCAGTGCATCCCTGCCGTGTTCTGTCCGATCATAGCTACAGTTTTGCATCTCTAAACTCAGACCTGAAAATATATTTCCTTGTCTTGGCCCTAGCACAGACTTAGAGATGGTGGAGGAAGTCAGGAATATAAAAATTCAAATCCAGCTAATGCATTAGGACTGATTTCCTTAACTCCATCAAACTACAAATGAGTTATCTTTTGTCGTTCCAGATAACTTTTCTGAGTGTGATCTAATTTTGGAGCTTGTGAATATTCACTCTTAAATTTCTCAAGGTTACAGTTATCCAGGAATTTCCTTCAGATAGACAGAAGGCATTTTAGCAAATATGATCACTGTGGTACCAATAGCAAACTTGAACCTGTATAGAGCTATAATTATTTTTTTTTTCCTGTGGATATTCCAGTTGGGTTTTTTTCTCCAGTGGTGAAAATTGAGGGAATTTCTGAAGAAAACATAATTTGTGCTTTATATCCCTAGCTTTTATAGGAACTGAAATTCTAAATCCCTAAATGTTATTTTTTTTCTATGCAAAAAAATGCAGCTATTTCCTAAATTTCTTGAAAATGAACAAATTGGTGTTCTAGGTAAAATAACTTCTGCTTCTGCTTAGCATTTTGTACCAAAGTTCCATTTTAGATATATTATTCCTCAAATATGTTAGTTAATTCAAATGTTTTTCATAATTATTTTGACAAATTGAGTTACAAATTTCACCTGGCTGCCCCTTCATGGGGTGTGCAGAAGAGGTCATGGTACTTTCCACATATCTCTGATTTTCAATAATTTTCCAAGGAGGCCAAAGATGAGTAGACTGACCTCCCTTTTCCTTTAAAGCTCAATTACAGAAAATAGAAATCTGGAAGAAAAAAAATCAAACTGGTTTTGGAGAGGAAGCAGCCACTTCTGGCACTGAAAATTGCTTCTCCCTTTCCGACTCAGCCCCCACTCATGTGCGGTGTCCATATGGATGAGGTTTATGGGAATATATGCTCTTCTAACATATCAAAATATTTACCTTGTGCATTTCAGTGCAACATCATTAATTTTACTAAGCTCCCATTCTCAGTAAGTGCCAGCTGTCTTTGGGTTTCCAAGGCACTTGGATCTGATAAGTGAGCTCTTGTGTTAGCACTGCGACGGTCAAAGGTCCGTGTCAGGTCAGGACCTCTGCTCTGTGGGAGAGATAAACTGATTTAAAACTACCAGAGGAAACAAGTAAAACGGAAAAAATGGAATTTATAAAGCTTATGAAATGTCATGAGATGTGTTGCAGTCTTCTGGACAAATGTTGAACACAGTTAACCTGAAGGAAAAAGGGAGATAAAGGATCGCCTGCTACTAGAAAAAGATCTGGTGCTAGGGATGCACCAGAGAGAGATCTTTTTAGCTGTATCAGCAATGATGTTTTGATTTTTCTTGTTAGAAACTAGAAAGGTATAATTAGGAACATTGTTTTTTCCTCTACAGATTTAGCTTGTGAGCTTTATTTAGTACAATATAAAGTCCAGAGAAATAAACCCATCGTATTTAATTTGAGTTCACAGTGTAACATTTGTTAATATTTGTCTTTTTTTGGTTAAGTGGATAAATCACATAGCTATTAAATCTGCAAGATATAAATCACATTCAATTAAATGATAGCTAAGGTACTGTGGCAGGCCTGATTAAATTGGTGTGTTAGTAAGTTTACATACACAACATCCATGGAACATCTCTGATATGTGCTGTGAAATTGAAAAAGAAGTTTGTTGGAGTCTCAGCCACACAGATGTTGCTCCCCCATGTTGGATACAACCCCCAAAGCTTTGGACAGTCTGGTTTGAGCAAGTCCTGCAAGTCACCCCACTTGCATATAAAGCCCCCGTGCATCCTGTATTTATTTATGTCAGCTGCTGCCACAGGAGACCTGGCTGGAAGGCACTTGTGTGCGGTGGTTCTCCCCTTTCCTCTTCAGAAGGCTGTGCCACTGGGGAGGCTCTCTCCGGAGTCAGGGAAAAGGCAACAGCCTTTGGAATTGGTGGTTGATGCATTTCAGAGCAGGACTTAGCCCTGGATGTTTGGGGGTTCAGAAGCATAAGCACTGCTTCATCTCTTCTCTGTTTTCACGAATACAAAGCACTCACCATAGAAGTTCAAATGCCACCTTTAACATCTTTCAAAATCAGATCCTCTGGTTAAGATTCAATGGAAGAATTCATGCTGGAAATAGGGTTATTTTCCAACTGTCAAATCTGGCATAATATTAAATGTGTCATAGCAGATTTAGTATTATCTTTTCTCAAATGCTTTTCCTAAGATTTCTTGATGTGAACAAGTGAAGTTGTTAGAGAAAGGTGAAGTCGTTAAGAAAATACAACTAAATTTGGGATCAATTTAGGTTCAAATCAGAAATAAATTTATTGTATGTATTGCAGTAATAAATGTCTATCACGTTTTTCAATTTTGCATTTTAAGACATCTGTGAATACCAGCAGGAACTATTATAATGCTGTATAATAAATCATTCTTGCAGAGTTTCCATCCACCCCCAAAAATGGATCAAAATAAGATCATTCTCTTTTCTTGTCTTTTCCTAACAACATTTTGCATGTTTGATTAGTAGGAGACTGATTCTACAAAAACTATACTAAATAAAATCTAAACAAAATGTTGTGTTTGAAATTGGAACTAGACTCAGTGAAGTCGATAGCTGTTCAATCTTCAAACATCTGAGGTATTTTAAGACGGTGTCATAAACTTGGCAGAATTTGTTTTTGAATTAGCACAAAAGATTTTGGTCTTTTTCTCTCCTGTAAGTCATTTGCACAGGAATAGAATTGCTGGTAAATGCAGCCTGAGACTTGCATAACTCCCCATTTCTACGGCAGATACAAGAGTCTCACCATTGCAGCCTCTCCCCAGGTACGCCACGCATGGATAGCTTTTGTTTCTGCTCTGCCAGCCTTTTCAGCATACACAAAGTAAAGTTGCATTATCTTGGCACTTCTTCTTTTAATTTCTGCATGGCTAGATTGCTTTTCTCCTCCAGTTTTGTTAAGAAGGGCTGGAATGGTGCAGAGTTTTGCTAAGCTTTGCCAGGAGATGTTTCTTGCCTATCAAGAAAATTGGGCAAGAGCCCGATCAGACAAGTGTGCACATTTGCCATCTTGCTCTGCTCTTGCAGTGCTGACTCCTTTGTCAGGGATAATAACATCAGGGAGATGACCTTGTGAGGTAAACCACACATTTATTCAGTCTCTAAGCTCTGCTAGCATGTTGGTTGAAGTATGATCTTTGTCAAGCCCAGAGATGTAATTACCCTGAGAGTTAATGCTAATTGGTTTATTGAGTTTAATTGGATATCATTAAAAATACTGTCGTCTTATGCTGCAGCTAAGACAATATTCTCCTAAAGGAAGAATGATGATTCTTACTTCATTGTTCATATATAACCTTGATTTTACATCATTATTTCACAACAAATTTTGGATGAACAAGGTCCACCACTGAGGACATTTTATTTTTAGTTCTGCCTACTACTCTTAACCTTTCCTAAAGTTTTGGCTGAAGAATTTGATAAAATGTTTGATGATATTGCTAAGGTTAATTACAATTTCGGCTATGGCAAGAGACATGCTATAAATGATTTAAAGAATAATAAAACTATAGAGGTCAAAAGAGCTGACAAAGGAGGTTTCAGTCATCATAATGAATTAGAATAATTAGACAGTTTTAGTGATGCTTATCTGAAATTAACACGTGATCTCACTAAAAAGTTTCAACTGCTCTTAGATTGGATTAGTGATAAGCTTTTGGAAAAGGGGTGGTTTATAATTAATAGGGTTATTTTTTTGTCATTGCTAGGACTGTAACTCAGAATGGTATATATTTTTTAAGGACACAGAAGTTTAGATGGTCCTAGATAAAGACTGAGGTCTAATTTTGGCTTTGGGTGCAGACAGTAGAAAAATGAAAACATTTGGGCTCATTTATTTGTAATTCAGACAACAATTAAAAAGGCATAATCCCCTTTTTTGGGAGTCGCAGTAATAAAGATGTTAATTTCTTAAGTAGCAGGAGACTCTTGGCCTTATGGTCAGTTAGGTAGATTATGACTGGAGAACTGAAATTTCGGGGAAGTGTCCACAAAGTCCAACTCTTTTTTTTGCCCCTTAGAAATAATTCAAGCCCCTTCTCCCTTACCCTCTGCCCTCCCCATTCAGTTTTGTTCTGCTACTCCACTGTTAAAAGAGGCTGAGTGATGTGAGCTTCTCTTTATTTCCTTTCAGCTGTGATAGGCCTTGACCAGAGTTCTGCTAATAATGTGCACCTGGATGTGATGAGGAGGGTTCCTGTAGCTTCTCTTTGATTGTTGGCTACATCCCAACACAATTAATGCTGATTCCAGTCACATCCAGCATTTTGCAGGTAAAATTTTGTAGAATTGGGTACAAACAGGGTAACGTAGAAAATGGACTATATTAAGCTTCTCATTTTTTTCAGGATATGTGGTGCTGTAGCATATTAAAGATCAAGATCACAGAGTTTAAAGCCTTTATAAAACTTAATTTAGGCTTTCTATTTAATCTTAAAAATGTGTTAGTATTTCATTCCACTCTAAGGTCTCTTTAGCTGGTTCCCTTTTGTGTCTCTGGCTCCTGGTTACTAAGGCAACTCCATCTTTGGAGACAGGAATACAATAAAAATATTTGTTATTTACTTTAATTTAAAGACATTTCTGAATCAAATAAGATTTTATATTAAAGATAATGCATTGATAAAATTTATTTTATAAAACTTTAATTGTAAAAAATATGATAAATTCTGAAAATTTAAGAAAAAATATTTAAATTAGAGTCTGCATTAAACAAATTTTCTCCCACATATGTGAGACAAAGAGAACCCATGTAAGCATAAGCCAATATTTAATATTATTTAACATGAATTTTGAAAAAGTTTCTGTGGGAATGTCTTCATCTCCCATTTCCCCAGCCATACATAAACCTCTAATCTAAGAGAAAAGTTGTATAACAGCCTTAGTCAGGTCAGTGGGATCAGAGCCAGGCAGAGCCCACCCTGTCCGTGGCTCCTGCTCTGGGGTTTTTGCGGGTGGGCCTGACAGAGTTGCTGGTGAAGTCATCTGAGCCCTATTTTGACTTTATCTAAGTTTGGCTGACTGGAGTTTTTAAAGACATTCATTGTAAAGCAGCAGTAGGAATTTCACTGTTAAGCTTGTTTTCCTATTTTCTTGCTGGAAGTTGGAAGGATTTGAAATTCATCCAGGGATTTGAAACTTCAGCAGTTTCTCTTCCTCTGAAATACTTCAACCAGGCAAAGAAAATTTTCAGGCTGCATTATGACCTTAATTCCTCCTTTTTGCCCATTATCTGCTCATTATTGAGCTATAATAAACATGGACTCCTTCAAGGACTTCTTTTCCTCCACAAATCTCTTTAAGAATGAATGCTGGCAATGTTGAATCAAGGGCATAGTGTCAAATGGAATAGTTTCAGGATAAGCAGGGTTTTCTTTGAATTTTGTTTAGATGGGTGCAATATAAAAAAAAAAAGAAGCAAGGCTGGAGTTTATATCTAAGAGTGAGATTAAATGGGGGTTCCCATCAGTCATTAACTCTTCTTTTTCCCCTATGTGTCTTATAGCAAAGCAAACCATAACAGTATTGTATGATTTCCCTGATAATATGTAGTGCAATAAATTAGATTACACAAGTTAAGTAGCTATGTATGACCAGCAGCAGCAAAGAAGTTATACAAATAAACCAAAGTTAATTAAAATATTAGAAAATATAAATAATCTGGGTTAGTGAACATTGTTTCATTTTAAATTAATAAATATGCAAAGGTAATATTTATAATTAAAGCTGTAATTTATCTTCATGCTCTGCCTGTTTAATAACAGAGGAAACATAATGTTACATGCAGAAATGTAGTAATAGATTTGTTTAGCACTGACATTATAAACAAATGTCTCAGTCTATTTATTCTAAGTTATGATACAGATTCTTTTCACATGCATCTGATGGCCTTTAAACCATTTAAAATGAACCACATTAATGTAATCTAATCTTGATACTGAACATAACATTTCAGTTTGAATTATCCAGAATCCATGATCCATTTTATTACTCACAAAGCACTTTATACACTTACGATAATGGTAAACCTTGCTCTGTTATTTAAATTCCATTTCATATGGGATTTTTTTTATTATTATTTTATTTTTTAAAACATTTTTTGTAGTAAAATACAAATAAAGAAAAGTCAATGTTCAGTAAGCCCTTTAACAAAGCAAACAATTCAGCTTTTTATGACATTAGCAAATAATAAAGAAAAGATTTGACATTTACACTTGATGAAATTTTATGCTATAAGAGAGATGAAGAAAATGGAATGGAAATCACACATGAAAAACCTGTCCATGAAATTCAGATGGGTCTTAAAAACAACCACTGCTAAATATTTTGGGAGCTCTCTTACATTACTGAGGTCCATATTATTTTACTGGAAAAAATCTGTCCTTAAAAGTCACTTCAACACATGCAAATTCTATTTATTTGGGATTATTCTGGTCAAATAATAATGAGGGTCTTTAGGGGTTTTATTTGTGCAATGACCAGGGAAAGGTAACATGGTATAGAAATAGTCCAATAGAGGTTTGTAGGAATTAGAATTGATTTGCTGTCATAGTCACAAGAATTGGATTTCCCTGAAAACTTCTGGTAAATGTTCTTGGAATTTTCATTTAATGAACTGGATTTGAATTCAAAGTACCTTATATTTATAGTTGGTCTAGATTTTCAACTTATGGGCCCATGACTGTATTTTCTGGTCTTAGAATGTGGTGCTAGGAGCAGTTATGCATATTAATTTATTACAGTGAAACTTACTGATAGTCAATTCACCCTTTTCCATAGATGTTCATTAAAGTAGCACACACGAGACCTAAACCTGAGGCGAGCAGCTCACACCTCCCTTTAAATCATAAACTAAATTGATTAAACACTAGGTTAATTTTACTAGACTCTGAAAGCAGAGCTCAGGCTGGCTTTCCTCATTTACTTTGTTAGCAACATGATGGCACAGAGCTGCAGTCATCCTCAAAGCCATGCCCTGCAGATTAGAGATGGCTCTGTATTGTGGTGTCATGAATTAACTTACCTGATAAACCCACTGGTCTAAAATAAAAAAATTAAAAAAAAAAAAAAAAAAAAAAAAAAGGAAAATTAAATATTCAGTGTCTGAATACTGAAGAATAACAGAAAAGAACATTCTGGATTTTATGGGCTTGCTTTTCTTCTGATGTGTCACAAAAATAAGCTCCACAGCAATTGTTTGCATAAGGTCACTATTAATAAACTGCCATTTTAAGAAAGCATTTTTAGAATTATGTCTTTCAATCCTATGGGAGAGTTTACCTTTTGAAAACTTCACCTTGAGTGTCATATCCAGCAGAATTTAATCCTTTATAAAAGTGATGCCTCAATATTTCTTTTCTCTTTGTATCTGCATGTCAACAAGGGATTTCAAAGAAGGCATAAAAGACTGAAATACAGCTGAACTTATGGGGAAAAAAAAGAACTCATCAGAGAGGTAAGTTTACTCTAAAAGTGTCTCCCTATAGTAGAAAAGTAAGAAATGAGAAAAACATCCAATGAAGCGTGGGATGTATAGAATTTACTCATCTAGTTAATAAAATAAATTATAAACAGGTAAATGTGATGGTGTTTTAAAAAATGGTGTACAAGAAAGTAATGGAGGCAGATGTCAGAAACTGTGTGATTTACATTGTGGCTCTCACTGAGGTTTTTGGTGTCTTGGACAGTATCTCTGTTGGGGTTTTGAGGCATACATGCTGTTTTTAGCTAAGAACTGTTAGATTTAACCATAGAGGAGAATTCGGAATCAAGATCTTGTGGGTCATAATTTTCAGTCCCAATATTGGCTCTCTCAGTTGTGTTGGACAACTTGTTGATCTAATGATCATTAAAACAATCTTTAAAACAAGACATGTATTTTGTGTAACTTTTAATTGTCATTAGTAGGACATAGCAGGACCATATTTAGCCCACTATTTTTCAGTTTCATCATGACAAGAGGAAGGCCTCATGAAAGGTTACTTTAAATACTGTATTTAAGTACAGAAAAGAAGAGAATATTTTTACAAGGAGTTAAGCAGCAGGTTTCAGCTGTATCATTCACTTTAAATGATCTTTTGTAACGGGAGACAAAACAAGAAAGGTACCCTCAGAAGTGGTACCACACTATTTTCATGTTGATTGCCGTAAGTGCTGAGAGCAGAGTACATTCTTGGTAAAATCAATGTCTGCAAGGGGAGGGGGGAAATAAAAAAGCAAGAAAAGCAGCACAAAAGCTTCAGGATTTATCCTTTAAGTGCTTCTCCAGGAACAAAGCCATACCCAGCAAGGGCAGGAACAGTGGCCAGGAGGAAGGAGGTGGACAATAGAAGGGCTATCGTAGGGTGAGGGGGGTATCGCAACAGGAAGAGCATCAGGAGGGAACATCTTCATTAATTCCATCATGTATTTGCTTTCTTAAATCTTCTTGCGTGTTCACTCAGCATCGATCCCATTCTGTGACACTGTTGCAAATTTATAGTAAACATCTCCCTTCAGGATAAGGAGAAGGAGATAAGTCTGAACTGTAAAAGAAATGAAAATAAAAACAACAAATAGTCCAAACCCCACTACAAAAAATAAAAACCCAAAAGAATCCCAAAACAAAGGGTAGAAAGTCTTGGTTCAATAACACCTGAAACTGACAGTCACAAAACAGAGATACAATATCACCAAATTACTGCAGTGCTCTTTCACTAGAGAAATCTCTTTTCCTTTCTTCTTCAGCAAAACCTTTCCTCAGAATAATTATTAAGGCAGGCCTAGGGAACTGTATTCATTTCAGAGCTTTCATTTTTAGAAAGACTGTTTAATATTTATATAAAGCTCATGTTAAGTTTATGCACCTGTCAAAATACTAAATTATATGATAGTGATTGCAAAATGAGCTATTTATCAGACAGATGTCTCTACCAAACCTGGCATACCCAGATCCGGAGGGGCAGGTCCCCCCCTGCCACAGGGAACCGGTGCTTTATTTATGCTGGGAGGGGGATGTGTTTAACCCTGCTGGCTCCGAGAGCTGCGTGGGCTGCAGGAGCCGTGCCCGAGAACTCCCTGACCACCACGGGAGACTAATAACTTTGTCTTGGCTAAAGGCTTGTGAAGCACAGGTAACTACTCTGATGTGCAGCTTACATTCATCTTTCCTACAGTGTTCTTCAAAAGTCGCCTTGTTTTGATATTGGGTGCCTGCTTTCTCCAGCTGTGGTCTTAAAAGTGACAAAATAATGGGAGGATACGTCTTAAGTGGAAGACAGATGTTCTCATGAAGTAACTCTATAATCAACAGGATTGTAGAATAATGGCTAGAGGTGCTAAAGCCTGACCTCAGCCAGCTGTAAATTGGGGCTGAAATGTGCTGTTTGTCGCTGCTGGGAATAGGTCAGAGTGTCAGGAGCCCGAGTGAAGGGGCAGCACTCGAATGAAAGGTCAGAGCAGGAGAGGATGGAAATGTGACAAGCTGAGTAACACAGGGCAGCAGTAACACCACAGCCCGTAGGAAGTTTAAGCAGCTTGCTGTAACTTTCACCAGATGTCTCTGAACTTGTGCCTTGCATTTGTTGGGGTTTTGCAGGATACCCATTGGCCTTGGCTGTGCCACTGAGAAGGCAGTGTTCTGTTTTCATCTTTAATGGACTGTTCCTGTGCCTCAGAAACCCCTGCATGTGCATGTTAAAAAAACAAGTATAGTGGTCCTGGACCTCCTGGAG
Organism: Picathartes gymnocephalus; assembly: GCA_013390045.1. Lineage (NCBI taxonomy): Eukaryota > Metazoa > Chordata > Aves > Passeriformes > Picathartidae > Picathartes > Picathartes gymnocephalus. The sequence goes on along the minus strand of WEKY01048669.1, from coordinate 258,138 downwards.
GTTTGGATCTAGCATCCAGGAAAGAGCACCTTCCTTCCAGCAAGGCTGATCTCACAGTATCTCAAAGTAAAACACAAGGTCTCTACGTCCAAACTAATATTGTGCTGCTTTTTTTTTTTAAAAAAAAAGGTTTTTATTTATGACGAATAAGCTACGTGGGCTTCACTCTGCTTTGGAGAGAAATTCTTTGTAAATATGACTAAGACTCTCTAATCCTTGTTATAATAAACTCCACTGCTCTGAGCAGGCGTATATCACAGTTGCTGGTTTTTGCAGCACAGTGAGTGCTTCCTGCATGATCCATGGAGCAAAACTTCTCACACTGGGAGAAGAACAAGAAAAGGGAAAAAATAACTGAATTCTTCCCTCAAATGCAAATCCATACCAGTTTGCTGCTAATCTCCCTTGAATAGCTGTGCACTCAGAAACTAAGAGGAAACCAGCAGCCAATATCTGGCTGACAAATCACCCCCTATATTATCCAAACAGCTTGGCAAATAACTGGTAAATGTATGATTGGAAGCGTGCAGTTGTTTTTAATAAGTCCTCAAATTTAAAAGCCATTAGGGAATTTTGCAAGAATTACTGAAATATATTAGTGTAATAGAAAAAATATACTGCATATCACTTTTGTGTACTGTGTAGCTGTACTTATTACAGTTACTTAATACGTAGGTTAAATACATTGGGGAGAGAAATAGGTTTTTACTCAGTTTACATTTGTTTTGGTTCTGTGTAAAGGATTATGAATTACTGAGCTAGTGATATACCTATGGAAAAATACAGTGCAGTAGATGTCTAATTATGACCTGAAGTGAAAATGAATTATAACTCCGCTTGATTCTTCTTATGATTTGCTGCATTATAAATAGAAGTGATTTATTATTGTTTCACCTACTGCTCTGCTAGTGATGGATCATTATAGTAGATCATCATAATTTTGAAATCAGAACATAGCTGGTTTTTCTTCCATATAATTCAATTTTAACTCCACTACTGAGGTTGTTGAGTATTACATCTATCTACTTTACATTACATTTTATTAGAAAGAAGATATGTTAATTTATCTAGTAGCTGCTCATTACTAACATCTGTTTATGAGACTTCTCTATTAAACTGTCCAACATACCTTTTGATAGTCTCATTACATTTGCAACATGACCCACATGGCAACTAGAAAGAAAAATAGATAACTAAGGACCAGCATTGAAAAGGAAGGCTTTCCCTTCCATATGTGCTGTATATTAGAGCAAAATTTCTGTACCATTATTGTAAAGTTTCAGATCAATATGGTCTTTGTGCCATAGCGTTCAGTGGTTCAACAAGACCCTTCTTGTATACATTTGGTCCTTGACAGTGCTTTATGTTCAGTAATTTCACATATTGCCCCCTGTGCAAACAGTGCTGCTGGGTCTTATCCTGGCAGTCCTCTGGCAGTGGTACAGAAGGTGAGCACCTTCCCTTCCCCTCTGAGTGAGGGTTTGCACATCATCTCTTCTGCAAAGGGAAGCCTCTCGTGAAGCAGGAGCATCCCCGTCATAAATCCAGCCTGTAGCAGGTGCATGGAGCTTGAAATAATATTGACTTATGGGAGTTTATATGTAACAGGCTCACAAAGTCTTACCCTTGGAAGACACTCAGTCTCCTGTCCCTCTTGCTGCCATCAGGCTCCCCTCACCCTGCTGTCATCATGCTCAACTTTCTTTTTGATGCTGCAGCAACCTGTGCTCCCCTTGTTGCTAAGGGCCCTGGAATGTGGCCATGGCTGAAGCAAGCATCTCAGTGGCAGCTAGCAGAAACTTTCTATGGGAAATAAGGTCCGCTCCCTAGGGAGCCTTCTCCAGCTCCACTGCCAGGAAGAGAAGGAGCTGCTGAATGTTTTGGTGGAACAGATCAGTCACCCTCAGCCACTGCTGTTTGCCATGCACAAACCCCACACTACTGATAGCAAGGGATTCTTTTTCAGCAGCAACTGCCCCATCTAGAAATACAAGGCTGTGTATGTATTTAATCATCTTATTATTTAGTCCATGGCTGTGTCCAAAAACCTCCAGCTGCTTCTGTAGCTTCCTTTGGAGAGGACTGTGGCAGGACAAGCCTCCAGAAAGCAGGTGGCAGACAGTGGCAGACTGACTGCCAGAGACACGGAGTGGTCACTTCAGCTCTGCCTGGCCCTGGGAGAGCCACGGCTCCTGGGGGCAGAGGTGGGGCCTCTGGGAATGGGCAAAGCACGGAGCAGCTCTGCAGGAACAGGTGTGACTGTGTCTGCAGGAAAACACAGGTTGTGCTTGCTCACCTTTGCTGGAGTACTAAACTTCAGCTGACGTTTGGGGCTTGGGAAGAAAGAGCGAGATCCAGACAGCCCGTGGTGAAGGAATATTCATTTCTCCAATGTGTGTGTGCCGTGGCTTAAAACACACAGTGGAGATATTGCTGAAAACTGTACTAGATGTCTTAGTCCTTATTTTTTAAAGGCTATGAAGGATTAGTTGAATATCAGATAAATTATTTTGGTAGTTGATCGTTATCTTTCCTTAAAAAAGAGTTTAGCCTATCTCTGGCTTAACAGTTGGCAATTTGGTAGTTGCCTTCTTTCTCTATCCTGTGTCCATGAGTACGCAGCCTGGCTTCACTTGTTTGAAAGGCATTGTGTGAGCATACTGCAGTTCATAGAATGTTCTGGCTGTTTACATTTGAAAACTGGAGGTGGCCTGCCTGGACATAACACCACCAACAATTTCCGTGATATCCTGTGTGGAGTACTTTTAGTACTTGGGTGAATGAATATTTATGATTTAAAGAGCATTTTCTCTGAATATTCTGCAACATCAGTTCATAATATTTTTTATGACTCTGTCTACCATTAACTTGTAAATGTATGGAAAACAGGCACAACCACAGTAATTGTGTGGTTTATTCACTCAGCCCCTCTTGTAACTGAGAGTTTCTGTCACCCAACAGCTGTTGGGAGACTGAGAGGAGATAGCTGCTGTCAGACCCACTTCACAGGGACAGGCCACCCAGGTCCACTGCCAGTGTGCAGCGAGAAGTGACACCTGACAAAAGCAGGTGAGAATGGAGAGGGACAGGGTGTCCTACCTTTGCTGCAAGGTAACTCCTAATTGCACCTAAATAAAATAGGAGAGCAGAAAAAAGTAGTTTGCATCATGGCTGTCCCATTTTTGTGCTCTCTAGGTAATGAGGTGTCTGGAGCCATCTTTAGCGTATTCCACAACTGCTCATTTCATTAAATGGCCATGAGAAAGGAGTACATTAACAAGTCAAAGTAGTTTCACTTTTTCTTTCTCACTATTAATTTATTTAGATGTCTTAGCCTTTGTATAGGAAGGGAAATGCATATCAAATTGTATGTCCTGTTCTTGTTTATTGAAGAAGTAAATTTAAGATTCTGAAAACTTTCACAAAGGCCAAACTTTAATGGACCTCAGAAATCTGGGAAGAAATGAATAAGTAGAACAGAAAGGAAGAAAGAGAAAATGCTAGAAGCATAAATGAAATGTTTATATGTATACAGTCTTAAAGCTCCTGCTTTACAACTGAATAAATAACTCCTTGAGTAATAATTTATTTTCATGCTGTTAATTAGAAGCATAATTAATTTTTGTAGATTATAAATAATGGTTCGCAAAATGTCATTCCCAGCAGATCAAATGGAAATAATATAAACATTCTTAAGAAAACAAGAGTAGCTTGCAATGAAAGTAATGAAACTTGTACTAATGAAAATTATAAATTTGTGTCTGAAGTTAGTAATTTATTGGTAAAATTCAAGGGTTCATTAATCATTCTGCTTTCTCTTATAGTTGGCACATATGGAAGGAAAATCTCTATGTTTATCACTGCTTCAAATAAACAGTAGCATAAGTAGATTATTCCCAACAGAAATTTTTTTCCCACACCCTAATCTCAGAGCAATCATTCACTGATCTAAATGAGCAGTTACTTAAACCGCTAAGAAGGAATGCTAATTAGCTAAGGAAAACTAGGCAAGAGTATTTAATTTAAAAAAAAAAAAGAAATCCAACACTTTTTTCCCCTTGCTCTCTTATCTCTAATGTGTTATTTACTTCTGGCTGGCTTGGATGCTGTCTTCATGACAGTGTCATACACGGGTGTGTCTTTGGAGGAGGACTGTGGAATTTCTTACAAACTTCTTTCCTCCAAAGCTTCAGGTTTGTGACCTCTGCTCAGCTGTGGTTACACCTCCCATTTCCCAGTGGGCTTAGGTATGTACTGAGCTAAAAATGGGAATGAGAGTGAGTCCACTTTGCTCTCTGCGAGCAGGGAGGATGCATCTGCCTGGACTGTGAACACTTTAAAACATGTAAATATTTTAGTTTTTCTACAGATGCTTCCAGGTCCAAACAGCTTCTGACAAGCTACGTGCCTTAGAAAGAAATATCTTTTAGCCTTTGATGCCTAACAGAATCTGCAGCACGTGATGCACAAATAACATCAGAACTCTGCTAAGCTTGTAGATCATGTTGGGTCTCTGCATCCTGGAAGCCTCCTCGATGATCTAGTCAGCAGTGAGGAGAAGGAAGTGGCGCTCATGAGAAATAAGGAAGGAAGAGTTTGTCACCCAGCCATCAGAATCCTTGTTCCTACTGTCTGTCCTGGGGACAGACCTGTCCCTTTTCCACACCTCCAGCTGTGCTGAGAAGTGTTGGGATTATGGCCACTTTTGGCACAGGATTGGTGTTGATGTATTAATCCTGGGTCAAGCACATCTGGTTGTAAGTCAAATAGCTGCAGAATGGCTTCTTTCAGTAGATTTCTGGCATTTCTGATCACCCAAAGGTGTAGATTTTTGTGCTTGAGGTGCCCTGGAGACATGAGTTGTCTTATTTTTTCTTAACTGTTGTTTTCAGTACTGTGTGCTCTGCTGGTAGTCATCATGTGAAGAGGGACAATAATCAACACAGTATTGGGGTAGCACAATATTTCCATGGATTAGAAATTTGAGTTTCATTTTTGGCTCCATTTTACCCATTTTATTCTGCCTTCTGACTGGCCAGCGTTGAGGGATGTAAGGAAGGGTCTTTTGGAGAATGCATGGGCATTGTCAATAAGCTGCTAATGGCTGCAGGCAAGCTTTCAGGTTTTAAATTTATGTATTTATTCCATTAAAAATGAAATGATTCTACAGAGGGGAGAGGCACTACGTAACAACAGCACTGTTACTGAATGGATGGCACGTATTTGATATGGATGAAATTCTGGATCTGTCTTACATGTCATCTCATTCATTCGTCCTTGCTTCTAATTCCAGCAGACAAACAGTGCTGTATAGGCATGACCTCATCTAAAATATAGCTTATTTCCTCTCAATAAATTGTATTCCCTTTACATTCTCTTTTGCAAGCACAAGAATCTGATTCTTTCATCACTATCCTGCAAAAATCCTTACACCTCAATTTTTGCTTTAATTCTTCAAGTAGAATTAGAATGTGTTTAAAGATATTTTCAGGAGGGTTGGCAAAGACAAGCTTTTAACAGATCTAGGTGTTAGAGATTTTGCTGATATTTCTAGAAGGCTGCAAAACTGTGTGTGAATGGTAGAAGCAGAGCTAGAAGTTGTTGAGCCCAGGCAAATACATCGAGTATATTCCTGCGTACAGAGATTGAAAACCAAGCCCACGTAGACTCTGTAGATTGGTCTTTGTTTAGCCTGTGAGCTGTGATTCACCAGTCTGGCATTCTGTTGAGTAGCCAGGCATCATTGTCGACCTTTGATGTATTCTCCATTAAAATGCGTGTGCTGTACTTCTGGAGGATTGATGAAAGGTGGAAAAATTGAAGACGTAGTAGAAAGAAAACAGAGTAAGAAAGAATTCTCACAGGCTACATAGAAACAATTCATGTCAACATGTGAATAAATACTTCATGTACCTATGGCTATACAAAAACCCCTGAAAGAGTTCAGTGCTGTGCTGCATTTTGTCTACAAAATTAGTAGCGTAGAGAATAGTTCTAAACAAGAACAAGACACAGTCTGAACTAATGCTTTTGTGTTCAAAGCAATTGGACATCTGCGATAATGGGTTCTGTTCTTTACTCTGCCACAGGCTCATTTTAAGATTTAAAAAAATGTTGCAAAATATACATATGTTTCCCCTGCTCTATTGGTAAGAAAAATATGAATTTGATTAGGAAGTTGTTAATTATAATTTCTGAAAAACTTTGAGGTCTTCAGAGAAGAGTACTAAAGACTTGAAAAGAAGTATTATTTTATAGAGATTTTACAATTGGGCCTAAATTGTCTGACACTAAGGATAGATTGGTTTATGACAGGTACCTTCACCTGTTTGATATAACTTCTATGAAAACTAGAAAAAAAAAGCTTTAATTTGAGGAAGCCCTAACTATTTGTAGTTTTGCATAAGTATTACTTTAAATTCTGACCTCCAGGTAAGATCTTCCATTAGATAGATGCACGGTTTTATATAGTAATATACAGAAATAATAGAGAAGGGGAGGATTCAGAACTATGTGACTGAAGGCATGAAAGGCTCTCAAAGTCTTTCATGTTATCATCTTTGAGTAGTGCTTTGGTCTTTTGTTCCTCTTACGCTAGATGAGCTTTAGTGTTGCAATGACACCGAAATTCCTTCTCTAAGTTGAAGGGTGAAAAAGTTAACAGAGATTAAATATATGTTCACTTACAAAATCTTTTCATAAAGCTAATTGCTACCAGTAGTTTTATTTTTCTGTTTTTAATGATATATTACTCGTGTATGACTGCTTTCCCTCACATCATAGTTAACTGTAATGAGATGTTTCTATGCTAAAAAAAGTTGCTAAATTTCTTCTTTAAGTAAATGAAGTAGGTTTTGAAAAATAATGTGAAATAGCACTATGATGAGGTCTTTATTTGAAATGCTAGATAGTGGCTTCCTAGAGAGAAGTAGTCCAGAGCTGCTGAAATGCATCCCATAGGATGGAATGAGGAGCTAAGTGCTCTCAGCTGTTGTGGGTGGGTCGTGTGACCCAATCTTACAGGACCACAAAATGAAAGTGTTTAGAAATAGGGAACTCAGCTGCAGCCTATTCCCTGGTGGCAAACTGGTGTGTTCCTGTTAGTGGTTGTCACCTTTTGACCATGACGCCTAAAAATTAGAGAGAAATAGAAGAGAAGGGGGCTTAACAGGCTCATATTGGAGAAAAGCTTTACAAGAATGATGAGCTTGTTTGATTTGTATGTAATGAGCACCAGGTGCCACACCATATGTGTAAGCTGTGTTACTCACCATCCCTAGTTTCAGGAAATTTGTTGTGTCTGGCCTCTTGTTTTCCTGATTCAGTTTATGCTAAACTTCAGATGGGTGACAAAACAGCCTATCAATTTCAGATTCACTCGTTACCCCTGCCCAGGAGAAGATAATATAGGTATACAGTTACTGATGCATTCAAGCAAAATACCTAGTGCTGGTAGAGCTCTTTAAATCTCCAGATGTGTATTTTGTTTGGTTTAAAGGCGTTATATGACTGATACAATCTACTATATGTATAGAAAATTACGTTTATGGAAATGCCTGTATTTTATATATTTTAGAATATCTTGGCATCTAAATGCAGAACAACTTCATCTTTACTGAGATGATGTGGTCATGAATAGGAGATATCAAGCACTAGAATAGATAATGACCCCTATGTAAGAGTTGCCTTTAGATATACAGCCATGTTTGCAGAGATTATGGAAAGGCTTCATTCGCTTCAGTGCAATTTACTAAACACAATGTGGGATGAAATTGCTGTTGTTGAAGCACAGGACAGCTTTAGAAATGAGTAGCTTGGGGGAGGAAAGCCCTATGTATTCACCTGAAACAGAAAGCATTAGTAAATTTAGATGACTGTTCTCTTGAAATAATTTGCAAAATTGCAATACCTTTGACAGTGAATTCCAGTTAATTGCTTTACAATAAGAGAGCACTTGTTTTTCCAGGAACAGCTCCCCTATGAGCCTTCCTTAATAAAGTCTTGCAGATTTCTGTCCAATTTCTTCATGTGTTCTGTCATGTCATCAACTTAATTTCTCCTCATCACGTCTTCTCCATGGCAGTACCTCAGAATCTTTTCTACGTTTCAGCCCTGCTTTCTGATGAAGTTGTTTAACTTAGTGACTTGTAATCTCTCCCCAGTATCTCATAAGGTCTTGTGTAGTTAGAGGGGACAGAGACAGCACATATCCCTGCTAGTCCAGAGTGAGCCTGTCCTCAGCGTGAGCAGCCAGAAGTGATACTGTGAGAATGTACAGGGACAAAGTCCTCCAAGCATCTCCTTAATGGGGACAGAACTTGGCTCTGGCTTTTGTGAAATCTTTAGCAACAATCTCTCTGATAATACTGCCTGTCTGTTGAGGGTAGCTGGCCAGCAGAATCAAAGGAGCAGGCAGAGGCACAAGCACAAAGGAATCATTTCTTTAGGAAAGCAGGCTAAAAATAATTTGGCCTTTAGATATCTGCAATATGTTACAAATGCATGGTATGTTACCACACAATTCCTATTCCTCTCTTCTATCCCCAGAAAAGTCTGTGTGTGTATGCACACATTTATTTATATATTAAACACGGTGAAGTATTCGAGGGTCTCTCTGTAATGTTATCCAAAGCATCAGTGCATGCTGAATTTAAAAATAAAATGAATGAAACTTAACTGTAAAGAGCCTGCAATTAGTTTATGAAATATCTGCTGAAATGGAAGAATACATCTTCCAGGGGAAGTTGTGAACACTTAATGGAGAGAGCTAATAGGATTGGCCCAGCATAGTTGCAACTAATAGTGTGCAGTGGGATTTTCAAAAGCACTAAGGGAAAAAATACTTTAATAGAACTCCCATACTTAATCTTCTCATTGTTTCTAAGCTTCTGTGATATGAACATTCTAACTCATGTTAGGAAATATTTGCCTTGCTAGACTTGTGTTTTCAGACCGTGAAGCTGGAAATTCAGTTTTGTAATCATTCATGATTACATGACACCTTCTATATGTCATACTGTTCTGTGGATCACTGTAAGCCTAACTTAGGTAGACATACAGATATCTGAATACCAAACCAGAGTAATTCTTCATTGCATTGAACAATTAATGAAGCCTTTTGGGAAAGCTATTTATGAAGCCTTAATGCAGTAAGTCGCATAATTTGGTTGCACAGGAAAAGCAGTGTGTTCTGGCACTTCTGCAAGGGGGAGTGGGCCCGTGTAGATGTGCCCAGGTCAGTCTGTACAGCGCTTGTGCTTGCTGGGAAAGAAGCAGGGTCCAGCCTTACGTAAGTGTTCTATTTCATGACAATTTAGCTGGTTTCCATGGAGATAATTATGTTGTCACAAACTAAGGGTAAAGATTTCAAGTGCAAGATAAATAGGAGGAGCACATGGACTCCCAAGCAATAAAGATGTTCTTCTTTTGCTCTGTTGTCACAAAAGGCAACTGTAATCGCAGCAGTGAAAGAGTGAGCTGCCTTTGCGATAAACATTACTAGCATTCAGTATATCAACACCCTGTATTTCCTACTATGCCTCTCAATACCTTTTTCTTTATGATCATGCTTTCAGTGGATAATAGTTTTCACCAGTTACACTAGAGTGGGGCCAACCCTTTAGCTGGAATAAATCAGCCCAGCTGGACTGCAGTCAATGAAACTGTGCTAAATTAAAGCTGAATTAAGCTGTGCTGAATTAAACCATTTGGGAATTTGACTTAACATTGTTCACCTACCCTGCCAAGTGATCAGGTCAATAATATAAACAACAGAAGATAGATATCTGATGGATTTTCTTATGTAAGTAGTTATTCTCTTCAAACCTCTGAGTTATTCAAGACAATGGTTTGTTCAAGCTTCTGGCTTACCAGTGGCCCACCAATTCTTTGCTGTAAGGGTGTTGTGTACTCCTGTGTTTCAATCACCATTCTGTTTAATAAATAAGGTAGCACTTGGATTTCTTTCTTCTTATTCCTTTCCCCACCCCCCACTTTCCAGCCATAGGCTTATATAAGTTAATGACAAATGCTTGTTAAAGAGTTGGATGTCATGTTTCCCAAAACTATTTACTGTGCTGGTCTGTGAAACTCTTGATTGAAATTGTTCTCAGTTTTAAACTGTTGACAGTACTGGAAATGAGTCTGAATAAAGCTTGAGTGCAGGCATCTATGTATACTAGAAAATAAACTGCAGGTGAGTCAAAGCTTGTTTGTCATCGGTAGAGCCACATCCATATGGTACAGATTTGTGAGCTATTGGTGGTGCTGTTAACTTGTTGGCCTTGTAAATCACATCTCACATCAAAATAACAAGGAATATCCCCTTTGAGTGGGCAATATGCTCAGTTTTTTAAATTTAGAAGCCACTCAACACCATTACATGCAAATTACTTGATGCATGTTGTTGATAGTGGTTCTAAATGTTAACAGTACAATTGAGTTGCCTGAGCACAGGTCCCTGGTGTCACCCTGCTGCAGGGCTGTCAGAGCTGATCCTGGCTTTAGGAAGACCTTCATATGCTGGGAGTGTAGAAAAGATAGCATAGGAGATTGTAAAGACACACTTCTCAGCAGGGTGATTATTTGTACTCAGTAGGTGATCCATATAATACTCATTGAATTTATATTTTCTATCTAATGCTTACTTATGCATTAAATTTATAAGTGAAAATTAGAAGGTAAGGAGAGATATGTGCATTACATAGATAGCAGACTGTATTCTTAGACTATAAATACATGTTGAAACTCTATCTTTTATTTATTAATTCAGTGGCACAGCCTCAGTTGTGTTCTTTGTTTGGCAGTGACAAAAGCTTTTGTAACTTTACACCGAATCTGAGAGTTGTAGCTTGCTTTCTTTGGTTTCATGTTGCTTGAGTGAGAGAGATGCCCTGGACAGTGCTGCCCTGTGAGCTGGGGCTCTCTGTGGGAGCCTGGCTGTGGGGGCTGCCCCTCTCCCCAGAGGTGCTGGGAGCCCTCTGTGTCCAGAGCTGTGCCCGCACTGCCTTTCTCCTCCAGATCAGAAGTCCTATCCCATTCACGTTATTCTCTCACCCTGCCACCGGCTTTTAATCTGTGAGTGAGGCTTATTGCTCTTCTGGATCTCATCTGCTTATTTTGTCTTATTGTTTTCTAAAGTATATGGTAATCAGAATGAGAGAATAGAGACATAACAATAAGCAGAAAATTCCTTCACATTCCCTTTTTCACTCAGTTTTCTTATATTCTCTTTTCACTGTGTATGTCTCCTCCTTTTTTTCCAGTTTTTTTCTTCAGTATTATATCTTGATATTAGCCTTTGAGCCAGGATGCTGTATTTTCCATCCTACAGGGATTTTTTATTAATTTTTTCACAAAAGAATACATATTTAAGAAACTTTCCCGTTCTCTTTACAAACTAGATTAAAACAGTGACTCCAAATGAAGCACTAAGCTCTCTGAATTATACTTTTCAACCAGTACAGCAGGGGAATGTCCTAACATTTAAAGCAATTCAGTTTTTGTATCCATAACTTAGTTATGCTGTAAAACTGAACATGGGAATATTCAAAACCACAAAAAGGGAGTGAATTTTTGAATAGCATCTTTCTAAAATTATTGTGGTGGGTTTTTTTTTGTTGGGGTTGGGTTTTTTTTGGGGTTTTGTTTTTTGTTTTCTTTTTCTGTTGTGAGATTTTAATATATGCATTTCCAAAATTACCAACTAATCTGTGGTGGGGGTTATTGAAACCTGGTCTTGACCAAACTGCAGGCACTGAACACTGAGGAAACCCACAGTATGGATTTTACCCTTCTGAATTTGCAGTGGGGTTTCCAGCACTTGCCACATGAGTGAAGAACAAAGGTCTCAGCTGCATTTCTTTGTGTCTGAATTTGAACTTGTAAGTCAGGCATATCCCAGAGAGACTCTTGCTCACGTTAGGGTTACACCCATTGCTCATCTGCTAGTGAGCCGGGATGGCAGCCCTGATGGGGCAGGTTCAAGGCACAGTTTATATGATGAAGCACCAGAATATGAAAAACAAATGCACTCATTTTCTGCTTGCAGAATGTGTGATTATATCACAGAGTGGCACAACTCAAGGGCAGCCAGAAATGCCTTGCTAAACACAAAAGAAAGACCCTGTAAGTTGCTTGGAGGTTCCTTAGCAGAGCTGAGGGAAACCTGTGGTACATCAGCTTTTGCCCAGGCTTTGCATTTCAGATCATTATTTTTACTACATTTCTTCTGCAAGTAGTACATAAAAAAGAAATTGTGTGCAAAATTTGTGTATCCTAGAATAAAAAATATTTCTCAGATTGTAAGAATCTGAGATTTTTGCTCATACACCACAAAAGAGAAGAGGGCAGGATATACTGAGCATCAGTATGAAGATGGTGCCCCTCTGCACCATCTCCAAAGTAAAAGCAAAAGCAATTGTAGAAGCTGTAGTTTGTTCTTTAAAAGGCATAAAAGACAGATTTGGCCATTCGCTTCTGTACCTTAGTGGCTCTCTGGCATTTAAAGATGTTGTTTCTTATCCAAGATTTCATGCTAATATCAGGTAAATTCTTTGATGGTGGTCGCTGTTGTGTCTGCTACAGTTAGATAAGGGTATCTATCAGACCTACAGGTTATTTAATCTGATTGAACAACACTGTGAGATGTAATAATTGATTTATACAATGATCTCTGGCTTGCATTTATACTGTCTAGCAAAGGACTCCTGGGTCCTAACTCTTGTATTGAGAGAATTTCAAAAGGCTCATGGGGGCCGGCAATAAATCAGATGATATCAAAAGGCATTTCAGTGCCTGGGAGTCTGGGATAGTTTGCAAAGTGCTCCAGTGTCCTCAGAAGTCAAATTAACCACAACGTGTTGTATAGCTGCTGTTAGTTTGGTTGCAAATCAAATGCCCTTCCTTTGGTAGTGCTTCAGAATGGAACATTTTGTGAGAGTGTTCCTTGAAGCTTTCCAGTAAAGACAATGACTTAAAAAATAAATCTTTGTGAGAGGGTTTAACCTTTCATGGCAAGAACGTGTTAATGGCAGTTCTTCCCTTTAGAAACTTGTTATGGAAAGATAGGCTTAGAAGCTATTCTCTGCTTTTGCCACAGCTATTTTATTCGTCAATAAAATTAAAAATTCAATGTACTATGGTAAGTTTGCAATGGGACTGTGGAGGAGAGGAGCAGCTATAGTGTCATACTTGAGTCATTAGGATTATGTTTCCCTTGTCCATTATTTTTCCTACAACAACAAAAACGTGTCAGACTGAGAATAAATAGGCAACAATGTCAAGGCTTGCCAGTCTCACCAGCTCTAGTAAGGGTAAGCTTTCAGCTCCTGATGGTGTTTTCTCCCTGCCTTCACCATCCACGCTGCTTTCACTGGAGACAAAAGTGTACTTTTCTCCTTTTTTAATTTTGGATGCTGAGGAATTGTGCCAGGTTGAGCTGGCAAAGAGCTAAGCACCACAGCAGGGAGGAAGATTCATAAATGATGAAGACACAATCTCTTAAACTTCCTAGCTCACAGGTGTTTTGTTATTAATGAAGCTGAAAAAGATGCTCCAAATTATGTCTCCTCCCTGTCATGAGAGCTCTGGCAGCTCTTTGTGACTGAAAGATCCTGCTCTTGCAGGTGTGTGGGATAAACTTGCAAGCCAGACTGGAGAAACAAGAGAGAGAAAGAAAAACATTCACATACCCAAGGGATCCTCAAGATGGGAGAGAAATGTTAAAAAACCCTCAGTCAGTGCATGGTGAAATGTTTTCTGTCAGTATATGGGAAAAGAGATAACTACAAACTTCATCTCCATGCATCTTATTTATCCCTCCAGCCCACATACACCTGGCAGCAAAGAGAATTGTCATCTGGTCTGTAACCCTACACTGACATCCTTTCTAAATCCCTGAGCAGAGCAACCTAAAGGCTAAAAAGGATTTTTAGAGTTTTGCGAGCTCTTTTCCAAAAACCAACAGTGATGACATCAAAGCCTTGGAACAAAAGCACAAGCTTTCTTTATTTCAGTTTTTCATCTTTTGCCCCTGATGTGTTAAGACCTGACTTATGGAAAATAATAATATTTTGCTGGGGTTTATTGCCTTGTTATGGAAGAATGAAGTTCATTTTTGCTTTTTATTGGCACCATCTGTTTCTTTTCTGGCAAGACAATCTCAAATGATGGGATCCTACATATAAATGGCTGGTCCTGAGGTATGCATGCTGTACTGATCATTAGATGTTCAAGAATTCTGTCTTTCCTTTTTTGCCTAATCTGAAAAAAAAAAAAAAAAGGCAGTTGCTTCCCCAAAAGCCATAAGACACATTTTCTACTGAGAGGTTTAGCAAAATGTTATGTGTTAGAGATAAGGAAAGATTTAAATAAGGTGTTTGGGAAGAGCTATCACTGGATTTGTCCCATATTCACCTTTCTAAATCACTGGAAATGCTGCTGAGCAATGCCCTCCCCTCTCCCACCCTGGAATGTGGTGCACAGCTGGATGGTCACGGTGACCACCCAGGTCAGTGGCACAGGAGGATGCTCTCTAGTTTGGAGGCTAATTAAAATTTTGTCACTGACTTCATTTCCAGACACCACCTTACTTTTAGATGGTAGTTTTGAGCATGCAGATTGAATAATTTTCTGCCAGTACCTCCTGATTGCTGTACAGGCAGTATAAGGAATGAAATTAGGCAAGATGTATCCCACTTACTGTTATGTACAAAAGCAATACCAGGTATTGATATAGCAAAGGAATACAGAATCACTGAAACATTTATTGCAGACAAAAAAAGAGAATTTCAAAATTCCGCTATTTCTGATAGGCTTTTATAGAAATTGTGTATTTGAGGAGGTTTTGGGAATTTAGTTTGATGTCAAAGCTGAGCCTACAGTGATCCTCAATGATGAGTAAAGTTCTAAAATTAGAAGCAGATGAAAAATAAAGGTAATAGGAATTTAAACTCAGAAAGCTTGTTATACACCTTTATACTGTAAACAGTATTCACAGTATTTGCTTTGGTTTATGAGTCATTGTCATGTGTCAACAAGTCCTAGTAATCAGGCACCTAATGCACAGTTTAGGCTGAGCAGAGCTACGTCTGAGCATAAAAGAACACTGAGCCATGTATCCTGATGCTGAACAGTTGAGTTTACTTAGTCCTCAAGTAATGATTGATTTATTTTTTGGTTGGTTAGAGGTAGAAAACAGTATTATTTTAATAAATCCCTACTAAACTGGTTTGTGGGTTTCTATGAAATCTGCCAGTGGTGACAGTTTGTGCAGTACACATGCTTACCAGGTTTTCAGTAAACAGGGTCCAAATATTGTGCAAATGCTCCATTTTGTGAGAACTCAATTAGTTTCTATGGAGACAATTATGTTGTCACAAGCTGAGTGTTGTGATTTCAAGTGTGAGATAAATAAGAGCATGGGAACTTCTAATCAGCTGGAATGATCTATTTTTGCTTTGTATTGACAAAAAAGAGCACCTACAGGAATGAAATTAAAGTCAATTTTTTCTTTAATGTTGGCGGAGGGTAACATTTTAATATTCTGAATTCACCCTGTGACAGTGTACAACTCTCTCCTCTTATTACTTCTCATGGTTCTTCCGCTAAAAATTAGCTTCACTTTTTAAACTGCTCATCCAGTAGTGGTGGAAAACAAAACTAGTAAAGCACCTATCAGGATTGATATTTCTTCAAGGACCATGTGGCAGATCAGATGACAGATGCATGCACGTTCCCCACCTAATGCTTCACTTGTTTGATGTAGCTGGTTAGCACTATTTACTGGAGTTTTAAATCTCTCTTACTTATGCATTAGAAAATGAAATATAGCCTGTAAGCTGGATTACATACTTAGCTCTTACAAATGCTTGCTGTTCACCCAGTGTATGTTTTAAAACTACGAGAGGAGAAAAAGTGAAGATTTGGTAATCACTGCTGTAGCTCCAAATATCTTTCCCTTACACTGAGCAACACTTTGTTCTGGGGGAATGACGGGAGGATTGTAGCCTCAGGGCGTGACACAGCCTACACCTTTATTTCATATAGCACAGAGTCAGAGGATTCCTTTCTTGTATCATTATTGGATGGCTGTTGACATGCTAAGGTCTGTTTTGTCAAAGATGTGTGAAGGGGTCATTCACCCCAGGCAGGGAGATGTCTCCCTCCTCTTTAAGTACAGCGTGTGCAGTTTGGGGATGCTGTTCAAGGAACATACACTGAGCATGAATAAGATATGAGTGTGGTAATTAGAGAACTATTTTTATTTTGAGTAATGAAATACAGAAGAGGGAAATACACATAGGGGACAAATTTTATAGATTTACCATAGATCAGCATATACCTATTTCTGGGTGTGCATGTTAACAGATATTCAGACAGTTTGCAGCCTACTTTGCAGTGTAAATATGAAACTATAGTAAATTTCGAATATTTTCTCTTTCAGTACAGACATGCACATTATATATTTATATTGAGGCTCCTTCTTTCTCTTTTATTTTGTAATTCAGTAGCACTCTCTTGGCAACACAAATAGCTGGTTTTCTTTGTTCAGCGTTGACAAGAGCTTTTCCAACTTAAAAAATCTGACACAGTTCCAGCTTTTTTTCTTTTTTTTTTCCATTTCTTTCTTTTTTTTTTTTTCAGGGTTTCATGTTACTTGAATGAGAAGGATATATACTGGTTGAACCTTCTGTGTTCAGCTGTTAAACTGACAGCTTTTTCTTCTGCCATGAGAAGGCTTTCAGTAATTTGGATGTGGTGCCTTTTTCCTGTCACTGCCAAGAACAATGCTTCTGTTCAGGCTGACATCAGAGGTATAGAATTGCTCTGTGTTTGACCTCTGATAGCTGTGCATAATAGATCTGTGCATCACAAATGCTCCACAAATAGTCTATTTGGGTGCATAGCTCAAGTCAAAACAGCAGTATATATTACAAGGATGTGTAAGTCAAAGGGGAGAGAGTTTAGGGGGGAAAAAGTCATTGCTAGACTTGCCATTCTGTATCAATGTTTACAAAGGAGCTATCTTCCTTATGTAAATGGGATATCCCCCATCCCTGCCCCTGCCTCAGATCTGCTTCGTCCTTTTGCACAATAGCATTGAGCAGACAGGTTTCCCAGAAGTTTAGTTTAATTCACTTATGGATGTAAGAAGCATTTGTAAGGCAATTTAGGTTACACTTTCCATTACTGTTGGCCAGAATGGAAGTATGAAGTTTTTGGTGTGGTTTTCTGAGTCAGGATGCAGTGTAAATAAGGCAAGGTGGCACTTCTCAGTAGGCTGCAAAAATAAATGAGAATAATTTGGAAGTGGGGGACAGGCTGGTTTGATTGACATGCTTGAGTAGTTTGGGGTTATTTTTTTTTTAAATAAAGCCCTTTTGATAAAGGTGTGTTCTTCAGACTCCTCTGAAAATCCCTCCTAGAATCAGTAATTCTCTAATTAGAATTTTATGGGTGTTGTCTTTTCCTTCCTTTAATCACAACAGAATGGAGAAGCCTTTCTAATATGCTGAAATATCATAGTGTCTATAGATATTTTGATTAGGAGGAGTGTTTCTTATATGCCTGACAGATTAAAGTTCCCTGAAGTCTGTGGTTTTGATGGATCTTTTTCACTGCTCTGAAATAAATAGGCAAGTCAGAAAAAGGAGGAAATCACACATCTCTTCCTTTACATGTGGAGAATGAGGTGCCAGGTGGATTGTTTAAGCTGCTAAGATCACTAAAAAGTCTAACAAGAGAGCTGCTGTATCCCTGACCAGTATTCAGAGCATAAGTCAAAGTGGTTTCTGGGTTTGATTTATCCATTCAAGAAGTACAAGAATTTGAAACTGAAATTGCTATGGAAAACCTGTTTTGATGTGTTTCTCCATAAGTAAATGCTGAGTGTGCAATGAGCTTTTTCAGTCCATGTTGAGACTGATGCCAGTGTGGTACAGTTGGCTGAGCTGGGGGGGCTCAGCCAGGCTGAAACCTGGGGAGTACAGAGTAACCTTCTACAAACATCAAAAAATGCCTGTGACTAAACCACCTGTAAGGTGGCAAGAGGTGTTATATGAAGGCTGTCTCCCTCTATCCCAAATATAACAAAAGAAAAGAAGGCGAGATCTCTTTTAAGGGAAATATCAGAATGTTTATATCAATGCATCATTCAAAATAAAGCTTTTTATTACTTCTGTTTGAATAGGTGGTGCCTGCTCTTCTTTTCCTGCCACTTAAAAAAAAACAAAGTTCTTCTTAGTATTAGCCCCCACTATTGGCCATGGCATAAATTGCTTCACACTGCAGCTTTGCATAATTATGCTGTGTACTTTACAAGGTTTTACTTAGTCTTTTTTCTGACTTAGCCTTTTACTTAGTTCTTTTCTGACTCTATACATATATAATGTGACTGTTCACAGGATTATATATTTCTAAATGTAGCCACTTGTAGAAATGGAAGATTAATATTTATTAAAACTGCCTTTTATTTTCCAGATGGCCTTCAAATACCTTTAAAACATAAAAAGTGGTGTCTTTATTAGAAGTGTTCCATAGAAAACTGAAAATAATTTAGATGAAAAGCGTATATAGAAGTAAGTAAAACACTACTGTTGTTTGTTGGTGCAGTAAATCCATTTATCTAGATTTATATCAGAAACAGATTTGGCCCAGTATCTCCACTGAAATTTGGCAATTTCAAATTTTTTGAGCAATTGGAATGAACTCCTATTGCAAATGTTCTTAGCAGGAGAAAAACATATTTAAATGTCTACTAAAGAAAAATTACGTGTCTCTGTTTTCCTTGAAGATACATGCTGGGTCTCAATGGTTATCAATAACCAAATCTTAAGTCTAAAATATGGCAACTAGAACTTCGTCTGGGCCTTGCATCCAAACACTGCACGGTATTGATTAGCAAAGATAATTGCTAAAGAATAGCAATCATGAAAAAAGGCATTTATGATGCCACAAGCAAATTTATGATCACACTTGCCCCAACACTGCTCAGCTCAAAACTGAGCATTAAACACACTGCAGGAAAAAGGACATGAAGTGTGACAGGACAGGCATTTGAAGAACAGTTTTTCCTTCCCACCATCCTGTTTTACTCTTTGCAAACTAATAAAAGATAAAATCAGACAAGCTGTGTAAAAATAATGCTCCCTATTGTAACCATGGCTTTTGCAGCCTGGAAGGAAAGCCAGGTAACAGAAATACTGAATAGCTTTGTAAAGACAAGTTAGTCAAGGGCTGCTGTGGGAAGAAGTAAGGTAATGCTCTTTCTTTCCATGACCATCTCACACCAAGAGCTATGCAAAGAGAAAATGGTAGTGCAGATTTTTGGGATAAGAGCAGTGGTTATTTGTCACTATGGAACTGGTCCAGCTCTCAAAATGTAGGTTATGTCCACAATAGACCAACAATGGCAATATCTTTATCAAAAGATTAGAGAAAAAGGGCATTATTTCTACCTTTGTTAGCATAAAAAATGATGGCTCTCTTCTATCCTTTTTCTAGAAAAAGTTTGACACTTTGAAGTCTGAATCCTGCCTTTTCATTTGTAATGGAAGGCAGAATTTTCATTTGGTTTCTTTGGAAATGGACACTATAAAGAACTCCCATCATGTTAATGTCTACATTTACTTTTCATCACTTGACAACAGGAGTAAATTGGAGTGAATTATTCATGTTAGGTTGATATAGTTAAGTGACATTCAAAGACTACTGGTTTTCTTTCACCAAATCTGGCTTAAGGTAGTCTAACCAATCCATTATTTACAAATTTGTGACTATTATATACCTACTTACATGCTGCATCTCGGGGCTATTCTGTAAGCAAGCAGATGTTGAAGTAGCTGTGATCTATGAGAAACTTGAACAGAAAGAGAAGGGGAGCCTTGCCACAGAGGTGAGAGAGAAGAGAACCCATGCTCCAGGGATAGGAGAAACCTTGCTTCCAGAGAGAGAGAGAGACAAGAAGACCCTGTGCTTTTTCTACTAGAATAGTTCATCCTTGAAATAGTACCCCAGTGGACAGAGATGAGCCCTCGAAAGCAGTTGTGGGAAGAACTGTGTGTCGAGGGAAGGGACTTCCACATTGAGAACAGATTTCCTTTTCCGGGGGGCTGATTCGCTGTGATTTTGGAGCCAGCAGAGGACTGTGTTCCTGTGGAGAAGTCTCCATGGCATAGCAGGAGAGACTCCTCTCCCTAAGTGAACTGAAGAAAGACTATTTTAGAGATAGTAAACTGGCTGAAAGTCCCAGGTTTTGTCTCTTTATGTTGTTGGCAGGAAGGAGAAAATCAGGTGGGGAAAGGAGAAATGTTCTGAAAGTTAATTCTGATTCTTATTATTTTTCTTTTAGTTCTGTTACTAAAACTTCCTTTATACCTTAAAAAGTTTTGAGCCTGCTTTGCATTTCTCCTAATCCTTATCTCACAGCAAAAAATGAATAAATAAGTTTAGTGGGTGCACTGGGGTTCAGCCAGAGTGCTCTACCCACTAAAATTAAAATTGCCCTGTGTGAGGATGGCAAACTAAAACCACTACAGTGGGTAAAAGTCTGATTTTCAAAAGAGCTGTTCTCAGAAAGTGAACTCCTTATACCAAGTGCTTGAAAATTAAACCACTAAGCTTTTATCAAGAGTTCAGTATAAATAATAAGGTAAAATGTGTCTAGAAAAACAAAGTATTTTCTCAATTAGATATTTTGTTATTTTTAATAAAACAATACAGGAACATGAAGCAGTTTGCAGAAAGCCACCTACTGAACTAGCAAATCTAAGCTCTTCTCTTATTCTTGGTTTACATTATATTAATTACTGAAATATCCTCGTATCTCACACATTTGACCATACAAGTATACAAAATAATAAAAGCTAGAAAATTATATGTAAAGTCTACATAAAGAAAAGCTTTATACTTCTGCCTAATGTAATTTGATATTCCTTTTTTTTTAAAGTTTTTGTCCCTATACATTTTTTATTTAAAGTAACATGAAAAAAGAAAAAAATTTACTTGATTTTTTTTCTCTTAGGATGATGCATTGTTGATGTCTTATGAAACTTTCAATGCATTTTCTCAATGCAAGAGCTTACATCTCATGATAATCCATGCTGTCAATGGATGTCTGTTTAACTGTGAATCTCCCAACAGGACAGATTTACTCAGTGACTATATCTGATAAACATGAATAAATCAATGATTGACACTTTACTTGTTCACATGTATTTATTAAAAGAAAATTATTTAACTTCTAATATCTTTCTAATGATCTTTAAGAAAGCAAATAATTTTTTTCAGTTTCTTCAGAGACATCTGATAAAAAGTACTCTCATCTTCATAAGGGATCTGGGGCATTGCTGGTCCTTTTGCCTTGAGAGCTATTGATTATTACATTGTATTAAAGATATACTAAGATTTAAAGTCCCAAAGGCACTTAGACCCATACATCCCATTGATTTCAATTGGAATTAAGTTTCTACATGAATTTAGAGGACTAGGTTTTATTGGATTTTTTTTTTCTTTTAATATAATTTCACTTGTCAAATTAACTTTGATTAGAAGACAATGAACAAGTAACAGCAACAGGCTTTGAATCTCCTTTGGATGGAGTTAATTCTGTAGCCAGCATTAGTTCTGTGGGAAAAATAGCATGAGAGGTGTGGTTTTATTTGGGGTTAATGAGAGTCTCAAAAGTTTCAGCATTGCTACACCTATATTTGGAATATTTTCCTTGCTGCATTTTCCATGAGAGCACCCTTCCACAGGGACTTTCCAAGCAGTCCATGGAGATTAATATAATAAAAGGATACAACTGTGGATCTGCTCCTTCTTTATGTAGGAGAACAGGTGTGATGTGTTTGGCTGAGGTTGACCTTGTGCTATTTATGTACTTAAAAACCAGACAACATGGATGCTAGTAATTAGAATCAGTTTAATTTTTTTGATAATTTAAAAAATTTTGAGGGACACTTAATTTGAGTAAGTTTCTTTTCCTTTTGTATGCATTCGTTATTTCAGACAGCAAAAGTGTCAGTTCATCTAAAGATTAGAGAGCTTCTGTAAGTTATTGGCTTCTTGAGATTAATACAGAAGAGATGTAGTTCCATGAATATAATTTGGTTTTTATTAACATGCTAGAATGTGAAATAGCTTACAGTGTGCAGTAAGAACAGCTAGCTGTCCTACCCCCTGAAAAATATGTTTGTTGAAAGCATATCTATTCTTTGTCCGGTTAGTCTGACACTTGTAAGCTTCATTGAGTCCTAACTGGCCCCAAAATACCCAGGGCACTGCTCACTCACATTGTCTGAGTGTTGCAAACATTATGCGCGACCACCATGACTCTGCAGAGTGACCACTGAATGAGAGCCTTGTGCCTTCTGAACAAGCATTTCACTGAATGGAAGAGAAGGGGAAATAGAAGGATATCAGAGGACAAATGGTGAGAGGGAAAAGTTTTGTAAGAAAAGGAAGAGACCACCAAACACCAACAAGGCAAAGTGTCTTCTAGAACAAAACACTTCCTATAAGAAAAAAAAAAAAGTGAGAAAATGTAAAGCTCTTAATACGTATTACTAAATGCCAATTCTTTAAAGTATTTCACTTATTTAGTTGTGAATTTTGAATTTTTTCTGGAATGTGAGAGATAAAAGGAAAAAAAAAAGAAATCTTATTTAAGTCAGTTTACCCTTCTTCTTTTATCTACTGCTTGGGAAAGGATAAGTGGTCTTGGGATATGACTGCTAGGTTAAAGGAACCCTGCCTAGCAGCAACTGTTTTACTCCAAACATTTCTAATCCCTGGTGGAGAAAGCAATAAAGTTCTGTGCTTCAGGTCACGTACCTGAGTACTGGCAGTTCTTTTCAATATCTTAGATTAAATGAACTGTGAAATATTTGTTTTATTAGAAAAGCTTTAGTTTACTTGTGAGTTGTTTTGTAAATCATTTCTGTCCAAAGTAGCTTTGGAGATCAAGTAGTGTGTATTGAACACAATGTTTAGAAGCATTTTTAACAGTCTGATGCACAATGCTTCATTGTTCTGATGGTTAAAACATTCATAGAGGGCCATTCTCCTCTTTGGATGCATACAGAAATCTCAGGAAGAGTAATGGGAAATTGTGCACATGCCAGGAGAGCACAGCTCCTCTAGCATTGCTGGTAAAGGTGAACATAAGAGGCAGGATTTCTTGATGAAAAGGAGGCAATGGGAATAAAGGCTTCTGCTTAAAGGGCTGGAATAGGATTCAAATGGCTCAGATAAACAGCTGGTTCTGCTGCAGGTCTGTGTGTGTCCCCAGCATGCAAATCAAACGGGATGGTTATGGTAGGGTGCAGGTACCAACACAATCTGTTCATGCTCATCTCAGCAGGGACCTCCTGCTCTGGCTGAGAGCAGGGACAGAGGGAGTCTAGGAAGCTGATTAAGTTTGGACTTGAGCTGGTAAATCCACTCAGGCAGCATCAGTTTGGACATTTGCTGTCTAAAGAGGTTCACATGACGTTTTATCACTACTACAGACAAATCCACAAAGGCATTTGTGCATAGGAACGGAATGAAAATCTTGCTGCCAGAATGTTTTTGCTGCAGTTGAGTTTTGCATCTATGCTTTCACATTTGGAAGTACACTTCACTGTATCTCTGGCATCTGGAAATGCAATAATCTAATTCTGATCTATAGTGAGTTTCTTGGTTGTTTTTCAGGTAAGATCCCCCTGAGCAGTATTGTCCTAGAGGAGTTGTACCTGGCGGGAATGAATGCCCAGGCTTTACCAGGATTTCAGCCATAGCTGAGAAAAATCTGTAATGGATGAGCTGTGAGCTGGGGCTGTGAACTCCTTATCTGGTGAAGGCCAGCCTGCAGGGGTGATGCTCTAACTGGCAGCAGAGACAGGTAGACCCTTCCTCTAAAAAGAATAAATTTTGGAGTAGTGCTGTGTACTGTTGTTTTTGTTATTCATCTCTAGGCTTGAATATGGGAACCTAAGAGAAGGATTTTAGTGAGGTGCTCAGTTAGAGACATGTTTTACTTTGCCTTCTACCTTCACCTTCTCTGACTTGTTAGCTGACTTGGAAAAAATATCCAGTATTTAATGGATCCTAGTTGTAAAAATGGACTGT
Organism: Picathartes gymnocephalus; assembly: GCA_013390045.1. NCBI lineage: Eukaryota > Metazoa > Chordata > Aves > Passeriformes > Picathartidae > Picathartes > Picathartes gymnocephalus. Next base: position 234,027 of record WEKY01048669.1, on the reverse strand, counting down.
GGATTTGAGAAAAGTCTGAAATAACTTTTATAGTGCAGGAATTAGAGAAGCCTGAAAAGACCGTATCTGTCCTCTTAATCAAGAAGGATTACCTGTCTATCCTTTGTCTATCACTTTCTAAGAATTTCCAGAAGAAGAATACACTAAAATAGTTACCTCTCTTCACCTCCCAGAAAAACCGAAGTAGGCAAAGAAACTGAACAGGTGGGGATTGGCCAAATAATTGGCATTGTCACAATCCTGCTGTGAAGCGTGTAATAAATGGGTTTAAAGAACATGGGCTGTGAAAGAACTAGGATGGAGTGAATGGAAAAATATTCAAAAATATGTTATTCAGAACATTGCATGTATTCATAAATTATTCACCCCCACAGAACTGCAGGTGCCTCAGGATTTTTCCATGTAATGTCAGATCCTCAGCTGGCACAAGCTGGCACTGCTGCATTTGTTTCCATGGAGGGATGCCAATTTACAAGAATGTGGTCCATGTTATAGTTTTTAACTTTTTTACCTTCTTCTTTTTCTGTTCCTAAACATTCAAATACATGTAACTCTACCGAAGGAGTCTAGAAATGAACCTTGGGGCACTATGACTGTGCAAGCTCTTTAAGTCTTACTTTCACTGTTTCCATGATAACATCAGGTTTATTCTGTATATGTTGATAGTGTGCTGCTGACAGCTTCTGGCATGTGCTTTCTCTCTCTCCTGCACCTGTTTGCTGTGTGTATGTTAACTGGTCAAGTTCCATTATACACCAATCTTCAGCTGTTATCAAGTTAATTTATGGATGAATGTAGTTAGCTTTGTACATATTTTCAAAACTGAGAATAAACAGAATTGTTTTTCCTTATTTAAAATCCCATTATAGCAGCTGCACTATAAAGTGTATTTTTCTGCTGTTAAATATTTTATCTTGACCACAGCTTGCATATCAGCACACTTGTAGGAGTATGTTGACTGTTATCTTTTGTGTACCAAAGCACTCGATACTTTGGAATAATTAAATAACATTGCTTCTCCATTATCCTTGGAGGGCTGATACTCTTTTCTTCTAAGATAAAAGGTAAACATATATTATAACAAATCAAACTGTAGGATGATAAATATTGTTGTAAGCCTGGATAATAATGTAACAAAAATAAGATGAAATCCACGCTTTCCCACTAGTATTCATCTCCTTTATTTATTTTTGCTGATAGAGCTATGGAAAAGGAAGGCTCTGTGGCAGTGCATTTGCAAGGCCATTACACATTCCTGAATGACACAGTCATCACTATGAGCCTTATTTGCTCAAGGTTTTATAAATATAGATTGGTGTATGGGTTTGGGTGGCAAAAATATCAAATCTAGGACAGATACATAACTCAAGTCAGCACCATTTCAAATGGGCTTTTTAAAAAGATTTTGTAGGCTTTGCTTTATAAGATTTCCAGGCTGATTTCTGCAGAAATAGTTGTGACCATGTGCTGTCTGTGTACTTCCCACATCTTTGTTAGCATGACTGACAGCTGTAGTGTCTGTAGCTCCTCAAGTGAAATGAAGGCATTCCCCAGTACTACTGAAATTAAGATTCATAGGATCAGAACAGAAAATATTTTTCTTCATATATTGGTATTTAATATATTTTCCATGGCATCGATGTTTATCCTAAGACCAACATTTCATTGACTTCTGGTCATTAATCAAGTGAGCTACTTAGATAAAACCCATTTTTGATTTGAGAAAAGCATAAACATTAATTTACTAGAATAATGGGTAAAGATATGGATAAGAAATAGTTTTAGATGTAAAGGGTGAAGTAGTAGTACCAGATGGGAAATCTTAAGGGAGTTACGACTAGGCTAGAAAAGTCTTTAAGGCACAGATTCAGGGGGAAAAAAAGGAATAAATTGAGCATAAGAAAAGGATGTGATGAGGATCAGGAGGTATAGAGGATAAAATTATAATTCTGTCTGCTAATTTTTATTGTGGAACTTCATGACAATAATAATTAATAAGACTTAATTAAATAAAAAGAGAAAAAAGCATAGGAAATATTTATATGCCATGTATACTATTGTTTCAATTTTATGTTGCTAATTTGAAGAATCTGACTTTAAAAATAAAGAAATCTTCAGTTACCAAATGTTCCTTTTCCCTTTATTGTCCTTTAAGGCAATCATCATTAGCACAAAACCTTCTACCCCATTGCTATGATTTTTTACAGATAATTTCAGTAAATTTTCAGTAAAAAGAGTAACTTACATCACCTACAGATGATCCCAAGTATTTGTCAAAACTCGGTGCTCTACAGAGCATAAAAATTAAATTGTTGTAATTAAATTATTGTATTTTGTCATGATTGTATTTATTCTGCTATTCACTAAAGGTGCCTTTACCTGTTTTTTGTTTACATATAGCTATTAGAATTTGTCCTAGGAAGTATAGAATTTGCATAATTATAAAATAAAGAATGCACATACAGATATGAAGTAAAGCAGTAAACATTTTCATCCATGAAATGTTATTGCTTGACCTGATGTAAATTAAGACCAATTGCCAATTGAATAGTAATTATTTGTTATTTAGAAATGTAGTTTATGAAAATAAATGAGGTTTTTTTATTTTTTGTTATGTGTTAAAAGAGTGATCTTTATTCATTTTATTGTAAGCCTTTGGATTTTATAGCACCATATTTGTCATTTAATTGTAGCAGAGATGAACAATAGTTACTTTTATTCATTTTGGCAGATATAAACAAGTAAGTAGTGTCCAGCACATATTTTCAAGTGCTGCAGTCATAGGGAAAACTTTATGAAACATTTAGTTGTTCAACAGAGTAGCAATGCTTGGAGGTTGACCTTGAAGTTTTTGAAATGTGAATTGATCCACTGGAACAAGTACAAAGCCAGCTTTGGTGCTAAATGTAAATTGTTAAAAATGGTGCTGCATAACATCTGCCTTGTAGTACGCCTTAATCAGCACTGTGAAAAATGAAAGTTTAACGATCTACCATAGTGGCTTCTAAGTGAAGGATAAACAAAGGATGAAAGAGTTTCCTTGCATGGTTTGTAACTGATGGCATGAAAAATGTCAAGAACCATCTGCCTCAAACTTATCCAAACTGTCATCAAGTATTCTAATCCAGTCAAAGGAGATACAACTAGAACAACCTATGTAACTTGCTGAAGGCTTATCAAAAGAGTTGTAAATAAGAAAAAAAAAAAGAAAAAAGGAGGAAAAAAAAAAAACCCCTATCAACTGCATAAGCACAGATTTCTGCCAGCTTGCCTGTGGCTTTGAAATTCAATCCCATTTCTCTAGTCTGACAAACTGTACTAAATGGTAAAATGGATTTTTATTGCTTTCAGCCATTTTCATTCCAGCTGCTATCACTAGGTAAGTACTCAGTTTTCTAATATGAGAATTATATTTTTTTATTTCACTTTTCTCTTTTGTGTGTGTATATTGACTGCAATATGCACAAAAACCTATTTTTGCAGAGCTAGGGTATAAATGGGGACATTTACACATCTGAGCTTAAAAAGCTGCTGCTCCTTCTAACTCAGCACACAAAAGAATCCCAAATATAGCTATGTCACTGCAGAAAGCTACATTCAAGTGAACAGACATGTTGATTTTTTGGGGTTTTTTTTTTGCATTGGCTTTCACAGCAGATAAGGAAAGCATGATTTTCCCAAGAAAAGAAACACATTCAATGCTGATGTTCCTTAATTACACCAAGAATTAATCAAATGACCCCACATTTGCTAGTTTGATTTTCAGTAAATTATGCAATTTTCAGGAAGTTAGGTCCTTCTGTATCTTGGGCATAGATTTAGCTATTTGAAATGTCCCTTGTTAGCTGAAGAGAACAAGTCTCATTGAAAGTCAATGAAAACTCTGGTGTACTAAGTCAATGAAGTACCTGGAGCTCTGTGTCTCATCTACTGGTGCCTGGCACTGCACTTGACCGGAGCACATTGGTTTTTTACTGCAAGTAGTCCTGCTCCTTGTGTCTAAGGGATTCCAGGGGTTGGGAGTTAAATCCCAAGGCTTACTCTTGCACTCTATTCCTATGCAGTTGCCTTGGTTTTGACTGGTTTCCAAAATGGGGAAATTAAAGGCTTTTTGTTTTTACTAGTGTTGTGAAACGGGGGCTTAATCAGGGCTAAAGCATGTGTGACCCCTTTGTAAAAACTTCCTCTAAAGGCATTTGTTGAGAATTGAAACTTTGGAGATGTTGGATAATGACTTAGGTAAGCAAAGGTAATCAAAAGGAAAACATGAAAACTAAAGTAAGGGACACAGAAGAAAAAGTGAAAGGATAATGAATTCCAAAAATACTTAGTATTTTCACTTGTATTTAAGTATCACTTTTTTGTAATAAGCAGCATAACATAAACTATCTTAGAGCTGAAAACTATAATTTTTGGGCATGGAATGGGAAACATGCAATTTCATCTGGTTCCAGTTAAGGTTCCGTATTGGCAGTCTGTATTGATGTATTTAATTTTCACTCAAAATTCAGAAGTCTTAGAATGCATACAAACATCCATATATTGTGTTGTTTGAAGTTGTAATTTTTTCTTTGCTACCAAGCTATGATATCTTCTAATAGCTGTGTAGAGTTTAAGGGTAAAAAAATCTTTCTATTAAATGTATCCATACTTTTCATTGGCTTGAGAGTGAGTTTATACAATTGATGTTGATACATTTGTCATGGAATATTCTAGTGTACAGGTGGAAACAGATGATACAGTATTGCTTTTTCTTTTTTGTTGGTGACAAAATGGTATGCAATGCATTGAAAGATTAGTTATCTGTAGCAGTTATATGAAATGCAAATGTCATAACACAGATTACATTTCCATAAAACCAAAATAACACTTCAATATATGTGATTTAGTTTTACTGTGCACATTTTTATTTAGCAGAACTGACACATTGCTTCATATTTGCATCGTTTTTTTGCTTTTCACATTGAACAAAGGTGAAGAACTGTTTCAATGTACAGTAACCATTTCATTTCTGGCAGTCTCTCAAAAGGGATCTTCAATGAAAACAACTTCCCACTTTTTCATCCCTGTTGCTAAAAGCAAAAGGGGGTAGGTGAAATACTGAATCTTCTTGCAGTTCCACTAGGGCAATCTGGCCTATCTAAAACCCCCCTTTGAGCAGCTTTTACAGGAAAAGGACTAGGGAGAAGGATCAGGGAAGGATATAGTAAAGGGACAATCTTTTTTTTCGCATCATCTATTCTTTATTATCCATCTGAATTAATTAGGTTTACTGGGTATTTATAAAGATAACCAGTTTCTTGTCCAATTCTTGGGACTGGCCTACTTTAGCTAGAGCAATTCTTAGTTCATCTGAGTTTCAAACATGCAGGTAAGAACTGGGAATAGCAGGGTTTGTAGGTAGTAAGGCATTCATTAGAGTCTGAACTTCGCTCCTTCTTTGTATTGTTTAGTCAGTTGGCATTTGCTTATTAAAACAATAGATGTTAAGGGGGACCACTCAGCCCCCTGAGAGCTCTGGGAGTCTGCTTAACTTGATATTGACTTTTTTTTGTTGTTCTTTAATTATCATCATCTGCTTGCATATTTGGATAATGAATTCATTTAGTTAGGATGTCAACAAAAAGCACTTAACAAAGAATTACAACAAATTAAGTGGTAGATGACACAGAAGAAGCTACTCCAGGAATGAGAAAACTCCTGGTTTGGTAGGCAGAGCTCTCATCGTGCCGCAGACCTCCTATACTGGTTTTAGGGTGTCTTGGCCTGTAAAGCACCACGTGTAGCTGTGAGGATCACTAATTGCTATGTTCTTGACCATCTCGAAGACAAACAACCACAAAAATTATTACTTAATTTCTCTCTATATTCAGTGCAGAGGTATAAATACCTCCGGGTTATTAGCACCTGTCTTCAGACATCCCTGCGGGAGGATGTTTCCACTGATGAGTGAGGGGAATAACTAACTTCATACAGCTCCCTCAAAGAGCTGGCAGTCATTTCCTGTGTGGGTGGTGGTGTGGAGTGTTTTTCCTTTTCTTTTAAATTTCTACACCTGCACAACTTCATCCTGTTAGTATTCATATCCAGAACACTTGGCATGCACTGGCATTTAAAACTAAATTACTGTTAACAGTCTGTAACACATCAGTAGTAGCATGAAGTGCTACTTTGTGAGATAACAATGGATGCTGTAAATGGAACTTGATTTTTCACAATATCTGACTGTGGCATGAGAAAAGTGGAATCTAAATGATCATGATACAATAAAGCATCTGTGGACTAGCTGAGACACAAAATTAGCAATTTTTGATAAAGAATAGTGTGAAGCATAGCCTGTAAACCATGCTAATAGCTCTATCTTTGTAATTCATAAAGCATATACAACATGTGCAGGTGGTTTCTTATTTTCATATGGGCAGAATTGTTTGAGTTTTGTACCCAGGTATATATCCTGTGAATTCCTGGCTTTCACATAAACCTGATTTCTTGTTTACTATTACTTTCTAATTGTTTCCACTGACCGATAGTATTTATTGTGTTTTGCTATAAACAGCATGTTATTTAAACAAAAAAAAAATGCCCTGATTTAATTGCATATTATTGTTGCTTTATTTTGCACAGTGGTTAAACAAAAGTTTCATGTGGTTACTATTAATTTTTTGTGGCAATTTCACATCCAGTACTCAAAGATATGGCAGTGATGGCAATGTGCTTACACTGTAGTGAGCTACTAGGCGTGTGTTTGTATTTTTTTTTTTTGTGGGTTAAGCAGTCTAGAACAACTACAGAAACTAAACATTCGAAACAGCAATGTTCAGTTTGCTGGCCCCTAAACAGAAGTTTATTTCAAGAAGTTATAAATGTCAGAAAAAAAAAAAAAACCCAAACCTTTTCTGTGGTCTGTTTGCTGCAAGAGACCCTCAGAGGTGTGCTGGTCATGCAGTCATTTCCAGTGAGATACATGTGAATTTTAATAAAACCGGACAGCTCTCTCCAACTCAGGTTTTGAGGCAAGCTTTACAAAAACATTGGATGGAAATCTGCAAAAAGCTGGATTCTGGTGCTCAGCACACCTGGAAGTACCTTAATGCACTCTGATGTAAATGGACTTAATGGAGAGAATGGAACATATCCAGCTACAAAGGCTAACGGGATAAATCTCCACATCTGAGTGCACAGCTCAGCCTGGCCAGCTGAAAACAAGATAAATCCAGGCAGGAACTAAGAGGAAAACTATGACCTGGTTTTTCAAAGTAAGGCCCTGACGTGCTGGCATTTGGGGTCCATGTGCCATGCTGTGCATACCTCTCCCTGAGAGAAAAAGGCCCTGGATCCTGAGCACGAGGGCTCCTCTCAAAGCCAGGCTGGCGGCACCAGGCTCTGCGTCTTCACCGCGCCGCGGTTCGTCAGTGATGCTTCTCCCTTTGCTCGTTTGCTCTGTATCACATGAAGTGTCACAGCCAGGAGAGTCACCAGGCTGGTGCCATGTGCAAAGGCTGGCTGGGGACATCCCGTGCCCAGATGGAGCCAGGCTCTTTATCTGAGGACAGACAGGAGTGGTTTCCCAGGCCCTGGTCAGCCCAGGAAAGCGAGCCTAAAGGCCAAGGGACCCTGGCATGTACTGCCCTCTTTGCTTCAGAAAAGAATTGTCTACCTTGACTTAGACAAGCAGCCGAGCTGGGGAAGAGGGGAAGAGCCATGGCAAGGGAGAAATAAAGTACATGAATTAGGGATTTTTAAGTAAAAGCCTGTTTCTTCAGTTTTATATGGAAAAGGATTTCAGGCAGTAGTCACAGAGGGCAGGAGAGAAAACCATGAATATTGATTTCTCTCCTAAGAGAAAAGGGTCATTTGTTAAATGTAACCTAACATTTGATTGCAGGGGAATAGGTTAATTTCAAAGAGTGGTTTTCCACATTTTGTATATTGAACATATTCAAAGAAAGAAGAAAGTGATTGACCACATTTCATTACATCTTTCTTCCAGCCCTCAATACCCATGCTCAGTTGACAAGGACTTGGACAAAAACAAGCAATAAGAGGTTAAAAAGCTTTTTAATTGTGTCTTAGATACCGTTGCTTTACTGCAGCTCGAAAGGTTCAGCTTAGCATGGGTTTGGAAATTGGGCTTATTCTGCGCTGAGTGGAGAAGTTTTTATTATTGTAAGGAGCACCTACCACAATATAACTTTGGTTTTACATCTATTAGGGCTTGATGGCCACATTTAGTCATGTCATAGAGGGAAATTGGTAATACAGTTCCATAATCATTGCATTGATTAATTTGGAGTTAAAAACAGGTGACTTTTGAATTTCTTTTATCTCACTCTACTTCATTAACTAAACTACAAGTAATTTCTTCAGTTTCCTCACTTCTGCTATTCTAATGGAAGTTAACAAGTGGAATTATTGCACCTACTGATGGTTAACATAGAAAAGCCTCTTCTCCTGCTGTTGTGGAGGAAGAAAAATCCTGACCACTTTCAAGGCAAACTGAATTTAATACTTAGTCTGTAAGTTTGGGACAACTTACATTTCTTGTTTGTAAGCACAAGCTTCAGGTTTTCTCTGACTACCAGAAGGTTATAACCATAAATCAATATTTTTCTGAATCATGTTAGAGTTCTTGCACTTGTGCAAACTAGATGACAATTAGTATGAAGTTAGGAAGATGGCACTTTGCATGCACCCTTTTTACATTGCTACAACAGGCACTTGAAAAAGAAACATAAATTAAAGTCTTTAACTTCTTTAATTGGCACTAGTGAGTTATAGGACAAGAATAAGGGGCTGAGATCACCACTAAGCATGTTGTAGTGAAAGGTGGCATTTGATCTAAAAATGTCACATTTTACTGTGAACACAAGTCTTTCACTATGAAGTTACATTGCTCCCTGTAATGCTTTTCATTCCAGGTTGGATTATGCTGAATTTCAATTCAATATGCATAAGAACAAACCTGGCAGATTTTTTTGCCTGCTTTCAGGAAGATTTGTGTGTTTAATACTTAATTTATTGGATACTATTCCTTGTTGAGCACTTTTCGTTTTGATTTAGAAAAAAAACTGGTCTTACCAGTTTACAAGCCTTGGAACATTTCGGAAGGAGTAATATGCTTTATGGAAATTAATGAATATTTGAAAGTCTATCTTTAGAATAGCATGTTTAAGATCGTGCCTTACAAATAAATTTGTGCAATGCTGGGTTTTGTTTGTTTCTTAACAGGGATGTCAGTTTTTCCTTGATGGCATTTAACATTGACTAATATAGAACTCATGTTCTGAATATTCAGTATTTTCAGAGCATAGTGGGCAGGATAATGTGTGTGTATACACACATTAGTAAGACTTGCAAAATGTAGTTTAAATTGGGGAAAATTGAAAGATCAGGAAAGTTCTGAAGCTCTTGGGTTTTCTGCTTAGTTGTGCAGTCCTTGGAACATTCATCATGTTAGCTTATCAGATAGTGGGTTTTCTTTCAGCTGACATCGAAAAGTCTGGATGCTATGCCCTTGGCACAGAACTGTAAACTGGCTCGCTCAGTGTCTGTTGGCAAAGGTGAAAAGAACTGTTGTGGTTTTGTGAAGTCAGTTTTGACTCACAGCTTCTGAAGCTCCTGTCAGCTAGAGTGCAATAGGTATCCTGGAATCTCAGCATCCCTTTAGATAAGTGCCATGTCAATCTCTCTCCATCTGTATTAACTACTCTGCATTACATATGTATCATATATGTATCTGGAATATGTGTCTTCAGCTAAGGAAGCTTGAAAGAAGAAAAACGAAAAATTGGAGTGCATCTTCATCTGCTCAAATGTTGTTCTCTGATTTTTTTTTTAACACTTTGGGCTGCATCTTCATCTCTTCTATCAAGGCATGTATTTCTGCATAACATCAAAAATGCATTTGCTGCTTGGGTACACTGGTGACAAAAGTTTTCTAAGTGCTACAGCGATGTTTGAACAGATTTTGTGCTGAATCCAGGTATATTGTATGAATACAACAGGAAACCAAACTCCAGTGGTGGAATAGAGGTCCAGAATCTTTGTGGTTGTTAAATAAATAAATATGTTATATATTAATTTAGCTGTAACATCTGAACTGAATTGAACTGTGTTGCTTTAGATTTTGATCTTCATCTGACTCAGTAGAATCAGACTGTATTCCTTTTCTCCAGTGAATTTTTGCTGTCTTTGTTTCTTCCAGAAAAAGCCAGTTAGGTGACAATAGTTTACTACGCACAGTGGTACTAAATTAATTTAGTGGTGCTACCCTTTCTTTGCTCTAGCATAAGTGAGTGGAGAATGAGAGTTATGGATGGATTCTTTAGTGGTGACCCCATTAACCCTTCAAAAGCTATACTGAGATCTGAGATCAGCTATACTGAGATAAAGGTGTGTAGATTTTTCCAAGCCTTCCTCTCAACCTTCATGGCCTAGTGATGCAGAGATCATGGGCATAATTATGCATGTCCACCAGAGAGAACTGAAAAAGGTGAGAATTAGTTTTACAGTTTGATCTAGTGGTTTTCTTTAAACCCCAAAAGATTTGAAACGGAATCCTGGAAAGGGGCCAGATGAGCCAAATAGGAAGGCATTACTTAAACTGAGATGTAGAAGTGATAACCCTGTGGGATCTCTGAGGAGGTCAGTGCTCTTCCAGGCTACCTTTGAGTGTGCCCAGACCCTGGTATAAGGGAGTCTTCAACTTCATGGCATCAAGTGCCTCAACAAATAAACAACAAACATCTGACTACAGAATGAATAGCCTTCTCCCCAGGACAGGCTTTGTCAGTGTCTGAAGCAGGAGCAGCTGGAGATCAAGTTGAGAAAAAGTGTAAAATAATCACAGCAAGGCAGGGCACTGAGAGGGAGGATGCTCTCTGGCTGAGAACCAGCCACTTCAGACAACACAGCTCTGTTTCCAGTTCTATCATGTAATGTTTTTTTTTTTTCTATTGTCCAGAGTCCTGCACACCAAAGAGCTGGTAAGGGCTATTTTTAGAATTGAATACTGATATTTCTTGATTATGAGGCAAATGTAATTGTTGGGTGCTCACAGGGTTAAAGGGTATATGGGTATGTGAACTAGTCCTCCCTTTGAAATCCTGAGGAGTTAAGAAGGCTTTATTCTTCATCCCTAGGAGTATAGTAACTCTTCCTGTAGACTGAAAGTCAAAAGTGTAGAAGAAAAAATAACTTGCACCAAAGAGGACTAGAAATTTTTTTTCCAAAGGATATAAACAGGAGTCCTGCAGAAATGACAAACTACATTTGTCTACTGAACCATGTTGGTCTAGTGAGTAAGGAAAATGCCTTGTGGAATTATTTGAAGAAAACTTAATGTGCCCTGAAAAGGGGGGGTGGACATGGAAGTGGGCTTCAGCAGTGTCTTTGGCCTGATGTCCTGTAGCGCTTTCCCCAGGAATTCCACCTCTTCTGCTTAGGAACTACAGCAATATCTCTTGGTGGGGTTTTTTTTGGTCATTTCTTCCAGTAAGAGGAGGACTTGGAGGGAAAGGGTTGAGACCTAATAGAGTCCAGTAAAACCTCAGCATCTGCCATTCACAGATCTTGGAGTCTTTAAGGAGTATCAAATAAGCCTGCTATTGCAGGCTATAACTCCTGTCAGGCAGCTAAATATCACTGGACCCACTTCATGAATGGGTAAATTAAGACTGAGAAAGGTTAAGGGCTTGTCAAACATTGTTCAGAAGTTCTATGTCAGTCATATATTCCTGACTCTGTTTTCTTGCCGGCAATTTCATTTCTCTGATGACTAATTAGAAAACATAAAAAAATATGTGCTTAACAGGTAAGAAAGGCCTGTTATTATCTCTTTGTTTTTCTGCATGTGTTTTTATAATGCTTGCAGATGACAGAAAATTCTTTTCCAATATTTTCAGATGTGTAAGGATGATAAAGTCGTCTTCCTAACCTCTCCCATCTACTGTTTTTCTCTGATGCCAGGGAGAGGTGAATGCAGAGGTCAGGTTCTGTTTCTGAATCACTGGTGCTTATTCTGAGTGTAATGCTGCTTTGCTTCTCTCTGCCCACCCCCCGCCTTCAGTTCCCACAGTTGTGTGTTTGTGTGTGCTGTTTTTTAACACCTAAGTGGAGATATAAAATGACTCAATCTACAATGACACATTTAGATTTCAGATGTTATACTGGCCAATATGCTCACAGTTAAGCTGTCTTTGTAGAATGTACTTTTTTATCAGTGGTTTCAGGCTTGCTATGAGGAGCTGTGGTAAAATCCAGTTAGATTTATCATAGCTGTATTCCCTATAGACACCTAAAAAGATACAATATTCCAGAACTTATCTTAAATTTTGAAATGATCCTTAATATTTATTGTAGGGCACACAAAATGAAAATAGCAGTTTAACTTATCACACCTCGCACTTCCTATCACTGACCTTTTTAGAGGGGCTACTTTTAAACAGACAGATAATAACAGAGTGATTGTTTCTGATGCCAATATGTATTTCTGTCCCTGTCAGGCTCTGGTGATCCTCTATTGCAGTGAAATGTAAAATTATTACATGTTTTTTGATAATTCATGGTATTGATGACTGCAGACTTCTCTTGGGGATGTGCTTGTGCACAAAATGTACAGAGAAGCACATAATAAGATAAACAACTGAGATGACAACATGTAGGTAAGGTCTCAAGGTTACTGGTAAATAAAGAGAGCTTCCCCCCAAAACATCTTTCCTTTAGCTTCCCATTGAGGTCAGTAGGAAGCTAAGCTTTTTTTCCTGACGTGCTTTTTGCCATGACCTCTTTGTAATTCTGACTTCTTTGTCCTACCATGTATAGCCCAGTAGCTCTTTGGTCTTTTCTCTGGTGGTCCTTTTGACAAAAGTAACATATATTTATACGAGTATTACATGATCCTGTTAGTCCAGAGTCATCACTCTTGAGAAACTAAATCTTGTTTTCTTCTTGTACAGAAGAAGATGACTCAATCCAAAGCCCACTCAAACTGGGGAATTGACTCTAGCCTCTATCAGCTGAAATCAAGTCTTCTTTCCTGAGAAACTAAATACGTATCAGACCTAAAAACCTGAAATCTTCTGAATCATGTGCTTATCCTTAAGCATGCTTCATGATTAAAGAAGACAGGCTTGTGATGTCCACTGTGATAAATATGTTCTGAACGGTGTCAGAATTTAAGGTAGCCAAATAGTGTATAGTTTTATTTGGTGGAAAATGTCATTAACACCTATAACATTAATGACTGCAGTACTTATATTTGCTCACTGCTTTCTGTTAAATATCTAATTGCTGTAGTAACAAGGCATTAAATCATAACAGCATAGATATTATGTGCAAATGTAGCCTTTTTGGCATGAGGTGCAGGGAATGGAAAAACAACAATGAATAAATAATGTGTAAATGTGAGTAAATGTATCTTTTCCTGGCAATGTTTTTTGCTGGGTGGCTGAGCTGTGAGCAGTGCTGTGGCAGAAAGGCTGCCAGAGGTAGCTCTGCACCATAAGCAGGACAGTGCTCGTACTTCTGGAGCAGCAGCAGGTGAACGTTTCAGTGTGGATCTTGGTTTGTTACAAACACAAAGATCTCTCTGCTATCTGGTTTCCAGGTTGCTAGGACACATCAAAAGTGTTTTGATTCATTTGTCCACAGGAAAAAAAAAAAAAAAAAACCAGGAAGAACGCAGATACTTGAGAAGGCAGGTTAGCACTGCCTTGATCCTCTCCCAAGCTGTGTACATGTGCCCTGGGGCTAGCTCCAGGTGCACGCTTGTGGAGAAAGTCCCCAGGTGACAAATGTTTAAAAAAAGAAAAAGGTTATTATTGGGTTTATTTGTTAGAGGAAACCTGGCTGCAGTATTTGATCCAGGTACAGGCAGAAAGGAACATCCCTGTTTGCTCCAGGAGTTGCAGTGGTTTGTAGATGTTGTTAAAAGATGGTGAAAGGGCTGTTGTCACCTTTGCATGCTTTACCTATCTCATCTGGCAAATGGCTTCTGTTTTATCCTGATTGAGAGAGAGCTAACCTTCACTCAGGTTTGCCTGTCAGACAACATGAAGGCAATCAGATGGCAGAAACCAGGCTTATAGAGAAGGTGAAGTATTATTGGCAAAACATCTCTGCTGGCTTTATCCACTGCCCTTCAACATGCTCTACAAACCTGTGTAGTTAGCACAGTGGAGGGGTCTTTAGGTAAGAAAATCAAGCCTAGAGGCACCGTTTGGGATAATGATGATGGTAGGAGAAGGCTGCCATTACCAATTTTTTCCTGTCAGAGAAGTCAATTTAGCACCATTAGTGGCTTAAAAGTCTCTTGGAAGATGAATTATTTTAGTAACATTAGCAGCTGACTCAAGGTTTCAGCATTTTTATTTTTTTTATTTTTTTTTTCAGAAATGGCTAAAAAACTAATTAAATCAGAGTGGATGTTTTATCATCTCATCTTCATATTTTTCATACATATCAATATACACTCAGTTTGGTATTGGATTCCAGACAGCAATACAGGAAATCTGTGAAACCAAGTCTGTTTACAGTTTGATATTGGCATTTTTCCATTAAAAAAAGAAATTGGAGGGTTTAAAAAGAAAAATATCCTTCTTGGGGAGCAAGTAAAGTTTTCAGAAATGTGGATATGTATCCTTGCTTTTGCCAAGAGCTGCTTCTGCCCTCATAGATGTTGGTCAGTCTCTGTCTCAGTTATGCAAATTGGGAATCACAGCACATCCCTATTTCCTAGTGGTTGTGGGAGAGCACATCTATGAAAGAGTGTGAGGCAATGTTTTGGCAGAGGAAGCTGCACTGGGGTCTCTTTGATGGCATGGCAGTTACTGCATCCACCTCAAGAAAGAGCTAGGAGTCATTTAGGTGCGGCTCGCTGGGTACCACTGGAATGTGCCTACCATAGCTTTAGCTAACTGGTTCCAGGCTTTATGCATTGTGCTCTTTGTTACTGTCCAGGATGGCCACTTTTAAGATAAAAAACCAAAAACCAACAACAAGCAAAAAAAAAAACAAACAAAAAAACCCCCCAAAAAAACCAAAACAACCAACTAACCAACCAAAAAACCCACCACAAAACCCCGCCACTTCTAATGGACAACTTCATATAGTACCGAGTTGCAGTCCAGGTACACAAACGTTTTTTTTGCTTTCTGACCAGCCTAGAAGACATGAGTAGGAGAGACACCAAATGCTTTCCCAGC
The DNA here is from genome assembly GCA_013390045.1 of Picathartes gymnocephalus. Classification (NCBI taxonomy): domain Eukaryota; kingdom Metazoa; phylum Chordata; class Aves; order Passeriformes; family Picathartidae; genus Picathartes; species Picathartes gymnocephalus. Next base: position 218,824 of record WEKY01048669.1, on the reverse strand, counting down.
TGAAAGAAACATGGTCAAGGATTGTTTCCAAGCAAAACTGTGAATGGTTGCCTTTGAATTTCAAAGTGCAACACTTCTGTTTCAGCTGAGAAAGGTTCCCCAGCAGTCACTCAGCTTCAGTGAAAACAGATCCAGTGTGACACACAGGTTTGCAATGCAAACAACATGAAAAGCTAAACCTTGTTCTTGGATTTGCCAGGCTTAATGATGATATTTGTCCAGACTACAGCTTTTGCTCCCTTTTGAGCTAAATTACACTTATGACCACTATTACATGCTATAATAACTTTACTTAGACTTAAGAATTTGTAACACTTCTATTTTGTGTAGCTTTACCTTTATCTTTTCTTCCCTGTCAAGAAAGCTTTCCTGCATCTTTTTCATCTTTCTAGGGAAGGAAAACCTGCTCCTGATTTCCTTTTGCCTTCACTCTGTGACTAGTGCATTTCTTGTAAAGAAAGGCAGGGCCTCTTTTTTCTCCTCTGTGCTGTCTCTGTGCCTTCTAGAGCCCAAGTGAAGTGTTTATAAAAAACAAGAACTGGCCAATGCAGTTGACAGGTCTAAAATTTTCAACCTCTTCCTGTCCTGCAGGACTGTTTCTGTAAAGTCTTTCTGGTCTTGGATTTGTGAGATGACCAATATTTTATTACCAGCCAGGCTTCTCCTTAGCGGCTCTACGACAAAGAAAGTGATGGCTTTTTGGGCCTCTAGTATTAGAAATACAGTCTGGCTGATTTGGGGGAGCATTCTTGTATGATCTGGAAAGAACTACGACCCATGCTTTCCTTTCTGTTAGGATGTGGGGAGGGTTGAATTAAGCATCTAAGTGCCACTGTTATCCCATTGGACATGAGACTCTTGTCAGGAGCCTTCTCTGAAAATATTGTTTGGTGAGTTCTGATTAAGGTGTTGTGCACAGTCAATTTTTTATAGTTATTTGGGTGTAGGATGCCCATATATTTAGACCTGAAAAAAAGAAAATGTAGAAGTGCTTAAATATATAGATCACAATCCCCTCTTCAGTTGTTTTTTTTTTTTTCTTCCTCCTGACTCTGTTTGGTTTGCCCTTCCCATGGGAAGTCCTGTATATGTCTTTTAGCTAGTAATCTACCTCATATGGACTTACAGCATATTGAACATGTGGTTCTGTGGGGTCTGGAGTGTTTCCATGTGGTTTAAATAAGGAATACATTTGAGAAAATACAATCTGGTTAAGGACATGCTGGAAGCAGAGAAAGAGGCTAATTTTGTTTAGTTAATTATTCACTGATAATTATTTACTCAGCTCTACAAATTGATGGAAACTTGTAATCATGTTGCTATGGCATCTGATGTCATTTATAAATGCTGAGTGAAGCAGCTCCATTTAATTGTAAAACTGGACACAGTTCTTGAACAAATGAAATCTGTCAAACTGAATTTTGTGAGGGAAATCTTACCAACAGAGTTTGCATGTTAAAAATCTAGCTATAAACAAATTCTTCCCTGTGAACCTGAAAACACAGTTGCGCAGTTTTCTGACTCAAGCCTGCATATTATTATCTTGTTAGAGTAAGCAACATCTGAATAACAAATTCTGTTATCTGAAACTGCTGAAGGCCTTTCTGAACTCTTCCTTTGCTGTGAAACTATAGCTATTTTCTATCACAGTCTTAGTCTTGCAAAACAGCTTTCCGGAGAAGACTACTACACAAGGCTTTGATGCAAGGACTTTCTAAATCTAATTTCCCAAGCAGTTTAGAAAGCAGTTGATGATTCTCCAAGCATTAAAATGTAAATATTATCAGCCCTACAACATTTAAATGTTTAATCCGCTAGCTGCAAATAAAGCTTTAATTTTCTAAATGTAAGTGGACCTTCATTATTAATTCACTTGCTATATGTTTAATTGAGATAAATGAATATAGAACTGAATTCAGCTATGTATTTCTATATGCTTTTCTTTGTAATCCGGCCATGTATAATGCATCGTTATTTTAACTGTCCTACCAGCAAATTATTCTGCATGTACTTATTTTCTAAGTTCTTTAACGTTTTTCTATATTGTGGGATTTCAATTGTTCCTGTTCCTTCCTTGGTAAATAGTTGAGGAGTAAGCACATTTTCAAGAGCTGTAGGGAGGCTAAGATGCCAGTTGCATTTTAACGATATGGTGCTTTATCATTCTTACTGTAGCCAATTCTCTTTTAAATCATTGCAGTTTCTGCTTTAGCCTCCAGCTATAGAATTCTTTTCAAACGACAGTGAACTTGGCAGAGTGCCAAGAGAAAAATAAAGGTGTTTTGGTCCACCAAAGTATTTTGAGTGGTTCTTAGTGATACAGTTTTCTTCTCTACATCTGCAAAACATTTTTTTTTCCTGAAGTGAATTTTCATGTGAAAAGCCTCCTTAATAATCAGCAGTATTGTTTGTTTCAATGCAGTTATTTAACTGCACCCCTGGGTGCTTACAAAATAAACAAGAGAGTCTTCTAAAGAGTTTTAAAAGTGGCAGGTGCTTAGTCTATGCCCTATTCACTTAGTTTGCAATGACATTTTTGTGTTAATCTATAGACAAACAAGAGACAGGTGACACACAGCATCAAGTACAATGTGCTAAGTCGACAAACTTTGGTCTAGATAAGATGTTTGTGCTGCATATGCCTACAGTGGCAACACGGATTTATACTGTTTATATTTAAGTTATGCTCCTCAACACTGGTAATATCACAAACTTAAATGCTTATAAATTGACAGTGATTGAAGTATTTTAGGGGTTAGAGACTTCAAAGAATCTAGCTCCTAAAACCAAAAAAACCCCCAAAAAAACAACAACAGAAAAGCCAAACAACAAAAAACAAACCAAACTCACACACACAAAAAATTGCTAATGCCTGTAAGCACAGCATAGTTTGCATTTTTAACATTGTTGAAATATGAAACAGATTGTTAAATGTTGCTGAAATACAGAAACGGTATTTTTGAGATTCTGGCTGTGAATACTGTTCATTCATTATAAAATACCATATCCATGGCATTCCCAGGCTAACAGTATTTTACACTCTAAAGGGTATAGATATTACTAAATGTTGTATTATAAAGTATGGCCAACAGTGTAACACTAAGTGAATTAAGCAGCAAATGGGAGCAGGGTATTCATCATCCCTCCTCTGTTTTACAGTCTAATTAATTGAGATACCACATGAACAACAGACTCAAAGCTTTTAATGATCCTGTTTGTAAGGAGGAGCTCTGTTTCGAGAGGATGCGATTGGAGGACTGAGGGAAAATGAGACAGGAGAACAGAAGGTTGACCACTTTTTTTACTAAGATAGTTTTTAGCCAGCCCTCCAAGGCTAGATGGTAAGGAAGAGCAGCAAATGTGTGTGCAGGGCAGTTTGATGGCTATGTGAACCCACCACACTATTCACAAATGTCACTAATCCAGGCAAATCTCTTACCTGTGTTCTCTGTAACAGGTAGTTGTAGGAGAGTGTCTGTTCCACATTCTTATTCTTGTGTTCACTTCCATTTGCCCACTACATGTCCCTGCCATCAGAAGAAACAGAGCAGCCTGTTACATTATCAGTGTCACTGCTTGTGCATGTGAGTCCATGGATGGAACTGCTTTCCCTTGCAGAAGAAGAGGGGAGCTGCAGTGTGCACACACAGCTGTGCAGCTTTTGCAGCGCCTTGCGTTCCTCCCTAGCATTCCCAGCGTGGGGTGTAGTTAATGACGGACAGGAATGGGCAGGGGGCTTGTTGCTGCAGTGGGAGAGAATGGCAGAGCTTTTTCCTGCTGATTCATCCAAACCCAACAAATGGGGCCAGTTTGGGGAACCAAAGGCTGGTTCTCTGTAGATAGTTGGGCCAACTTGGTGCACAGAATGAGCAAAAAGTGTCATCACTTCACATCACAACAGAATGTTGTCTTTGGGTCAAGGTCAGTTGTTCTTGGGACATTTATGCACATGGTCCAAACTATCCAAATGTGATGCCAATGCTTAAGAGCACTGATAAAATCACATTTGCTAAATGGAATGAGAGAGGCTGCCCCTGAAGATAAATGATAATCTGGACAATAGAGAGGCAGTAGATCTAATTTTCTGGACTTCAGTAAACCATGTGATAAACTACCCCTTGGGAAATGGTTAGTTAACCTGGAGAAGATTGGGATTAGTAGAAGAAATGAATGGTGAGCAAGGAAGGGACAACAGCATGGAATTTTTTGTGGTAGGGAGTCACCAGGGGAGTATGCCAGGAAATATGTTTGTTTATTTAGTACTTTTACGGGTGATTTTTTTCTGGGGGGTGGTAGGGGAAAAGGGCTTGATAATGACATTTTTAGATGAGGCACACCTGAGAAAACATCACCAGCATTAAATTTCAGGCAGGTGGAATAGGATGATGATGAACTGCAGCAGGAAGACTGAGACCTGAAAAGCACAAGTGTCTTTCAGGCTGTTGTGTGTGAAGGGCTCCTGCTCTGCAGATGACAGCAGTGAAGAAAGACCACGTATGTTACCTGACCCCAAGGGGATTTCAAACTACAGAACTGAGGCAGTGAAATATTGGGCTGGACTGAGCGGAAGGTTAATATTGTAGGAGGTGTTATATTGGTTATTGCATTTACATATGGGTCAGTTATTTGAGCAGGAGGGGAGAAGTTGCAGTGCAATCAAATCTGTGAATGAAGACTTCCATCATCCCTCAGCAGCACTGAATGGGCAGAGACACCCACGCTGGCCCTGAACTTATCCACACCAAGAGGGCAATTGGCTTCCATGGGCCTGGGATGAGTGTGGAGGTAAGAACATAGTACTAAGTTCTTAGCTGAGAACCAAGTGGATGCAAAGCAGATTAATGGCAGAACCTGGGAGCTAGAGTATGAATCTCTTGCAAATCTACGTCAGCTGCTTTAGTTATATTTTTTTTTTCCTCCAAGTTGTGTGTCATCTTCTGTTTATGACAGTGAAGCTACTGTTGTCACTTATGTGCAAAAGCAATTAAAATAATTTCTGCTGTTCTGACAATTGACGTTGGTTCCCACTTGCTCTGTTTTACAAATGAGCTGCATTATTATCTATAGCACTGACCATCCTTCAAGTATCCTATCATGTAAATAGTTCATATAAATAATTAAAAGCTGGAGTTCACAGTGGTGTCTGCAACAATGGGCTTGTTTTTTGCAACTTGATAGGAAAGATTTGATTTACATCTGCTCTGGGTATTTTATTCCCTATCTTATTAAAGCTAACAACTTAGATATACCATAGTTTTTTATGGGGAACCTTGCCAAACATTTTCAGATGAAGAGAAATTTTCTCCAATTAAGAGATAGTATCAGTGGAATAGAGCGTTGTCACAGGATAATGGTCTCCTGCTGCTTTGTTAAATGCCAAGGTAAACCTGAGGCATTTATCAGAAATTAATGTCAAAGCAAAGTCGAGAGGTTTATCTTGAAAGCTGGAAACACTGAGCCTGTGAAAATGTGTGTTAGAAAATAGTCCATGTTACCTTGTGCATCCTTCCTCCTCCCAGTTACACTTGGAAGGAAGAAAATTTTCTTTCTGGCACCAAATGCTGCCCCCAAAACAAGGTACCAGCTTCCTTTTAGATGCATAAAAAGACTGCTGAATGTCTGATTTGAAGCTGAAGATGAGTAGTTTCATCAATAGTTTTTGTAAGTATGCTTGAGATTTACTTTGCATCCCTTAACACTAATGTAGGACTTTAACTTTGTCAGGCTTCACACAGCCCTGATTCAAAGGATGTTGAAAAGGGGAGTTTGAATGTTAAAAACAAAGCAAACACATAAATCTGCTGCGCTTGCTCTGTTACCAGGATAGAGCCTGAGGGAAAGGGTGGGGTGAGGGAAAAGGAGGGACAGAAGATAAAAATATATCTCAGTCACTTGGAAAGATGCAAGGAAATGTTTTATGGCACAGAAGTAGGCTGCAGTGCTATGTTCCTGTTTGTTCCTCACAGACACTGAGCAAAGTTTGTCAACTCGTGAACAGAAGAACCTGTTTATCTGTAAGATCTAAGGGCAAATCTCGTTAGAGAAGTAAATCCCTTTAAGTATTTTTGCTCTTCAGTTGTGATACAACACTTCTGCTCATGTCACAAGGTGTCTGCTGCCTTTTAAACCCTAAATTAACCGTGTCAAATCAACTTCAACAGCTACTTAATCATGTATTTGATTAGTCCAGAAATATGCATGAATTTTAATAATTTCCTCAAATTTCCTTCTTCAATTAGATTACTTTGTCTACAAATAAACCATATATTGGTTTACTGAAAATCTAAAGGTGGAAACCACTGTACATAGAAATGAAGCTGATTTGATTTCTTCTTATTGTCCTAGTCTTGGAGATTGGAAGACTAAGAAATCAGTTCAGTCCCTAACACTACTTTTTGTTTGCCTAACTTATTCAGAGTAAATATTTTTCATTTGTGGAAGTTCTGTGTCTCTTTAAAAATTAAGATGACCCTGGGCTTCACTAAAAATATGAATTCTCACAAAATATTAGGAGTGGTCCATGTACTGCAGATTTGTCCCAACTGAAAACCCCAACCCATCCTCCCCCCAACAACAAAAGAATAAAGCACACAAAAAAATCCTTTATCTCATTCTTCCCCCACGGACACACACACACAACAAACACACATACACAGCTTTCTAGTCCATACCAACACCATATTCTGCATTTTAAATAATGGTTTGGCATTTGGGGGCCCTGGCAGTTATTAGTCTAATTTGCTGAGAGGCTGAAAAGAGACAAGTAAGGAGAAACAAGTGTGCTGGTTCTTTCCCCCCTCTCTTTCCGAGTGGAGAGATTTGTTTCACAAGAGTAGATATTGGGTTGTACTGCAGCATACAGTGTTTCATCAGTCATGCTGCATTATGTCACATCAGGTGTTTCTATGAATTAATTTTAGTTTCTGAGATTTACTGAGGTGTGAGAAAGCCATTCCATGAAAGAGCCAGTGGCAGGCGATCCTCTGCCACCAAAGAGGGAGGAGCCTCTCAAAGACTGAGAAGGTTTGGGAGGAAATGCAGAGATAAAATGATGAGGCAGTCCTAACAAAGTAGCATATCATATTAAAACCTTGTGTTCAGGAATACTATCCATGACCCTGCAGTGCTGCAGGATGTGGCAGGTGGTCAGTTCAGCTCCTGGGCTGGTGTGTGTGGTGAGGCAGGGACAGGAGCTGTGCTTTGGCTGTTCCACGTGGGGCACCTGTAATTCCAAATTCCAGGCGGCTGGAGAGCTAAAGGCCATGGAGCAGCCTGCCCTGGGAGGCAGAGGGGAGTGTGTACCCATTGGTCTGTCTGCAAAGAACCAGTTCTTGGGCCAGTTTCTCAAAAGTGATCTGCAGGGCCAGAAAGGCATTAGTAAACGTGCATTAGTATTTACTGAATATTCATTGTGAATATTTCTGGAGAAGAGACAAACAAACCTGTTACCTTGGAAGAACAAGAGAATAGCATTAAAAGGGATGTGCTTTTATATCATATGTTCTGATTTTTCAGCAGCTTTTGGAATTTAGAGGGATATTTCAAGAGATGTTCAAGGTTCAGTCAAAACAGGCAGAGCAGAACCTTGCTGTAGGATAGCCCTGGTTTGGCTTTAGATTACTGGCAGACCCAGCTTCAAATCCCAGAGAAATACATGAAGAGAAGCAGCAATTTTAACACCAAATTTTCTATACCTCAATGAAGACTCCTTCAGATTCAGGGTAGGCCTGCATCCCAACAAACCTTTCACTGCTCAGTATTAAGTGTACACTGTATGTACAAGTGTTGTTCTAGATACTGTGCCCCTGAACCTGTCTGGCTGAAACTGGTGAGAGCCTTGCTGCTGATTTCTGCTGGGCTGTGGTCTGTACTTTCAGGTCTGGTTGGTTTTACCTGGAATATGTAACGCAACAGGATTCAAGGAAAGAGTTTGTGAAAGTGGATTTTTTTTAATTCTAAAAAAAAGTGCATAACTTTTTAGATTACTTGTCCAAGTCAGAAATAACTGTGTAACCAGCATCCATGAGCTAAAAAACCAAAAGATATGGTAATGTGAACAGCATGTCATTCATAATCTACTAGAAATAAGAATAGTATGGCTGTAAAAATATACTATGAAGTAGTGACACTGTTAAATCTCCAATTATAAAGACGTATAAGAGGGAAGAGAGCTGTAACCCATTACACTACTGGTGAACCCCAAAGGTGATATCACAGTAAGGCTGAATACTGACTAACTACAGTAATTTCTAGTGGTTTCAATGGTTTGTGGCAAAGAGATGAATATCAGAAGCCCAAATAATAGACTTTCTTGCCTAGGTTTCTCTTTATAATGAAATTCTGTTCGGATTAGTAGAAAACATTACAGTCAAAGAAGAAAGGGAGTGAAAACTAAATAGAATTGCCACAGGATTTATTTTTGCTGTAACTTGTAGATGATGATTAAAAATGTGTATTGATTTGCAATTTACCCTGATACTTGAAACTGATAATAGCATAAACTACTACTTTGGTTTAACAGCTTTATTAGAGCTGAGGCTGGGCAGAGTTATGTGGGGTCACTCTATGCCTGGGGTTGCCTATCAGTTTTCAGTAGAAGAAAAGAATTGGAATGAAGCATTGACAGATCCCATCTGGGCTCCCTGAGACAGCTGGTTTCAATACAGTCTGTCTAATGCTAGAATTGTGCTTTCAGTTGCTTTTGTTGGCATATCACAATAGTTTGGTGTTTTGAGATAACACCTACAGAATGGACTGAGTCCATAGTTTGTTAGTAGCAACATTTCTCATGAACTACAGAAATACTGGGTGTCTGTGTGCTGATTCAGCCACACGGAGTTGGTGTGTGTGTTGTATAAAGCAGCCATAAGTTCTAGGAATACACAAATTAAGGTGAAATTACAACTAATTTTAAGGTTCCTTTGGGTTCATCTGTGTCTTTGACTAGCAGTAGGACACTAATATTTTTTTAATTTTAACATTTAAATATTGTGTATTGATTCTTAATTCTACTTGGCTTACAAACAGGCTCTGTGGGTCATAACCCTATTTAAATAGCAGATTTTTAAATCCTTGAGTATCAAATGGCAGCAGAAACCCCTGGACAAAGATACTGGAATCTGGTATGACAATTTGGCTGTAATCACATATTTGCATTTATTTTGGCTTTTGGTCTTGTGTGAAGTGACATTGATGATATCTAATATTCTCATCATTATTTAACTAATTGTTGTAGCTATTAAAAAAAAAAAAAATCAAACTTTTCCTGCCTGAAAGGAAGGATAGTGCCTGCTCTATAGAGTACAGAAATGGAATAAAACAGCTTAGCCAGCAACAATAAATGCATTGGGGTTAGGGCTCATTTTGGGAGAACTGAAATTGGAGCCTAATGTGGGGAGAAAAATAGAAAAGCAGGAAATTGCCATATTCCCTCAAGAAGCTTCAGTGCAGCAATTAAAAGAAGAGCTATGAGATATCTAATATACATAAAAATGCATACATCAGTATTGGTCCCTGAATCCTCTTCAGCTGAAATCTTACTTTGCAAAAATTAAGTTGCCTTCTGCCAGGAAAAAAATTGCTGTTTGTCATTTATTCCAAGAGACTGCCTTGTTTTGTGTGATCACTTCACTACATTTGCAATATAGAAACAACATATTTCCATTAATGCAGATGTTCACTTTCATCTCCACAAGATTCCTGAAGCACACTACTCTAAATTTAGACATGTTTGCTGTTCCCTCCTGCCCCCATTTCTTCAATTTCTTTTTAAAATGATTTAGTTATATAGCTAAGATTGAGTCTATAATCAAACCCAGCCTGTAAGATGACACAATAGAGAGCTTATCCACCTCTTATCCTTAACATTCAAATGTACAGCAGACAACAGGAATTCTTTTGGCCTCCTCTTTGATCCCCCATTTTTTTTTTTTAAAAGGTCATTATCCTCAATATTATACAGGGGATAAAAATTATTCATAGAAAAGTGTCTGTCTCTTATTGTCTATTTCTGCTTAAAGTGGAAACCACAAATAAAATTACAGCTCTGTAAGGCTCACTAGTGGGAAGCATTGCAACAAATGCAAGATGCTCCACACATTTTTCTTCCAAGATACCTCACCATGACAGTAGACCATGAACTTGCCACCTTGGTTCTTTAATTGCAATGCAGTTTGGGGAAATGGAGATTGAGAGATGTAATCTGTGTATAGTGAGCACATAGGACTGCCAAAGTGATTTAACAGGGCTCTGGAAGCAATGAGAGAAGTCTTAGATGAGGACTAAAAGGAAGGTTAAGAACAGGACAGGTTAGGTTTTGCTTTTTGGAGAGAGACTTAATTGAAGAGTTAACAGAACTTTGATTCGAAGAGCTTCTCTAATTTTGCCTTTATGCCTTATTTTTTTCATTATTATTTAAATGGTGTTAAAATGAACTGCTCGAGCTGAAAGTAGGCTAAGAAGGAATGGGGAGATGTCAGATAAAATATGTGCAACATACATTCTTCTACGTTTGTGGCATAGTGTTTTGTTCTGGGCATTTTATGGTATGTTCCAGAGCCTGTTGGAGTGGAAAACGATGCCACATTGTAACTAACTCCCATGTCTTTGTGTAAAATCACCCTTTCTTTCCCAGGTCTCTAAGCAACAGTATCTTATAGATGAAATATTCATTTCTGAAACCTAATTTAATTTCAGAGTTGCCTGAGCTGTAGAGCTTATCAGTTCATGGAATCCACAAAATTCGATGAATTAACAACTCTTTTCCATAGATGGAAGGTTGTTTTTAATTTTTTTTAAGGATCTCATTAAAATGCATCTTCTGATTTTTAACCTTGGTTTGGCTGGTTATGATTTACTCATTTTACTCATGATATAGCAGATAAGAAAAAAGACTAGAAGCAATAATCTTCCCATCAATAAATGCAAGGCATTGTGGCTTTATAACAGCTATCAGCAACCCTGAGCAGTGCAGAGCTGTAAGTAAATGAAGATTAAAGATATTTTGTATTTCCCCAGGTTTGGTTCAAATTTTGTTTTTAAACATAGTTGGTCCAGAATCTTAAGATTATCTAACAGATCACTAGTGGCATACTTTAACTAGTTAAGTCAGTAACAAATGAAACTAGGCATAAAACATCAAGGAAATAATGAAGGAGCTCACGAGCTCAGAAAAAGATCAGCTCTGTAAATGTTACTCTAAAATGAGCTAAGGTGAGCTCACCAAGAGCATCTGAGGATGCCTCTTTTATTCCTGTGAGCTTCCAATGACTGGCAGCTGGATGTCTGTGCTTCTGATGTTTACATAATTTTGCAAATTAGATACTTCCGAAAATTCTGATAATTAATGTGTAGACATTGTCTCCTGTTCCTTTTATACTAATAAGCAGTAAGGGTTGGAGAATGGAATACCTGAATGCATTTTGGAGGTCTGTAGCTGAGGACAGGATTAATCATTAGTGCATGTGAGTCACAACCACAGAGCACTTATCCACTTTTACAGAGGGCCATTGTCTGGCCTCGTGTTCCCTGGGCAAGCAGGTGCCAGGATCTCTCCTGGAATAACTCCTCTGGAGTCGCTCTGTGTGGAACAGGGGCTCCCCTCCTTGCACGTCTGCTGCTGATGGAAGGTCTCATGAAGGAGATCCAGTAAAATCTGTTACTGATAATCTCCAGGAGAAAAACTGAAAAATCTGGTGGTGGGCTTGAAATGAGTAGTCATTCTTCTGTTGCTCTGCTCTACAGTATGGCTTCCTCTGAGGTTATTTGGATTTACAGTAACCATATGGCCAGTGTTTCCTCCAAGGAAAGAGCACTCTGGAGAGTTGTATCATTGAATCTTAGGTGTATTATGGAGCAGGTGTATGCAGACAGGACTTGTGCATCACCAGCTCCAGCTCAAACACAAATAACATCTGCTGCTGCATGTGGTATGATAAAGATGATAATTAATGAACAAAACCTGAATCTTCTACTTGATGAGAGAGATTTACTTAGCTGTAATTGGGCACTCTCACATTCCAAGAAACTCATGTGATTATGTAATAATTCATATCCGTCTGTACAAAGCAAAGTCTGTGTCGTTGTTTGTTTATTTGCTTTGGTGTTTTATCTGTTGCTTTGTGGTCTTTTCCAAGCAGGAATAAAAATGTCACCAAGGTGAGAATCTGTAGATATTTAAAAACATTTTCACAGGAAGGGTATCAGGAGTTCTCAGAATTAATCTGCCTTTCAGGGCAAATTTTCAGTGTTTACTCTGGTTCATAAATGTCAATGACACAAACACATTTTTCAGCAGGAGAAATTACAAGCCTTAATTCAAGCATGCCTCATCACTTACTAGCTATGCTTCTTTTGCAGACAGCGAGGTAGAACAAAATGGTGTGTGCAAGAAAGGAGTAAGGAGAAAGTGCTGTAAAAATACATATTTTCTGCAAGTTTTTTATAAAACTCCTATGATGTCTACATTTTTTCTTTTTATTATATAAAGATGCTTTGTCTTCTTATGCATTTTTATTAAAATATCAGCAAATGAATACATTTTCGAAGACTGTGGTGATTTACAACTAAATAGAAATCATAGAGCAAAATAATGACAACACATTTTTTGCAAGCTAAACTATTTTTCTTGGCTCACATGCTGAAGAAAAGACAGACAAAATAGATGAGTGTTGCAATGCTTTGTGAAGGGTAGTAATCAGGGCTGCTGCTGGGGGAAATGGAGAGCTCTGCCACCCTTGGCAAGGTAGGACCAAATTATCACCCCTTTGTTTTTTAGAATTATATTTAGTTCTAATATTTATTGCCATTACTTGTGCTGAGATTTTACGAACTTGTAGCCTTAGAACTTTAAGGTTAAACAGCTCTAAAAAAGTGCAATTAAAATGCAATAATCTACCTGGAATAAAATGTAGGAAATCTCCTAGAGAGGTCTTCTCTAAAACAGAACAAACCTGTGAGAAGAAATGATTCTGAAAGAAAAGGTCACTCCTGGAGGACATGATCAGTTTTGGATTATTTTAGATACTGCTGAGGAGGAAGGCAAGGCGTTAGGGTGCTTCTCAGCCTCTTGGCTAAGGTCAAGTGCAGTGTGTAGTGTGTCTCTCCAATATGTGTGATTTTATGTTTAGATCTCATGGTGGGGAGACAACAGACTCAGCCTGGGTCAAGGCAAACTTCAGTCCAGAGATCAACCACGAACCTCTCGTGGAGAGACAGCTGCTGCTGTTTGGGGAAGGATAAAATTGATCTTGGTGTCACTGATGATCAGCACATAATGCCCAAGACAGACCTGAAGAGGAGAAAATATCACATAGTGAAAATAACAAAGTTTAGTCCCCATGAGACACAAAGAAAGAAATCATGGAATGAGGTTTTTCATTTTGTCAATTATATGTGCATACATCATTTTAGTGTGCTTTAATGTGCTGTAAGAGACTTCTGGATTGCAAAGACACTCAACTGTTGGGTAATCCATATTGTAGAAGACAGATTGGCCAGTGGAAGTTCCCCCTTCCTTTAAGTATTATGATTTGCATGAGAATATGGTTTGGAACAACTGCTTCTATTGGGATACTCCTGATTTTTGGAAGTGTGTGCTAGTTCAGTGCAGAAAGCATAACTCCAGATTTCTCCTTCCTGCTGCAGGCATGTCTCATACCAAACAGCAAAATCTAGATCCTGATAATAGGTAGTAAAGACTATGACAAAGCTAGGTGATGCACATTAAAATTTTGAGAAAAATACACAGCACAGAAGAAGTGTATGCCTTGCAGAATAAATTTTTGCTGGTATGTAGGATATGAAAGGAGGAATCTAAGAAGAAATCAGAGAAACCAGAAGTAATTAGTGCTGTAGCCACTTGCCTTCTTACTGACTCACCTTCAACTTATGAAGGTGTTTGCCGATTATATGTAAACAGACCATTGCGAGGAAGGAGAAATGTTTGGAAACATTTTCTCATTCATATTAATAATGAAAAGTAACATTTTATTCCCAGGACAGTTTTTCAGCTCAGGCTGTGAAACTGAACCTAATTACCAATGTTGCATTACAAAGTGGAGCCTTTTCTGCTCAGGGAACAGAACAGACATTAATGAAAGCTTCTATTTACTTATCTTTTAAAAAGATTTTCTGCACATTAATTTTAGTTTATTCAACATGCCACTCCTTGTCTTAAAGTAGCTGACCAAAAACCACCTACCTCTACACCCTGTCCTTGCCTTTTAGTTTTTGTGCTTGATTTGCTTTACATCCAGAGAGAAAATAAAACATTTTAATTTGACTTTACTGTCATATGGTTAGTTACCAACCTGAGATTTCAGTGAAATGTCCTTTGTTGAAGATTTAGAAAAACAATCAGTGTGTAGCAAATATTGATATGACTCTTAATGGCAATTTAGCTGATTAATATCCTTTCATGCTGCAAAGCAGCGTGAAACACAGCGTTTTAATGAACGGCAACAACAAAGAGTGTACCAGGTGTGTTACTAAGAAACAATCTCTAGTGCGATTTAATTAATCAAAGCATTGCATGGAGCAATTATGAACAACCTTGTGTAAGTGGCAGTAGTACAAGATCCTCGATTTAAAATTGGTTTTAAAGAAAGACATCATGGCTTAATAACTATGCTCTACTAGTCATAGAACAAACATTTTCTTAATCAGGCATTTGCTTTTTTGTGGGTTGGTGGGTTTTTTTCTGCTCTTGGGGGTTTTTTTGGTTGGTTTTTTTTTTTTTTTAAGTGGATGGAGAAAGGCAACACTAATTATTTTGAGTGTTGGTAACTGGAAGGATGAAACATCTCTGATCTATTGAATATATCACTGAATCATATTCTTTCAGTGCTTTTCACCATGCACTTTGCCCAAATCTGCTGAATTGATTTTTTAAATGACTTTCTGAGAGGCTGAAGCTGCTCCTGCTGAGGAGGGAACATTCCTGACCAGCCTCAGGTGACGACCAGACACGTGTGTGTGACACTGAAGCCAAATGGCCTGAGCTGCGCTCTGCCAGGTTAGCAGTGCTGCTTTGTGGGAGCTTTTAGGTGGAGAGGAAGAGGGTTCAGCTTGCAGTCACAAGACGTAGAAGGAATTAAATAATTCCCGAATGAGCATCTGCCCATCCATTCAGAACCAGTTGAAAATCACTGTGGTCCACAGTGCTTAACTGGAAATCTGAGGCTTTTTTATTAAGCAGATGATTGGAATGCAAACCTGTTTGAAGAATTAGGAAGGCTTCCCCTCTGTTCATTGGAGGAAAAATTATTGTGATTGACTTACCCTCCCAATAAAAATAGGAAAGTTTTATCTCCTGCCCTCCGGTTCTCTTAGTGAGTTTACAGTTGAAATACGTTACCATAGTGTAGCTAATTCCTCCGCTATAAATAGTTATCTTTAAACATTGAAGTAGTAAAGAACTGTGTTTGTTTGGATGGTAGCATAAACTATTGATGTGGGGACTTGACCCTGTCCAAATTCCATGCCCTAAGAGAAACTTGCAGTATACACTTACGCTACTGATGTAAGGCCTTTCATGGAATTGAATAATTGAATATAGTGCGATGCAGCTCAGACTCTTTCCTTCTTGCAGAAACTGTGGGACAAGAGCAAGGGCACAAGCTGTTACACAGATGCACAATTATTTTTCTCTTAAAATTCTATGTTGGACACTTGTAGATGAATTTCAATCCTTCTATGAGCTGGAGACAAAAGGAAGTCAAACAAAACTTCAGACATTAGTCCCGCAACATTAGCACGTGCAAAAACCACCGAGAATAAAAAACAGTACCTGGACTAAACACTAATGGTTGACAAAAATTTTATGTAAGATGATGAATTCTGCTCCTATGCAGCATTTAGATTTCTGTTCAGGGAACTTTTCAGAGCTTGTTAAATCTGTGTCATTGTGGTTTAAGGTTTCACAGTGGAAAACACACAAGTGAATATGCACACTGTGGCACAACTTCCACTAATCTTATAGTGGAGAAATAGAGAAAGACCTAAAACTTTCATTTTTGAATATCTGCAGAAAATTGCTGTGCAAGGGCAATGGTACATGAAAATCTTTCTGCTCCTATCAGGGCCATGTCTCAGGGCTTCTGTGGTACTGTCTGCAACTGTGTACGCACAGAGAAAAATACATGTGTGATTTTGAACACTGTCTAAACATAACCTTATTTTTTCTTTAAATGAATTTTTCTTTCTTGGGCCTTCAACTGCCCCTACTCAGCAGAGCTGAAGCTGTTACCTGAACTGCTTAATGCTGTTTCTGAAAGCAATGTGCTAAGGATATGCAGCAAATTCTTTTTAAAATTGCTCTTGGTGCTTATTCAGCTTCCTTCTAAGTGGCGTGGAAAGCTTTGTACAGTACACTTGGATTTTTTTATGGAATAAAAAGAAGGAGGTTTTTCAGTTTCCTAGTAAAGCCTGGAAAGAGAAGTTGAGCTCAAGATGAGGATGGACTGGAGGACCTCAAGTGGTCGCTTCTGACCCTCTCCATTCTGTGTTCCTGCAACTTTGTTCTTGCACAGAATCAGAGAGACCTGGGTTGGAAGGAGCCCTTGGCTGATAGTCATTATTTTAGGATTGGGGGGTTTTTTTTGTCAGTAGATCTGGAGTTGTAAGGCTGCACTTATCACTAAAATTATTTCTTTTAATCTTATGCTCCTGCCTGCATTTTGTTTTAAAGAGCCTTGGCATTTAAAGGATGTACATAACAGAGTTAAGATGTCCAGAGCATAAAGTCAAACTTTGGTTTATGTATTGCCTTTGAGCACCAATTTTTTTATATACTACATGTACTGAGGAAAAATAACAATGGAGAATATTCTGGGTTACATTTATGTGGATCTGTCTTCGATTCCCCTAAAAGAAACAGAGCTTGAATTTTAGCCTGAAAGTCAACCTACTCTGCTTTTTCATTTTAACACATAAAACTTGCAGGTTTTAAGATCAATCATGCAGAGGCCCAGAGGAATATCACAGCAATAAAATATCTCCCTTGGCTGTTAATTTTCTTGTTAAGGCAGGCCTTTAACTATGTACATTGCAAATCAGACCACTGTAATACCTCTAAAGTGGAACTTCATCACGTGTTGAAATTTAATGTTAAACACAAGCTTAAATCCTTCGTTTTTTAGCAGTGTCCTTAAAGAATGATGGATGAGGTTCACTTGACTCCAAGAACTGGAACTTTAAAGCAAACAGTTTGAGCCTCTTGTCAATGTGATAAAAATCCTTAAAGATCCCCACTGAGGGGAAAAAGCTCAAAGATTTCTTCATTTCCCCTCCCACATCCACAATTCACAGCCTTTGGGGAGGAGAGTTTGTACTTCTTTCTACAGATGTTCTTTAAACCTGCTGCTGTTGAAGGCAGCAGTTACTGCTTCTGACTTGGGTGACTGCTTTGCATTCCTCTTTACCTTGTTTCTTTTGCTGAGCTGGAAGCCCACTTGGGCTTAAACCAGTACTGTCAGCAAAGTATGTCAGCCTCACGCTCTAACGAAAGAAAAGTTAAGTCCACAGAGCAGGGAAGTCCTTAGAAAACATTTCCTTCTAGCAGACGTGTGTAGAATTTCATATGCAAGGTTTTTTCCCCTTAGATTCTGGGACAGAGGGACTAGATATGCTTGGAATAAAGGTAGAACTGATAGATGAACATAAATCATACTGTGTCTCACAGAGGAAGGAACAGTTCTTCATTTTTATCATTGTTTTGTGATGCTGATGGTCTTTTGACTATATCTGAATGTGGTGAACATGAAGTAGGTGTTTTAGACCCTTGTTTCTTCTTCCCATTTCAAAGCTGTCAGCTCAGAGCTCTGAACTGTCTGATAAACCTACTTAAAAAGAAAAATAAATACAGCACCACCAACAAAAAGACATCCACCCCATCCACCTTAATATTAAAATCCTCAGTCAATTCTCCACTTTGGTGTTTTTTAACTATGATTTGCTTATAGGCTTGGTGATTATAGGCAACACACAGTGCAACTTCTCCACTACCACACCCCTGCCAAATGTGACTCATTCCCTAGTCCTACAGTCCTGCAGGGAGCTAAACTGTGCCAGACCTTTTCACAGCTTATTTCTGTCTCTGTGCTGGATCAGCTGTGCTGGCTGACAAGTTCTATCATTATCAAATCTAGGAATTCATGAGTCATGACACAAGAGTTGTGAAATTAACTTTCAAATCAAGGAGCTTATATACACATATATATGCATATGCATTCATATCCTCACATGGACCCAAATGATACCACACATAATTCCATATATATATATATATATACACAATATAATATTGTATTTCTTTTGACCTCTTATTTCAGCTTTTAAGGTTTACACTTCACAGTGGTTTCTTTACATGCTTGAAAGCTAGAAGCAGTTGTTTTGTCTTAAACAAGAAAATCCCACTCATTTTCTTATTTCGCTGAAGAGCTCTGGAAACTAGTTTTTCAGAGAAGAAAAGAGGAAAAGAAGTCAACAGCTGAACAATGTTGTTTTGGTGGATCAGAGTCAAGGTTGAAATACAAACACATTTTCTGTCTGTCAGAAACAGTTTTCTTCTGTCTTCAGTCTCTGGTATGACCAACCTACTTGAAGGAGTAGACCCTGCCAAAGCATTCACAGCAAGGCTTTTAAGGCTATACCTTTATATATGTAAAATCCTACATTTCCATGCTGCACTTGTGAGGTAGGAACATAGATAGGTGTACAGCTTATGATTGGAACAGACTAAAATGTGGCTTTATGACAGATGGGCTTCTACAGTGTGTAAAGGCATACTTCTGATTTAGATTGCAGGAGCATAGATTATAGATTAAGGCTTCCAAATTGTCAGTGCTTTCTGAATTTCCACATGGAACTAGTCTATACATAATATATGGCTTGCATGAATTATGTTGTTTTTATCCAGCTCCCTCCTGCCACCCCCATTCCTGCTTTGTGCTTTTAACACCATACAGATATATAGAGAGTGCTGTGCTCTGCAAAACTTGCAGGTGTCTGCTATTGCTCTTCAAGGATTGCAAAGGAGTTCTGTCACCCTCTTCTTTTATCTATAGGCCTTGATTTAGTTGTAAGTGAAATAAAAAAGGAGAAAAAGTCAGAAATGTTAAACAGTGTTAGTGAAAACTACAACTATTTTTGTTTTATTTAATGATTCTGATAGTTAAATTTTCTGGAACAGAGCTTGTATCTGAGAATGACAGATGAAACTCTATAATAGAGTTGTGAAAGAATTTGCCCAGTGAAGGGAGTTCTCCTGATGGCAACCATAGCTTGGATAAAAAGCTGTGGATCTATTCATGGTGCTTTGTAACAGGTAGATTGCCACTGGTCTCCATTTCCACTGGGAGAACTAGTAATGAGTTTAAACCTGGATCTGTGAAGGTTTTGGTTACATGTTAGGAAAACCTTTCTAATAGCAAAAATGGGCATGGATTGGGGTATTAGGCTTTTTCATTGCATTAACTTGCTGCCTTCTGACCTGAATTCATCTGGAAAACCAGAGCCTACATCAGAGGTGTTGTTTACATAATTAATGCAGCTGGCCCTAAGTTTTAAAGGCAAACGTAAATTAAATCCTTCTGTACTGGCCCTCTCTGCAAATGCCTGTAGCACCTGAGTGGTTCTACACTGATTGTGCTCGAGTTCTGTGCATAGAACTTGTGTACTGCATAGAAAAACTGAAGTTTTGCAGGTACTTAAGATACAGCTGTGTGTATTGCAGCATGTTTCTCTGGGTTTTGGAGTCTTACGTTTGACAATTTGATAAGCATATGAAATTTAATAAAGTCTAATTAACATTGTGTAATACAGTGTGCAACAAATGCTGTTTATATATCTCTCACAAATAAACTGGGCATTTTATGTCATAATGTCTGAACAGTTAGCTGCATGCATGCTAAATGCTGCTTTTAATTAAACAATAAAGAATGTAACAACCTTTATTGTATTGTTGTAAATTTTGGCGTGGTACAACAATTTGATTCCTTAAAAATTAATTGCCTAGCAGTGTGTTTAAGTAATATTGATTATGCTGATGCTTTGTGTTGATCTGTGATACTTAACCCAGCATTTAAAATATCTTTTTTCCATTTTACATTTGTGATACAAGAATAAAAGCAAAGTACAAAACAAATAGGCACTTGAATTCTAATAGCAATAAGCAATAAATGTCAGGCATCTGGAAATTATGGTTGCAATTTCATCAGAGTACACTTTGTTCTATTATGCCTGCATGAATTTTGCTACAGGCAAAATCTATTACAGATAACAGTTAAGAACCTTTCTAATCTACAAAGATAGTCATGAAAAAATGCTAGAAAACAAAATGTTGGAAAATGTAATATTGCCAAGTAAAACTGACACTCAGAAAATAACGTGATCAAATTTAGAACTGCAGAGATAATTTCTGTGATCGTGTTGAAACAGAAATTTCTGGACTGTTTGGTCCTGCTGAAGGGCGTATAACTAATAACATGCAGTGTATCATTAAATGTGTTTGTGTACTCCAGATAGATAGATGTTTATCTCTATACTGTGGGCTAGTTAATTTGCTTGTTTAATGATTGTTACCTGAAATAGCAGTTACCAAGTTGGGACTATACATTAGAAGCCAGTACTTTTCCATTGCTAATGATTGTATTTGAATAGCAGCAATTTCTGCTCCAGGTCATCTCTATTGCCTGCAAAAGTATTCATATATTGTCATGTCACATATATGTCATATATTTGGTCATGCATTATGATGCTTTACAACTCTTTAATTGACTCTGTAAACATTTACAGCCTGTTGATCAATTAGAATTCTGTCAAGTTCCAAAAGTAGATTGTTCATTTTACATCTTGGTGCCAAAGTGCCGTGTTCTAGACAGCTTAAATTTATCCCGAGGTACACTGGAGTAACATAGAGCTTAGACATGAGTGAGAATGACACTCATGCTGCAGAGACTCTTAATATTTTGTATTTATACTTTTGCTCTGGGATATAATATAGGACTGAAAAGATAACTTGATTTGTGCTCTTTAAACAAACCCTTTACCAAATTGAAAGTGGGTATATCGGATTGCATCCATCTCTACCTTTTTAATAAGGAAGTCTAAATTTTTCTTTCAGTGTAAACATCAGTCCTAGACTTTTTTTATATTTGCTAAGGAAGATCTCTTATGCAACAATAAAATGTGTAAATATATGATTTCCACTGGCAGTTTGCTTTCTTCACTAATTAGGCATTCTTTTCAATAACTAAGAGATAGATAAACATAAAACTTGGTTTTTATTGTGCATGCAGTAAGTAGCACAATAATGGACATGTTAAAACTTGTAATTGTGCAGTGGTTGCAGTTGTTTTTTTTGGTTTTGTTTTTTTTTTTTACTAATAGGTATCTTGGTGCAACATCATGAAATATTATTATAAAAAGCTTAGTGAATGAATCACATCCTGCTTTGAAAATGTAGCTTCTGTCCCAATGAGTCAAATAGTCATAAGGGAAAGTCTTTGTGCAAAAAACGTTTAGAGGATGGAAGGGTGGAATAGTTTTAAGGAATGAGAATTGGTTTTACCTTTTGATGTGTGACTCAACATCAATGAAACTGGAGAATTGTGAATCTCTAGAATTCTTGTCCTACTTTTGTTTAGATTAAAAAAGAGCTTTAAAAAAGTAGATGCAAGATTGTCTCTTTCCTAGTAGAATGAAAAGGTTTATTTCATTTCATAATGAAAATTAAAATGCTTCTTTTACTCAGTGGTCTGGTATTTGGATATCCTTTAGGTTTTTTGAGGTTTTTTTGTGAAATGTATAATGGAATCTTTGATCAATGTGAAATAGCTCATGACTTGAAACAGAATCTGTTTCCAATTTTGGTTATTTTGGAGATCAGAAAATATAATGCCGTCTCTATATAATTTTTTTCTTTTGAAAAAAAAATTCTCTTTGGCCATGCGAATGTTTCCTGGTGAACTTTAAAAACAAGATCTTTTATAATTATATTTTTAATTTCTTTATGTTTAACTGGTAGGTTTGCAATCACATAAGTGCTTGGGGAACAAATGCTGGCTTAGACTATTTTTATTTAGAAATGTTTTTGTTGAACAGAGAGAATTTGGCTTCAGAAAGGGGAAACAAATCAGTCAAAAATGCTGCAAGCGACATGGTTGATTGGTTTGGGAGAAATGTAAGCACTTGTATTGATTCCAGCAAGATATGTAGATTTTCTGGGTCATGTAGAAGAGCCTATGCCAATTGTCCATGTAACTTGGCTGAAGAAGAGGCTGTCTTCTCTCTCAAGCAGATGGATTATGTTCAGAAGTTGATGACTCTGTCTATAAAATTCAGGAATTAAACTGGCCATGGCAAACTAAGAATCTCTTCTGTTTCTTTCCTACTCCCTTGCCCCATTTCTGGTGATGAACACCTTGGTACTGTGACCACCCGATAATGTTGGCAGCTGTGCTTGCAAAGCTTTTAACAGCCCATATCTATCCTCCCCAATTATATGAGCTAAACAATCCTGAAGGTGAAAATGAATCTTTATATTAATTGTAATCTCTTATGGTACTTGTGATGTCTTCTCATGGGTGTTCTTGTTCTGAAATGTATGATCAGTCTGACTGAAGAAATATAAAACCACTTTCATATTTAATATCAGAATGAAGAAAGCATATTAATGCCTTTGATGCCACTAGGGTTGGAAACCCTAGGGCTAGAATTTGTCTTGATTGTGCATATCTATGAATTTTTAAAGAAAAGGACAGATTCTGACTTAAATGAGACTACATGTATGAGGAGGGTTCATATTTCAGTAGTTGTAAGATTACAATCAGACTCTAGGCTTTGGTGTTATTTTTACAAGGAGATAGGACATGCAACCATAGGAAAAAATGGAACTCTTTCTAAAGATGTGTGCTGTATTAAGCACTAAGTTAATATTCAGTTTGCAGCTGGTTATACATAGTAACTTTTATATTCAGCTCAAATATGTATTTGAATAGAATTTATTCCAAATGATGTTCAAAGATCATCTCCCTGTATACTTAGTGGAATGTCATTTTGAATGAAAATGGTTTATCTGAATAAATTGGTTCATAATTTTGCTGATTATGGGAAGAAGTCGTGTATTTTCATGTAAATTTTTGGTCCTGTAAGCCTTCTATCTCTGTTTGTTGAAATTTTATATTTGGGTAATTTAAAAATTCTTGTTACTATACTAAAATGTACAAAGCATCTAGAAATCTATTTTTTCATTAACCTGAGAGTTTTAATTACCTGATATATGTTGAGTACTTGAAATTATGGTAGCTTATTCATTTTGAAGCTCTTTAATTCTAATGATCACAGAATCACAGAATATGCTGGGCTGGAAGGGACCCACAAGGATCATCGAGTCCAACTCCTGGCCTGGGACAGGACCATCCCCAGGAGACACACTCTGTGCCTGAGAGCATTGTCCAAACACCTCCTGAGCTCTGGCAGGTTTGGGGCTGTGCCCACTGCCCTGGGGAGCCTGTCCAGTGCCCAACCACCCTCTGGGGGAAGAGCCTGCTCCTGATATCCAACAGAAAAACCTTCCCAGCGCAGTTTCAGGCCATTCCCCGGGCTCCTGTCACTGTCACCCGGAGCAGAGATCAGTGCCGGTCGCTCCTCTTGCCCTCACAGGAAGCTGTGACTGCAGCGAGGTGTCCCCTCAGCCTCCTCCAGGCTGAACAGGCCGAGGGCCCTCAGCCACTCCTCACACGGCTTCCCCTCAAGGCCCTTCACCGTCCTCGTGGCCTCCTTTGGACATTCCTGCACAGTATGAGATCTTTCCTGTATTGTGGTGCCCCAAACTGCCCCCAGCCCTCGAGGTGAGGCCACCTCAGTGCAGAGCAGGACAATCCCCTCCCTTGCCCAGCTCG
The DNA here is from genome assembly GCA_013390045.1 of Picathartes gymnocephalus. Taxonomy (NCBI): domain Eukaryota; kingdom Metazoa; phylum Chordata; class Aves; order Passeriformes; family Picathartidae; genus Picathartes; species Picathartes gymnocephalus. Next base: position 194,924 of record WEKY01048669.1, on the reverse strand, counting down.
TGATGCTGTCCCTGATGCCCCCAGGACAGGGATGTCCCCCCTGGCTGCCAGGGCACTGCTGACACGTATTCCCCTGGCCATCAACCCATACCCCCAGGTCCCTTTCCATGGCACTGCTTTCCAGCATCTCCTTCCCCAGTCTGTCCATAGATCCAGGCTGGCCCCATCCCAGGTGCAGAATCTGGTACTTTGCCTTGTTGGACTTCATACAGTTGGTGATTGCTCAGTCCTCTAATCTGTCGAGGTCTCTCTGAGGGCCCCCATGCACTGGAGAGAGCCAAGAGCAGAAGCCCAGCAGTGACAGGTCACCAGTCTGATGTCACCCCATTCACCGTAACCCTTTGTGCCTGACCTGTGAGCCAGCTCTGCACCCATCCCATGATGTGGTTGTCCAGCTTTGTGGTGGATATTCAACATACTTCTGAAAGATGGATCAAATCTAAGTCCCATTTAAATTACCTTCACCTTGGTTTTCTACCCTTCATATACTGGTTCTTTTTTGTGGTCCCAGAGAAAACAGGTTTTGCAAGCTGTGCTTGGCACCAGGGTCAGCTTGTTGAAGATTCTCACTGGAAGCCTCTGAACAGGAGAAATTAATTATAACAAAAACTTCATCCTTTCTTATTGGTAACATAAATTTCACACTCCTTGTTATGAAAATCATGGCATGTCCATGTCCTAATTTGAGTCAGGACAGTAACAGTTTCAGGCACTTTTGGTTCTCAGATAAATAATTTTTGCTTCCCTTCTCCTGAGTCCTTTCCCCAAAATGCTTCTTAGACATTTAACTACTTCTGGTTTATTTAGTCTAAATTTTGTGGCTAGAGGCTTAAATATGTAGCTATTCTATCCTGTAGTTACATAAACCTAACTTGAAAAATGTGTCCTTTATTTTATGAAACAAAAGCTGAAGATATAACATGAGGTGCAGATGTTTATTATTACCACAAAACGTTGATTTGAGCATGAACATAAGTATTTGCCTTTTTAGGACACAGATCCTGGGAGAGATGCTTTCTGGTAGGTTTGCCTGTGCTTTATGTTGACTGCACTATCAGAAAATGCTGTTCAGTTCTGTAATCTGATGTGCTCTTTATCAGTTGCAAATCTCACAGTCTGAGTGATAAAAATGAGAAAGACCAGGAGCATGAAAAGCACAGCGTGGAGCAGGAATTTGATGAGTGCAGAGATAGCGTGGGGCAACATCGACCACAGTCAATTTGGAAACTCACACAATTGAGTTCTAGGCTTTCTATAGATCTTTAAAGAAATGTATCCTGTCTGCACCTCTCTGTAAAGTGACAATAGTGATTCCTTTGTGAAGCTCTATGTAAGACCAAGGAAATATTACAAATTGTTATCTAAGTAAGCTCTCCTACTCTCACAGCACTGATGTCAAGTAAGACTAGGAGACCAGATTTTTTTAAATTAAAAGTACAATGTAATACAACCATATGAACTAAGTCATTCTGGATATATTTTTCTGTATCCTTCCTGATCAGTCTATTCTTTCTCTTTTTCTTTTTCCTCCACTGTGTCACCCCTCCCCCTCATCTATTGGAAGAAAAAAAAAATCATGTATTAATTTGTGGAGTGTTGCCATCCTGATTTTCATTTACAGGCATGGAAAAAGGGGGCCAACATTTATTATTCATTTACTAGCTATTTAATTCCATTTGTTTATTAGGTTATTCTTGTGGAGTGACAGGGACTTGGTGTATTTAAAAAGGTTTGCAATCAGTCAGTGCACCACAGGTAGGAGAATATAGTTTTAGATGGCGAACTTGCTCAGTGGTATATTTTTCTCTTGTGTTGGATGGCTTGAAGATCATCTGCAGTGGAAGCTGTGACCTACTTAACACAAATGAGATTGCTTAATGGCTACTGATTAGTTGTCAGAGTTTCCTTTAAATATACATGTCCATCATTAGCCACTTTGTAATAATGAATATCTCCTGTGTTATCCCATTTGTCTGTTTATATCACAAAGTAATGTGTCATACTGTAAAATGCAAATGTGTTCATTGAGATAAGTTTGCTTTATCCTGATGTTGAGTGGTGTAGCTACATTACGTGACATAGAAGGTGTCAACTAATTAGGTATTAACATACCTCCTATGTGATTGAATTTCAGAAATAGTTTCTTTGAAGTGAATAGTTGTCTGAAGTGCTAGGGAAGAGCTACAAAAAATGTCAGTGCATAAGAAGTCCTGCAGAGATATTCTGTGGAAGGGATTTGTATTCTGAGTCTTGATAAGGTGACCAAAGCACAGACAACATGAGGGATAACTGGCATCTTGTGGCATTTTTGTCATTATTTTGTTTCTGGTTATGTGCCTTGTTCATGAAATGCAATGGCAGAGTTTTGCTTTAACATTTCTAAAGCTGTTGAAATGTAAGAGGGCATAATCTGAAACTTCTGATTTTTTTCCCCACAAGACCATTACAAAACAGATGGCTATTTATTTCTAATATTCAGAATTGTTGTTGTATATTGCATATTTACTACTGCAGTTGTTAGGAACATCTAGCTGATAGTTTCATAAATGACATAGCTGACTTTATTTTGGTTGTGCACTATTAGGGAAAATGAAGAAAGAGAACACTCAAATTATGAATCAATTATATTTGAAACAAATCCTTTAAAGGTGTTTTTATTTTGTTTGTGTGTATTTTGTTTTTCAAAGGAGCCATTATTGGAAGCCTAATGGAGTAAAATTAGTCTGCTTTAATTGAATTACTCAGGAATAAAGCCAGTTCAGTGAGAGGTGTTTTGATAGTCTGATGTTGTGTTGTTGATGTCTATGAATGTTGGATAAATCTGAAAATTCAGAGTTATGATTTTTTTTTCAGATGTATCAAGGCATTGGCTAAATTTCCAAAAATGCTTCCACTCTGTCTTTCAGAGTGGTCTTTCAGTTTAAAATACTCTGTCCTTCTTCGAAAACTTAATTGAAATGAAGAGGTCAGGACACATCCTCTTCACAGCTCTGACCTGGGCTCTCAGAAGGATCAGTAAGTGTTTATACCCCTCACTTGAAAATCTGCAGTGAGGACACTTCTGCTCTACTATAAATGCACTAATTGCCTTCCCAAACTGCAAATTTTTGGGCAGGGCAAAAAAGTAATCTTGTGTGGCCTGTTTTCTTTCATGGCAAATCATTTGTATTATCCCTGAGTCATGCAGATGTAGTTGCTGGGGTACAGATGGAAACAATAAGGACGGGTTTAGTCATGCTGTAAGTACACTTCTCTACAAGGGCTGAGCCCAACTGGCTAATCACTTCTGCCTATATTTGACTTCATGGGAAGTTTGGGGGTTTAGTGTGAATTAGTTCCCAAATTTGTTGTACTGAAAAGTCATCTGTTTGAAATCTAGCAAATACCAAATATGAAAGCCAATTAAAATGTACAGGTGCAATAAATTTGCTATCAACAACTTTGATGCTTATCTAGAAAGTTTTATATCAAGAAATATTTTGAAATAACATTGGGAAAGGAGCCCATTAGAAAATCTTCTTACTGCTTGATGCTAAAAAGATGATTTAGGAGTACAGGATTCACTACTGACTGGCAGTGTTGATAGGAATTAACCCTCAGTATTCAAGTGACCAGGGAAAGAATCACTCTGGATGAAGAGGAAATAAGAGGAAAAAAACCCATGTTAACCTCTCTTTAATTATCTATAAGGACTCAGATTATAAGAAAGGACTATCCTTGCAGATAATTAGATTTATGTAGTTATTGTGTAGGGAGCAATTTTGCTTCTGTAACTGGGCTATCCTTTGCACAGAGCAATAGTTCTTTACCCTGAAGCCAGTGGGAATGCAATGAAGCTCTGTAATGACAGTGACAATAAAGCAAGCAGTTTTATTTAGAAAGAGGAACATAATAAACTGGGCAAAGTATTTGAAGTGAAATATGTAATGCTCCCCAGATTCTGATAAACCTTTTCCTAGGAACACACAAGTGCTGGATATTAAAAAGAGGGAGGCTGAAGCCAGAATCAAAAGGGCTCCAGGAACCTGTATGAGCTAAGCTGGCAGTGTGTGCTATTACTAATAACAGCTATTTCGGGGTGGGTTTCTGTTTGCTGCAGCCGTGCTACGCAGCACTTGACAAGTGTTGCACAGTTCTGCCTATTTCCAGCATGAAGTCTGAGAGCTTTTTTCTCCTTACCTTCCTCATTACTTTTCTTTGTTCAGGTTTCAGCAAGATCTTTAAAGGCTTATTTTACAGGTGCAGTTTCTCCAAAGTAAGCCATGATTCATCCTTGCACAAAGCTGTGAGATAAGATACAGTATCCTAAAAGAAGGTCTCTAGATTACTCTTCAAATATTGGGAAACAAAAGCATAATCTCTTGAAAGTAGTTTATAGTTGATTTTTTTTCTATGGTTTTTTTTTGTTTTGTTTTGTTTTGTTTGTTTTGGGTTTTTTTGGGAGTTTTTGTGGTTTGGGTTTTTGTTTTGGTTTTTTGGGGGGTTTTTTTTTGTTTTTTGGTTTTTGGGGGGTTTTTTTTTTGGTGGGAGAGGGGCTATTTTTGGTTCTGTTTTGGTTTTTTGCTGCCAAAGATCCTGGTTACCAATTCATAAAAAAGACCCAAAACCAAGCTCTGTGTGAGGTGAGTGACAGAGATCTGGCTAAGTTAAATTTGATGCAAGTGGGAACAGTTTGGTGAAGTAAGTGATCTAAAGGACCTTTGCCTGTTCCTTCTGCTAAAGGCCTGTTTCAGATTCCACCGAGTCTGTCCTGGTCCGTTTCAGTGTTTTCCCATGGATTGTGCTCTCCTTCATTCTGTGATCTCACTATTTGCACTCAGAAGTTTTAGCTTGTGCTGGAGTCATGCCCTTCTTTTTGACAGTGGTGTGACTGTTTCTTCTGAGGCTGATGTATTTATTTCCATCTTTCTACTGTTCCTCCCAACAGTAACTTTATAGTCAGGTGAATAGGTGGCATTTTGCTATTGTTACCATCCACCTTCAGTATTTCAAATAAAGACAGTTCACAAGGAAGAAAATAATCCACATTCTTCCTTGCTGAATTACTTCCTGCTGCAGGTGTAGGACTTGCATGACAAAACTCTTTATCCTGAATGACCTTGGGGTATTGGATGCTGATATTTTATGGAGATAATCTGTGTGGACACTTGCTGGTGACCTCAGGCAAGCCAGACTGGGACCTGGCTGCAGAATGCACCTCTGAATGTGGTGACAGCATCTCAACAAGCTCATATAAGCACAAAAATCACATATATGAGCCAACAAGATTGTCATGTCACTTAACTGTTAAAAAAAAAAAAAAGAAACACGGGCTAGTTTCTCCTCCTTTTACTCACTTTATGTACTTGGTTAGTTTAAACTTATAACTATGGGCTTCTCTTCCTCCTGTGTGCAAGGGGGAGATGTGCAGTGCAGTAAAAATTTATTTTCCACCTCCTACTATTTACTCACAGACCAACACAGCTGCCTACAGCAGCTACTCCACAGAAAGTGTGTGACTTCCTTTACAGAGGTGGAGGAGGTGACTTACTCTAGTTATTCCAATTTACACATTAGCACTCGCTTGAGATGTTCCAGGAGCACAAGCTGGTTCTTTTCCTCACCATATATGCGTGTCTTTATGGAATAGATGCCTTAAGAGAAAGGCAGCTCTCATAAAATTGTCTTCCAAGAAATAAAGAATAGAAATTGTAATATATACTGTGCATAAATAAAAGATAAAGGAAGAAAAAAAAGACCCAACCCAAAATCCAACTTATATCTTTAAATCAGTTGGCTTTTGGTGAGAATGGGACTAGGTACAGCATCATAACAAATGATTTGGTGAGATTAGTTGCAGTGGTATTTGTAATATCTCCAGCTGATTTCACAGGGCTGCTACTAAAGAAATCTTTCAGTTGACAGCAAAGTGATTGGTTAATGGCAGACATGGGGAATAATTGACAACTCAGGCAAAACATCTGGGAAGGAAATATATTTTGTCAAAGAGCTAAAACCCTTGTGTTGAGAAAATGCATTTTTTTCCCTCTGATCCATTCTGTCAACAAAATACTTTTCATCAGAAACATCAAAGCCGTTTCATCTGAAAATTTCATTTTTGAATCCCTTTATCTATTCTGTTGACAAAAATTTCTGTCAACTGACTCAAACCATTGTATTAACAAATTTCTTTTTGTCAGTCATGATTTATTCTTTTGGCAAATGCATTCTATAATACTCTGCTTCATTCTGTGGAAAGAATACATAAGTCAGACTCCATCTTAATTTTTTAGGAAGTGAAAGTTAAAAGTAAATGTAGTGTCACAACTGCTTATCTGCTGAATCTATCCACTGATTAGGCTTATTTTAAATATATCCAGTTGAATTAAAGTTTCTGCTGAACAATACACAAGTTGAAGAAAGCAAATTGTAGGTGCAACAAAATCACATTTCTCAAATGTTTTCTTTGCAGAATCTGTCTGCTAATCACAGCTTTCAGGGTCACAATGGAAAGGTGATTTCTAATGAGCTGTACTTTAACTGGTTTCTAGATGTTGAAGAAATGGAGGTTTATTGTAACATCGCTACTTATAATGAATTACTGGAATAGTGGTGGAAAGGACTGGGCACTGTAGACTTGGATTTGCCATTTTCCTTGGGAAAGTAACTTATTTTGTTTCCTTGTCTGTAGTATAAAATAAGGATATTTGCTCTCTCTTGTGAATTGTTGACATACCCGTAGTATCACAGAATAATACACTGTTACAGAAACCACTCATCATAAGAGTTAAATCACAATGGAAAGCTTGTCTTAAGTTTGTATTTATTTTAGTTTCTCCTATAAATGGGGTGAACTATATTATGTACTCCCAATATGTTAATTTGTTTTGTTCTACTGATTCAGTTTGGCCGTAGTACAGCTGAAGGAGAAGGTTCTGCTACTGTTAATACTATACATTTTAAATTATATGTTTGTTTTTGAAGCTTTTAGCTTTTTGCTGCAGCATTAACAGTAGGATAAAGAAGTGCCACAATATGTTTGCTATTTGTCTCTGCAATGACCCTGATTTTACTTCAGAACTTAAAAATCCTCTGAGAGAATAACTCGATCCACATCAATTCTCATGATTCCCTAAAATCAACCAGACAGAAAATACAGCCTGCAATACCTGTGAATACATGCATCATTTTGTCCTTCATGATATATTAGTGGTGTCAAGTGCTGAAGAGATCACAGTTGATAGTGGTTGATGATATAGGCTGAATGGGTGGTGAGTTAAAGCTGTTTTAAATCCATCTGTTCCAGAATTCACTCAACTGGATTCAGCCCCCCTTCCATCTTTTGTCAGCTGATGTAAAATCAGGAACATCTCTACTGAAGGTAAGTCAGTTATGCTGTGTCAAAGAGGTGAAGGTAGGAAAAAAATGATTAATTCCTACTCTCGTCTTGTTTGATTAAAGCAAGCTCTGTCACAGAAGCCCATGGAGGTTTATCTGCTAAAAACTCTCAGATCAGAAGCAATTGCATGCTGACCAATCGCTGTAAAACTTTATGGATTTTGCTTTTAACTGAGGCTAATATAGACACTTTCCTGAAACCCTCGGAGTTCCTCTTTCTTCAAAATACTGCCTTTTAATGTGAGTAAAAGCAGGATTTGCTTCTATTCTTGAATTATGTTGGTTTGTTTGTCAACCATCCAGCAATACATTGCATTTTGGTCAGGTGTAATCTAATCATAGAATCATAAAATATCTCAGCTGGGAAGGTATCCATAAGGATCATTGCTATAAGTGTCTAAACAATTTGAACATGGCTAGTTGACTTAATTATTTCTTCATTAGAGCAAATATTAAAATCTGCAAACTGCTAGGTAAGCACTGAGTGCTGCCAGAATTCATTGTGTAGTACACCATTTTCTCATCTTTTATGTATATATATATATATATATGTATAGTCTAGTTGGTTCCTGTGGTGCTGATCTGGGGATCTCAGTCTATTTCCTTTGCTTGTGATGCTGGGATGAAACAATATCAGTGGAAATGAGGTGATTATTTAGAAGGAGCTCTGTATCTGTCTGTAATCATTAGCATGTCCCATCTTGGATTGGTCCCTAGCATTCTGCACCATGACTTTTATTCTTGCTTTGGTATTTAAATCTCCTTGATCAATAGCGTGTTACATTGTAGTTTTCTGCGTGTTGTGACAGTTTTCTGTACTCAGTCTGTCTCTCTAACACACAGCATATGTGCACACATACTCCTAAGAAGAAATAATCATTCATCCCTCTCCATAGCATGCATATTGCCCAATTTTATGTAGAGAGATGGTATTCTAGGGATTTTCAGTAAAGTTTTGGATAAAATTGATGGCTGTGCCATTTGAACTAATTGCATAAGTAAGGTCATTACTAGGAATTAAACTGCCTTAAAATGTAAGTATCAGACAGGACTTGGTGGCTGAAGTCAATGTAAAGTGTGCTGTAAATTGGTTTACTTAGACACCACTTATGTGCTTAAATTTGTGGTCATATTAGGTGCTCTACTAGTGGGATTAGCAACTTGCTGTCTGCGTTCCAAGCAGCCATAGAGGGTTTGTATGAAAAAGTAAGAATACAATGGAGTGAATCACATATTGCATAGTACAAGGCTGAAATACTGTGCTTTATGCTTCTTTATTTGCATATTTATGCAACGCATAAACATCCGTGTTTCAATGTTGCTCATCTCCAGCTTAAATAAGATTCTCTTCCTGAGAATGAAAAACGGTTTAGCAAGGACTCTCCTTTGTGTACAGTGGACTTGATGGCTAAAGCAAGGAACAGATCACTTTCAAATCACAGCTGCATCAGAAATATGTTGTACAGTGTAAGCCATAAAGAGATAAATTCCATTCTCTGACTTGCTGCTACTGCCAGGTTGCCCGAGTTGCTCAAGACATAGAATGGATAAAAGGCATTTGGGGGGTTCTGAAGCTGCATTAGTCATTGCATCATGGGAACATCTTCATTGTATGCAATACAAGTCTTGGGGGCAGGATCTTTTGATCTGCTAAATTCCTTTTACCTTTGTCCTTATGCACCTTTCCAAGTTCTGCTGCTCTGCATTCTTTTTCCCCAACTATCTTTCTGTGTTGGCTTAGTTTGTGCTTGGACCAGATTTGAGCATTCCAGTGAGTCTGATTGTTTCACTTTTGTGAACCTATTTCTGTTCTATTATGTTAGTATCCTGTTTTTGCTGAGCAAAGCAGCACAGCAGGTTCAGCAGTTGCCAGTGGTAGAGAACATGCCAGACCAAACCAAGAACAGCTGTTTCTCTTTTTCTTTTTAGATTTGAAATGGGTTCAGTGTCAATTTTTTATATATTTCTTGATATTTTTCCTTCCTAACCAAGAATATCTGTGAGACATAATAAATAACTGAGACTTGAAAGTGACACCTGGCAGTGGACAATCGTGTTTTCACTGACTTGTGGAGAGGATGAAGGCAATATATTGACTCAGGCCAAACTCCCTATTGAAGTGTGCCACCAAATGTTTTGTTCAGCTGATGTAATACTGTAGATAAACCAAACCAAGGAGGCAGATAGACTTGAGATAACATCAGCAAACCAGGCATCTTCCCCCTTTATTCCCTTTATCCTGTTGGAGGTTGTGAAATCCTGTGTTTCCTCCTGCTGACAAGAAGTGTGTGAGCTCCCGTCTGATGTAGGTGTTTGTGATATAAATGCTCAAAGTGGAGAGGAAAGTTGCCTCAAACTTTCCAGATTTTCTGACTTTGAGTGTTAGGCTCTCCTTTGGAGCATTTAAAGAGAGATTGATGACCTTTTTACTGACTGGAGTATTCTAATTGGTTTAAATGCGCTACACTGAATTGATTTAAATTATTTTAAGTGTCTAATTTTACTATTCAGTGTCTTAAGATGCCTGTCATAATAGCTGCTATAAATACACATATTGACTTTCAATAAATACTCTCTTGTGCTAACTCATCAACCATCTGAGCGTTGCCTAATATTGGATGGGGAATGTGTCTGTTGACTTGAGGCTTCCTCTTGAGGCCAGTGGGTCTTTCTGTTAGCTAGAACAACTAGATCAGGATCACTAAAGTTTGGGGGTGAGGGTTGTCCTGTAGAATGTAAAACACTAGTAGAGTCTCATTTTTCAGATGAATGTGGGCTAATACTGCTGAACAGTTTCCTCTTTGCATTCCACTGCCTGCCTGTGCAGAAGTAAGGGATAGGAAGGCATATGTCAGATACCAAGGCAACGGAAGGCTTGGCTGGTGCCTGTGGGGATGGGCCCATCTCTCCTCTTGAGCCTCAAAAGGGTCTGTTGGGTCTCAATGGCTCTGTGGGCTGAGTGGGGATGGATTTACTTCTGTTTCTCTGCAGTTAGCAAGACGTGCTCTTTGGGTGAGGAAGGGGACTCTGTACATGAGCTTACTTTGGCTTCAACCTCGCAGCAATTCTCCCATTTTGAATACTTTTTAAATTGCCATCTGTTTTCTGTTTGTTTATTTTAAAGCTCTCACATTTTCCCCCCGCATTCCCTTCTGGGCAAGTGTGTTAAAATGAGGAGTTTGTGTGCTGCACTCTTCTCTCTTCAAGCAAAACACCTGATTGCCACTAGTGACACACAAAGACAATGTGTGAGAGTGAGAAATTCTACAGAAATATCGTAGAGCTGCTGTTAACTACAAGCCACTAAAGCTTTGGAGTCAGAAATGACTTTTCCACAAATTGGTGTGCTCTCCACAATTCTGTCTGCTGCTGACTAGCAAATACACCATTCAGGTACATTTCTTATGTCCAGAGGTACTGCAGGCTTGTTAAGTGGGGATTTTGTTGTTGTTGTTGTACTTGCATAATAATATTGGCATTGCCAATTAGCTGTATTATTACAGTATATCTCCCTTGTGGATATTTATTTTTAAACTTAAATCACCTCTAACCCATTACTAGCTAAGTGAGAATGAGGCCCTTTTGTATTGAATAGGGATGCTTACAAATGAAGAGTCAGCTTCATTTCTTTACAGAGTATTTTTATATTGTTTCTTCAACTTTCATACAGCTTCCCTATGTGAACAAGACATTAGGAAAATCTATCATGTTTCAGTTATATTTCCAAAGTGACATCCATAGGCTTAAATCCATAATCTATCTGAAAATGTATGCTGCTTAGAGTAAGAATAGGATATGTATTTTACAACTAAATTTCAGCATTTTGTTGGCTTTTCTCTGTCTGTACCTACTATGTTAATGTGGAGCTGAAAAGCAAAATAAAGTACTGCTCAGCTGAGGTTTCCCTGAGGTGACATGACCTGGAGATGAGGTTGAGATAAAGTCACATTTTGCTTGATGAAAGTATTCTTCATTACACAGGGATGTTTGTCTGCAGGGATATGAGTTACGCTAAATTACTATTGCTGTTCATGGACAAAATAATTTTTTTCATCATCATCTATTTCATCTTCCTGAGTCTTGCACTTCAGCACTGAAATAGATACTGCTGAATTTCTTGGTATTTGTGAAAATTCATAGTTGATGGATCATTCCAGTAGCTTTGGACAAACTACAGCATTGCTATTTTACCATCTCACTTGCTTTATTCTTCTTGCAATTTCAAGCATGCTTTGACAAATTTATATTCTGTACTTGCATGATCAGTGTCATTGAGGCTTCAGTGTAGCTGGTGAAGTTGCACATGGACAGTCAGGTTTAGTTCAGTGTTTAGGAAAAAAAAAGACAAGTCTTCAAAAGCTTTCTAGGAAAAGCACTTTTCCCCCATGTTAAGAGATTCCTTAAACCGGTTTTCTTTTCAGGTTATATGACTATTCACTTATTATACTTCTACATTTAAATTTAAATTGAAAAAATAAATTGATTTTTTACATTATTTAGAAAAATATTTAAGGAATCTGCTGTCAATACAAGACAATAGAATAAAAGAAATTTGCATCATAAATGGAGACTGCTACTATATGAAGACATATTGTATATGACAGTGATAATATATAGGACAAGAATGAACAATATAACCAATAGCTAAAAGAATTCAACATGAGGATTTTGAAAAAGTTCACCATTGGTCAATGAAAAAACCCCAAATAACAAAACAAGCAAGAACCAACCCCAAAAGTAAACTGAAAACCCCAAAAAATCAAACCAAATAATTTCTGTGTGGCAAAGATAGGGCAAAACTAAGCACTTAAAAAAAATCTATCGAAAGGATATCTACATCTGATTTGGTATCTTCTCCAGGAAGGAAAATATGCACTGCTCCAATATTTTAGAATTTTTTCACCCTCTGATTATATCATGCCCCCCAGGTTGTTGATATTCCCTCACAATGATGTATAAAAATGTGTGTACTTTATACTATACCTATACCTGATTATCTTATAATTACAGGAGACAACAACAGGGGAATTACTACTCCAAATTAATCTATTTTAAATGCCTGATTTGTATGATTTTCTGAATGATGTCTGAACTCTCAGAAGCTACAAAAAATCCAGTTTGGCTTTTTGTGATGTGTTTTTCTGTTTTGGTTTTTTTTTTTTTTAGTTATATTCAAATAATTAACAGAACTTCATTTAAAATATATCATCAGTGATTATTTTGCTCTTCAGTTCTACATACAGGCATTCTGTGGGACAAATGATAAATGAATAGCTTTGAAAGGAGTACTCATCGTTTTCTCACATCTGATTTCACTCTGGATATTCTGGAGCATACTGCATAATCAAGTGTTATTTCTTAGGAACATTTCCTGGTTTGACTGACCAATGAACAGTAAATCTTTTTCAGAAGGGTTAATAGCATGTTATTTTTTTCAGTTTCTAGATTAGATCTGATCTCGGATACAATCTGACATAAATATTTGAGACTACATGGAAGTATAGTTTACCATAAATCTGGTAAACCTATTCCTCCCATTTTCTTCAAGGCCTACCCTGATTTATTTTTGTTCCCTGGTTCCTTCCAATTTCATATGGATCTTGAAATATATTTATTCACTTTCTTGTCCTTAGGTGATTCTTGTTGAAGATGCTCATAGAATAAACAACATGTTATAAGACTTGTTGATGTAAATGAAAATGTTCTTTCTCCAGTCAGTACTTGCAGTAGGACCTGGCTGGAGGGGACAAATGTGATTTTGCACTAAAGCACAAAGTGATGGAGGTCAGGGGGATGTTCAGAGATTGCAGCACCATGAAATCCTGTTGGGGGGCTGGCTGGGGAAGCAGGGTTACATCCTCTAGTTCCCTTTCTGTACGTCAGAGACAGTGAGGTGTCTCCAAGGAGCACAGCACGCTGGGTTCTCTGTGAAACGTCTCACAGGTCCAGGCCCCCTCTGTGCCCCTCCCATGGCGCTGTCTTGAGAATGCAGTAAAATAAATAAAAGTACCTCCTACGATTTGCTTACAAATATCCATTGCTCTTGGTAGAAATAGTCCCCTATATAATTCACAGGAGGGGATGGGAATTGTCTACTCCATAAGCAACTATATCCACAGGAAATTGAGCAGATGTGTAAAATATTCCAGTCGGGCAATTCAGCTTCATTCTACTTTTACTTCCTTGAAATGTAGGTTCGCACTACCCATTCTACCTATTCCTTAGAATGATCTCAGTTTGGAAAGCGCAGATTCAAGTTCATAAAAATAGCAACTTAAAAATGTACTTCTACGATCATTTAGTTGTCTTTTTCTGTAAAGCACTGCATTTCCATTGAATTTGATTTGTGAGATCATTCTTTCCTGGCTGTTGCTAGGACAACAAAAGCAGTATTGTACTTCAGTACAAATAGCACATTGTATCTATTAGCCTTCAGAAATACTGCTAACATAATCAATATCAAATATATTGAATATGTTAGATTTTTAAATTACATTTACAGTGGAAAACAATTTTATTTCCAGTGTACTTTAGCATCTGTATGGCTCTATATTGATTTTTATTTCAACTCTCGTGTTCTGGTGTCTGGCTTGGCCATTATATTGGTATTCCCTCTGGAAATCCAACTTTTCTGTGTAAGAGGAGTCATGCTAAGTGGACATAACTTATGGCTTAAAAGAACAGTTACTATTTCACTGCATTTGGAAATCCAAAAGATTTGACAGACTTTCTATTGTAGTCAACGTTCTCCAAGATGCGCTTGGAATGAAATTATTCTAGTTCTGGAAAAATGGCTGCAAGTGAATCTGCCAAGGACTAGGAGCTTCCCATGGCATGCCTGGCAAAAACAGGTTCTGCTGATCTCACTTGGAGTTTGAGGTCACCCAGCATCCAGCTGGATGGGAGGGAATCACAGGCTCATTTGAGAGTTTGAACTCTTTCAGATACAGTAAATAATTAAGAAAGCTCTTTAAAACACACTGACGGTATCTAAACCCAGGTGCTTTGAAAACTGCTTAAATTCAGGTGCTGCTCAGGTTAGGCAGCCTAGCAGTAATTCTGTTTCTGCAGTATTATTGTATCATAACCATAATGTCATCATGGTTGAGTTAACAACTAGACTGCATGGCAGGTGGTAGTTTTATGTCCCTTAATTGTATCTTCTAGGATTTAAAAGCAATTGACAGTTACATACAACTGAATGCTAGTCCATGTGAAAATAAAATTACTCCATACTCCATTTTTACTTTTTTTGGGATGGGAAATAACCATGTTACTTCTGCATAGCTTGGACTTAGAATTGTACTGTACCATAGGCAGTGCTGGTATCCTACTGCACTCAGCTAAATACATTATAGAGAGATCCCTGGCTCTGATAGAGAGAAAATTTTAAACACCTGCTTAATACTGTAACATGCACTCAGGGTTATGAAAATGCACTGAACATTTAATCAAGAACCTTCTCATTGCTAGAGGCCCAGCCAATTCCTAAGCCCTCTAAGACAGTTTCTAGCTCAAAGTTTTCCAGCTGAAGTGCACAATATTTACTCATTACTTACTTATTTTTTAAAAGACATGGGTCAAGAGGAATCAAAAATCTTTCACTGTAGACATTAAATGTCACATGCTTTCCACCACCAATATGTGGTATCATACATTGCTCCATGTATTTGATGAGCAGTTAATGGCAATATTTTGACTTTCGACTTGTGCAGTATTTGATAACATCACAATGTACAATTGTTTCGGGAGTTTTTGCTTGTTTGTTTGTTTTTGGTGGTTTTGTTTGGTTTTGGTTGGTTGGTTGGTTGGTTTTTTCTTTGCGGGGTGGGTGGTTAGTTCTGGGATTTTTGTTTTAAATCTGTGAAGAAGGAAACAGAAGTTTTATAGTTTGGTGTTTTCTCGGTCAGGTGTTGAGAGATGCTGATTACCCTCAACTTTTACAGAATGCAGTGGGTGTTGTCTCAGTGCATATGAGGATCAAGCCATGAAATCATTATGTAAAATACTTTAATTGAAAATGTTGTATTGGCTTCTCAAAAGAACCTAAATGCTATTAAAATTCAGGGGAATGTGGGCATCTAACTTCTTTTCACTCTGTTCAAGATCTCAGCCAATGTTATCTAAATAAATTAGAAATTTACTTGTTTCTGACCAA
Source organism: Picathartes gymnocephalus (assembly GCA_013390045.1). Taxonomy (NCBI): domain Eukaryota; kingdom Metazoa; phylum Chordata; class Aves; order Passeriformes; family Picathartidae; genus Picathartes; species Picathartes gymnocephalus. The sequence continues at coordinate 179,389 of WEKY01048669.1, read as the reverse complement.
AATAATAATTTTTCCATTTCTTGATGGTTATATAATAGTAATTTCTCTGCTTTTGTGTGCTAGTGTGCCAGGCCAATAATGGATTCTTTGATGCAGCTGTCTTGAATTCCATTTACTATGTTTTCTGGCTGTAGTTTCAGTTATTTGCAGAACACAGTGTAGGGAACCTATCTTAAATTTTTATTCTGATAATGTACATTATTTTTGTAGAGATGAGACACCTTTTTTATTTGCACATAACTTGGCCTTAATTTTGATCCCTAATTTTCCAGTAAGACTGAAGTTAAGGAAGTCTGATTTAATTCTTTTTTTTCCCCTGTTGTATTGTCACTTAACAGAAGAGCTACTGAGAACATTCTGTTCTATTTGACTTAAAAAACCTAGCAAACAAAACATCCCCTGTCAGGTTCATAGAAGCTCATGATGACTCATAAGGATCCTTGTGGAAAACAACCAGATAGATATTTATGAAGATATCTAGTGGGATTTTGTTTTTCTGGAGGCTTCATGTCTGCAGTGTGTGTGTGAGAAATGTGTTTAAAATAGACTCATAACTATGTTTGCTTCATCACTGATGAAACCCAGGTGTTTTCCATGACAAACTTGCACAGGTTGAAATAAGGACTCTATGTGTGAGTAAATGTAACTTTGTATTACAATGCTGGTTAATTTAAATATAAATCTAAACATGACTTGTTCTTTTCTATGGAATGAAATTTCTTGCCCTATAGTATTGCAATTTACTGTTATTTCAATCTTATTGAACCTTTTGAGCTCTTTCCAAGTTTTGAAGCCAGGTGAAATTCATGAATCTTTTTTTCTTTGCATAGTTATTACTCTGTATTACTTGTGCAGTCAGTTCATTTTTTCTCTGATGTCCTTGTTGAGGAAAGACATATGTAAGTATCATCTCTATATAAAGCTGGATTGGCATGAGGAAGAAGAAATTAGATTCTCCCATTGATCTATTTTTCCCATATTCTCTTGTTTCCATTCTGTTTGTTCTCTAATGCATTTTGCTTCCTGGTCCTTCCTTTGAGTTTATCTTTTCTTGCGTTCTGCTCTTCTTTAAAAATTTTTGAATTCAAGAACAGTTTCTGAATCTACAGCTTAAGTGGGTTTGAAATCACTCTTGTCTAGTGCATTTCATGGGAATCCAGGCCCGTGCAAACACTGTCCAATGCTGAAGCATTTATGTCTAAATACAGGAGCCACTGCCTGGGGTTTCTGGTGGCAGCAAGTGGAACTAAGACACAACAATGCTCATTTGTTTCATGCCTACAGTCTGAGTGGCTTGAGGAAGTAGAAGAGCTTTAAATACTTTAGGATCTATGACTACAGGCATTAAAAAAATCTAGCATTGCACTATAATAACATAATGTACGGTTTCTTTCCTGGAGAGCACAGAAATAGAGGCTGTTGTGCTGTTCAATTCAGCATTTTATTGGGTGTGAGTCTTCAACTGGCATAAACTGGGTTTGTTCTTCCAAGTTTTAACCAGATTCAGGAACGGAACCAAATATAACATGGTTATTAACATTCCTGCTGTGGGGGAGGTGGTGTATGATTCTGCAGCTGGTTTCATGGAACCAATTTGCACCACTTTTTATGGCAGCAGATATAAAACAAGGGAAGTATTGGAATAAATCTTATCAAGCCAGATGACAATCTAACTATGAGTGTTGAGAAAGGGTGGCTTTCTAGCTAAGTCTTTGTTTTGGGTTTGATTTTTTTTTTCTTTTTCCCGTAAAGGTATATCCTTAACTGTACACCTTAAAATATTTACCGTAGCCATTGGGACAATAGTAGCTATACTTTGATTTTTACAGTCAGAACATCTCCACTTGCTCTGCATTATAGAGCATAAAAAGACTTGTAACAATGAGTGGTGTTATTTGAGTATTTCTTGTAAAACCGTTTGAGCTGGTCTTCCATTGATAGAGTCAAATCTGGCATGAAATTAAATCCAATTCAAGAACCTCGTGAATAGCAAGGGAATGTCTGGCCACTAAAGACCTCACAATTACCTTGTGGTCTTTATAGGATGGGTGTCCTGAAAACCAAAGTGACAAATCTGTCTATGTTTGAGTGGTCATCTATGCCTCAGTAAGCAGACTTTAAAGACAGGTTCTAAAAGCCAGAGGCACTCAGATAGACTCCATTAGAAAACCATTCCATTTCCCTTCATGGTCGGAAGATTTAGTATCTTAAGGGCTTTTGCTCCCCAGTCAATAGTAGTGTTTGATAAAGGGAAAGGAGAAGAAAAAAAAAGGGGGGTGGGGGGGATGCAACTTGGATTCCTGGTACAAAGACTCTGTACGTAATATATTTAACTGTCAAGAACCTTTCCTTGTGAGTAATGTGCAAGATCACAAGTAAGAGAACTGAAGTTGTCAAGAGTTCTTGTGGTGAGGGCATTGTAGCAGATGCATCTGTGACAGGAGGTATTGTCAGGGTCTCCAAACTGCATTTTCCTTAAATTTGTGTGAGTACTGGTTTATTTATATTTCATTTTTATGCTGCTTTGAATTTTGTTTCCTGGATTTTTGAAACACTAGAACAGAAGAACCTATTCCAAGACCTGGACAAAATGTAATGTTCCTGTGGACAGAAGGTAGGATCCCACAGAAATCTGGGGACCACCAGTGGAAATATGGTATTCAGGTAAATAGATGCAAAGCAAAAAGAGTGAGGATCCTCACACTGTACTGTCACAAAATCCCCCAGATGCATCAGTTAGTGTAGCAGCCAAATTCCCCTTTTTCCTCATTTTGTGTTTATTCCCCAAATGCAGAACATAACACTGCTGAAGTCCTCTGGCCTTTCATTTTCATTGTGAGATTGGAATTTGGCAGATAAAACATCACATAGCAAGGAAATTTCACCCTACTATGTGTGTTTTCTCCAAAAGCTGGGCTGGGCACATAGCAAACCCTTTCTGTATAGAAGGTTTCTTCTTTAATCCTCTGTATAACCGCATCCCTTTCCAGACCTCTGTGAGCCTGCAGGCTGCTTCTTAGGGCTATCCTCTTTGGTAATGCAGCAATATAAATGCTTCTAATACCAGAGATAAATGCATCACTCCAAATTTCAAATCTCAAAAAGAGCCTTGTATTCTGTATGTGGACACTCGTTGCTGAACTCTGGCATTGAGCCTTGAGCTCTGCGCTGTGAATAATGCAGACAAAATGGTCTCCAGGTGCTTTGCTGGCTTTACTCAGATTCAGCCTATGGAGCCGTGTTTCAGGCTTGATGCAAACTGCATTATAAACACTCTTTGCTTCTGCTGACAGCAGAGAAACCACTCTGGGATAAACACCGGCATTAGTGCAAAACGTCTCTAAAGAATTCAAGTATTTCATCAAAAGATTGATCTTTTGGTTTCTGTGGTTGTTTGAGGCTGTGCAATGACCCATAGGCAGAAGCTATGTGATGGATAGTCCATCAGTATTTCATATCACCCCAGCAGCCACCCTCTAGAAAGGGAGACTGGAATTAAAAGGTTAATATTTGTTAAAAGCTGACACTTTTGTAGTCTCAAAGTTCCAGTTCCCGAGGGAGAAGAAAAAAAATTGATTTACAGGATATATTTTAGAGTTGTGACTTGAAAAGCATATTTTATTTGCTTTGTTTGCTTTCTGAAAAATCTCAGTCCAGGAGAGAGTTGGTGCTACTCTAAGCCAGGCAAGTTCCATTGAAGTCAAGGCAATATTTTAGCTCTTCAGCTGCAAGCCTGTCCCTTAGTCCTTGATTAGTTCATGACTAAGATTAGATAGGCTGGTAAATGATTGCAAGGGAGGTGGAAGCACAGTTTATATTTGTATTTCAGTCAATGTCTGCATTCATGTGTTAATTTATTGCTGTTGCTGCTACAGATAAACCTGTGTATGATCTTATACAAGCACTGAAATTGCCTGAGAGAAACTGAAACCAGAAAGTGGTGGTCCCTAACCAGGTAATAACTCCACTTCCACACTTCAAATCCTCACGAAGAACTGAGTCCTCACGTTTCCCAACCAGTTAAACAGGGTCCTTCTGAAACACAGAGCAAACACATTCCCAGCCAGCCTAATTCTATAGAAATCAATGAAATAGTAGCTGCAGAATAACTTGCTCTATTTTAAAATTATGCTTTGTATTCCAGGCTGCTTTTTCATTTGATGTAGTGAAAAGGGCACGATAATTCCTTCTGCTGATTTTAAGCATGAGTCTGCTATTGCATCTTGTTGTTAAATCCTTGGCAGCTTTTGTTCAGCCTAATATAATTATTCTTTATGCTCTATTGATACTTAATATTTATTAGCAACTGCCTTTTATAAAACGAACATCAATCTTGATTGTATTTGTAAATCAAAGCCTGTAAAAGACAATATCATTGTAGCAGTATCAAGATTAGAATCACACCCTATATGTGTCAGTAATGTTTCATTAGAGCCCAGAGGTTGTAAGTAGTATTTTTCAGTGGCAACTGGTGTGACAAAGTGGGATTATATTTTCAAGAATTCTCATCACAGACTTTGGATAGAATAATATGAATATGCTTCATTATTATATTAGTGCTTGAGACTGCTAGAAAATGTTTAGAATTCTCAAATAAATTTGTGTAAGGTTTTAGTATTGGCAAACTTATTGCAGCATTACACTGATTTTTTTCTATTATATATGAAGCATAAAAAATTAATCATACTTGACTAATTAAATATGTGATAAAATAGAGAATTATGGGATTATGTTATTTAAAAATACAAATGATAAAAAAGTACACTTATTTCTATGAAAATATACTTAATGGAAAAAAGAAAATGATGAAAAATGCTTGCTGAATGTGTTGTTAAATCAAACAATTTAGGAGAGATGAACTGGATTCTGCAACCTTTTTTCCAAATCCCTTTTTTATTACTCCTTGGCTAACCCCACTGATTTCAATAAAGATCACTTGGAAGTTAAGTTTGATGGTGTAAAAAAGGGTACCAGAGTCTTTCTCAGGGGAAAGTGGTAACTACTCTTACAAGAAGTAATTCTATGTTTCATGAGATTTACTACACATTATTCTTTATTTCTTCCTATTCATAGTCTCCTTCCCTCCAATAGAAAGGTCACTGTCTCATTTTGATTTGATTCCAGGGATGTTGAGAGAATTGGCAGTCATGTTATGTGGCCAGGAAAAACACAACATTTCTAAGGTGTCTCAAAACAAAATAGACAATCACGTCTATCACACGAGCTGCAGGTGGTATCATGAACACCAACATTATCGTCACAGTAGAACTGATAGCAGCCAAAGCTCACCCTGGAATCATAACTGCTTTTCATCTCACCTGGGCTGCTACTCTCTTAAAATGTATTTTTATCTTAAATTACTTATTTGTCAGAGGGGAGATAAACGGAGGAAGAAAATGAAAAGAATTTGGTAAAAAATATTGTAGCAGAAGAGTTACTGGAGCTTGACTGTGAGGTCTCACAGCTTTTCAGCATGGGGCGTTCTGTGGGCACAGGGGGTGCAGAGACCACTGCTGGTGTCTCCAGAGGAGCCAGGTCCCCGTGAATGCCGAGCTCCACGTCAGCCCTGCTCTGCAGAGGCTGTGTCCTGCAGGTGCTGTGGGGGAGTCACAGTGCACTGCTTCAGGCTCTGTCAGGCTGGATTTTATTTGGAGGAGCCTTTCATTGCTCTCTGATACTCAGTAGTGGGAGAGGAGTGGAGCACAACCAAACAACACAACAACACAACCAACCACCCCAAAATATTTTAAGGTTCAACCATGGTCCTTCTTTCCTGCAAAAGAAAATTCAAAACCATAAAGTGGCTCTGAGGATGCTTATAAGCATTTTCTTTTCCCATTACTCCAGGCTCAAAGTTATATCTCCGACGATAATGTTGTAGATAAATTAGGACTTCCACAAAGTGCTTCTAATGCTTTGGCACTTCAATTTATATGGTCACAATGAAATTCAGGTTTTCCCTTTAGCACCATTTCCATATTTTCATATACTCTGTAATATTAGATCATCATCTGTCAGCTGAGTTGCAGTAAACTGAGTGAAAAGAAGATCCACAGTCCATAGCAATTTAACTGTAACCCATGGATCTTGGAGTAAAATTCCTGGAAAGGGTTAAGGGCTGTCTGCTGTCACCTGACAAAGATTTGAAATGAATGACACATCCTCTTATTATTTTCTTTGGCTAAGAAAAACAAGGGCAAAGAGAGTGGAATGGGAAAAGATAGGACTGTGTGCCCTTTATGGAGGGGACAGGTTTGATCTGGTGTTTTCTGTTACACTAAGGACTTGTTTGCCAAAGGAAAGGCATAAAGTGGATTGGGACAAGACCTGCTTTCTGGGCAGGTGGGATAGCCCCAGCAGGCACCTATTCCACCCAGGCTTTGGTGGCATGGCTGAAATCCTAGTAGATAATATAGGATATTCCCAGAGTGTGAACTTCGTTGGAGGTGATACATCGGCAATAATAATGAGACAGTCCCCAGAAAATATAATTTAAAAAATAGGACATATTTTGAATTGCAGAAGATTTAAGAGTGAAGAGGTTGCAGAGAGTGGAAGACTGTCCCTGAGAGACAAGAGAAAAATGCAGATTTTACTTCATAATATTCTCTGAACTTAAACTCAGTCCTGTGAAGTCCAGTGGGAATAATTTGCTTCTTTGCACTTGTCTGATATTTTTTTTCAAAGTATTTTTTTTTTCAAAATCCTTTCAGAGACATTGCAGAACCAACTCATGTCTCTCTACATCTGTGTGACATTGATTTTCTACCTTAATGAATTACGTGGGATTTCTAGCTGATTCATTCCTGTACTACCATTGTCCCTAGGTTTCTTCTTGAAATTTTGCAAGGCAAAGGCACAATCCACAGCTTGATTACAACTGGGGTTAATGCTAGAGACCTGTCACACATATTTTAATTAGGAGCAAACACAAATTAATTTCCAGGATAAAATACTGATATATCTTACCATAGGTCTTTAGGGGGTCAATAGTTTCATGCTTTGCCTGAGATGAGCGCTGCTAATGTTAACATTGATTAAAACACTGAAGATAATACTTTTCAGATTATGGTATATGTCATAGTCTTTCTTCTGGCAAGATGATGCATTTAGTTGCTGGCTGCAGAGACAATTACTGTATGGATATTACCTTATGGCTATTATGGAGAATAACTGATTTCTACCATAGGGATGGAGCACTGTATATCTTGTTGGTACAGAGAAAGAAATAGGAATTGTTGTGTGTGCCCATATACACATACGTGAAAAGAGGCAGATTGATCCTCGCATCAGAAAACATTTAGCTGTTGACAGAGGCGTGTTGCTTTTACATCAACTGACCTACATGAATGAAACCAGTGCCTAAGGGTCCAAACCAACAGGCATGAAGGTGGAAATGAAGATGTCTAATTGGGGCAATGTGTAACAGAGGATATGGCATCTAGTAAAAGCTGAGAGTAATATTAAATCAATTGTCCTTGAGACATGCTCTGAGGGCTTCCAAAATACAGTAGGATAATTTTGTTGCAATAGTTAACATATGTGAGTATTTAGCACCTAGCAAGACTAGATATTTTTAAAATCTTTCATCTATGCTTTTTTTTTTGGTTAATCTGTGTTTGATTCTAGGTTAACTACGAGCTATTGATTCTAATATTAGTTTTAGTTTGAAATTTGTACTTTTTGGAGGGTTTGCTCTGGTTAGGGGACTGTGCACACAAATGTTTCATCACCTTTTTTCATCTATATCGAATCAAAGATATTGTCTCTCCCTGTATCTTTTATTTGATTGTCTTATTCTCAAAGCAGCCTGTCTGTCAGAGAAAAAGAAACTACAACAAAATATATGTGGTAATATATTCCAGGCAAGACCAAGTCTTCTGGTGGTTCCCCTTATCACATACTTTTCTCTTGTTGGCCCCAGGCCAGCTCCCACCAAGGAGAGGAGCTGTTCAGTGTGTGCTCCAGTGCTGTCTCATCAGTGCAGCACCGGGGCTCCAGCAGGATCCCTGAGACATGGCCAGCTGCAAAAGAGAGCGAGTGGATGTGACCTCACCCTCAACACCAGACCAAAGCCCTGCCTGGGTATTAGAACAAATGCAAGTGCAGTTTGAAGGGCAGTGACCTTTAGAACACCCCATAGTTGTGAAGATAGATAGGGGATTGAGTGATAATTCTTCCTGGTAATTCCATGCTGGGTTTTTATAGAGAAAAGTCCATTTGTTGAGCACTTATTTAGGGGATTTGCAGAATTGGCAGATAACTACAGACCTTCAGTGTCAGAGAACCTCCAAAGCAATTAGTGTAAAGCACATCTGTCTCAATTATCTCCTGAGATCATGTGGTATCACATGGGCATATGGACAAGAAATAATTCTTTCAGAGTTCCTATAAAACATGAGTAGTTTAAGAAAGGACATTCCTTTGACCTAAGAAGGAAATTCTTCTGTAGGTGATGTGAGAGGTTATGCTCATAGGTAATGCTTGCAGCATGGCAATTACAGATGCTTAGGAGCTAATTTATTGAAAGTAGTGAAAAAGGGGTCACTTCATTAATCTCATAATGAAAAAATAATTTAGGGGAAGAGCTGATGAAATTTTCAAATCACGTTTTTTATATTTTACTTAATAGAAAAATAGTTGCACTTTTGAGACCATGAGGGTACAGTGAGAGCCAGCTCCTCCCTGAGGACCCAGAGCTGTGGGGACCCCTGGGGCGGCATGGCCTGTCCTGCTGCCCCAGCAATGCAGCTGTGCAGGCACCCCATGGGAATGGCACAAGGCCAGGTCAGGATCAGACCCAGTGAGGGTAAATGGGGTCAGCCCCAGGTGAGGCAGGTCATGGATAGGTAACACAGAAAATAACACCATGGATGTTGTGCTTGCAATTGTTTGTCATATTTTCAGCCACTCTAAAAGCTACTCAAGTAGCTTAATAATATCCCATCAGATCTATTATGAAATTTATCTTTTCTTTATTACAACTTGTTCCTGCTGATACACAGTGTATTTGATAACACCTTATGCCATATATTTGATCTACTGCTCTTCTGTTTTCTTTTTACTACTCAGATTTGCTGGTGGTAACACCAAGTGAAGAAAAACTCTCATTGCTTACTTGCCCTCTTTGGCTCACACATAGGGGGAGTAAAGAAAGGTTCATTACAATTCTGCAAGTTTATGAAGCTGAGAGGCAGCACAGTTTATAGATTGATCACAGTTGCAGGTGTAGTGTCTCAGTGATCAATACTGAAACATGTTTCCGGAGGCAGAAATTTGCTGTGCATTTAAACCCAACATACTTCACTGTGTCTTCTGATCTCCAGTAAGAGTTAAGAAAGATATGAACCTTCGAATTATTGCTGAAATGGTCATAACAGTGCAGAGAGAAAAAAACAACTGTATCAGGGCATGCATCAGTTGTCAGATACCTTTTCCAAATGGGGATAAAAGGATCAGAAGTTTAAATTACAGGCATCTGCTTAGTTTAATATCAACATATTCTTGAAACACATTTTTGTTTATAGCCCTGTGGAAGAAAGGGTTTGGAGGCAAGTCTCTCTTTCTGTAGGCATCATTTGTTGTTAACAGCTCACGTGAATTATTTTGATCCATTAAAAACGACCCTGTTTATCTCACACAAGTGTGCAGAAGACAAAAAAACACCATTGCACAGTGGTTGTGAAACTTGCTTCCTGTGAAGAAAGGAGAGAAAATGCATGTTTCCATGTCTGTGGGCTACCCTGGGTCCACAGTGATTCATCTAGTTATTCTCAGACCTCCAGAGACAGTGTTCTATTAGAACCAGTATCTTATCGTAACATTTACAGTTGCCCTTTGCTCAGAGATTCTTTCATGGTAGATCATAGCATCCTTCTCAAGCAGAAATAATGGTGAGGGAAGAGATCCCTTTTGTTTAGCAGTTACATTCAATAGCTCTGGGGCCGAGTGATGGTGTTTAGTAATCAAAGGAAATGCAGCAGAATGTCTTTACTTTGCTCCCATGGAGCTTCAAACAACTTCCTGCAAAGCGCTGACTGGGGATAGGAGTAAAAACTAATTTTACTGTTGTAGTTCGAAGAGTTAAACTATCAGCTACAACATAATTAATTTTTTTTAATGAGGAATGATTAATATAGTTTTGCCTTGGCCACTCACTATCCACATCAAATCCATTCTGTTTCTATTTTTCATTCCACAGCAAGTACAAATACTGATCGACGTGCTTCGAACATCTCTTGATGTATCAACCTGAATCTTTGCCTTCCTTAAAAACACAGCAATTTATAATTAGGCTTGATTTATGTATGCTAATGAGCCACATGGGTCTGAGAACTAAGGGAGAGCCAGTAAAGATACAAGATAGGTAAGCTGTAAGAGTTACCTGTTGGCATTTATTTTGTGTTGGTTTGTTTTCCCTACTTAATGTGATGTTCTTTCATGCTGATTTGTAGAACAATATTAGACTTTCAGTCATTTCTTGCCTAAATCAAGAGTCTTGGCAGACATGTAGTTTCCTTCAGGCTATAATAGTAGGAAATTTCATGCAGGTGTGTGATTATTCAGCTCATCTGAAGTGCTCTATAAAACCCAGTATCTGTGGCAAATTAAAAGGGGGGAATTTAGATTTTTTTTCCTAAGTACTAGAACAAAAATATGCTTCTTGTTATGAAATCACATAGAGAAGTTATTGGAAGTAGCTATTTTTGAGACTCTAGAAGACAGTAGAGAAGTTTTGGAAGTGATTTGGAAAAATCTATACTCTGCAGACATTAGTTACTCACTGAGAATAACTTTTGTGAGGGTGAAAATATTTTTGTGTCTTAAGATATTTAATTTTTTTCTTTCTAATGTGAAATATGTCTGAATTTGTTTCATTTAAGGGCAACATTTAGTTATAGATCTATTGTTAAAATGTAGCGATGAAAAATAGTACCAGGAAAATATTTCATTTCCAAGGGGTATATATCACAGTTTGGAAATCAGGGAAATACACACGTTGCAGTGAAAAAGAGTGAAAATTCCAGCAGTCTAGGCATCCAGCTAGGGTCACTGCTACCAAAACTGGCACATTCAAGAGAAATTTTTCCTAGACAGAGGATTTTTCTTTCTTTATTTTTTTTAAATGAGTGTGAGTGTCACTGTCAAAAGTGGAGTTGTTGGAAGGAGCATTGGTTAAAGCTCCTGTTGTAGATGAGGTCAGGATATAGGGCTACCAGACCTGAATCCAGTACAGTTACTGAAGCCACTGCGTGGTGTCTGAGATCTACAAACTCCATAATTAAAGCAAGTAAAATGTCTAGCAAAAAGGCAAAAATTTAGAGAAGGATTTATGCTGATGCTACACTGGACCAAAAAAAAAAATATTCCCTATCTATCATTACAGTGACAATGAGAGTTATTTCCTACATTTTCAACATAAATTTCTAGCCCTTTTGATTTGTGCAGGCTGATGCTTCATATTTACCCTGGATTTCATATATCACGTTTCTAATATATCTTGAAAAACAGTTAAGTGGTTTAAAATCAGCAGGTATGGGGAGTCTGGTGAAAAGCCTATTTTCAAGTTTTATTTATTCTAAAATGACTGGTCTAGCCATAGAACTAATGAGCACATTTTTCATAAATGAACTGTGTAATGCATTGATGTTTTTGAACCTTCATTGAATGGCTGCATTGAACAGTTTGCCTTAAAACTTATTGGATAACAGCATTGGTTTTAATTCTATGTACTCTATGCTCAATTGAGAATTATGAAGCTGCAGATTTTGTTTTCACTTATCACTGAGACACTATTTGAATTTTGAAATTAAATTATTCTTTAGGTAACTTGGTTCATATTGTAATTTATCCATAACCACTAGAAATCAACATCTCTAAATGATGCTGAATCCATAATCCAAAATATGTTACAGCAGGGGATTGTCAGTCTTTAGTTGCTGACTTGATTGCATAGGACATTGACAAGCAGATGTTACTAGGGAGACATCAGCATCTTAGGTGTTTTTTTTTTTTTTAAATAAAACTTATTTATGGGTAAACATCCTTCTCTTCATTTCTGAAATATAATCTTATAAAAGAAAATTTCGATTTTTTTCCCTTATGTTCCCATTATCTGTTTTTATACAAAAGTGGGTTGTATTTATTATTGCTGTTATGCAAGATTTGAAGCAAATCTCTGTGCAGTGGTAATACATTCTTCTTTGATCAGATAAATTCTTTTTAGGCTTTATCATAATATATCCACAGTGAAGCCAAGTTCTTTTTCAAATTAAAATACTATGAAAGGATTTTGACAGTTACAGAAGGGAATGCTATCTACACTTAGTAACTAGGACACACAAACCTTTTGCTGTCCAGATAATCTTACAGAATCAGTTCATTACAAAATGTCACATCAGAAATAGCATTTAGGTTTTTTGCATGCTGCTTGTTGCCTTTATAGAGCAAATATATTTGCATTTTCCCAGCTTCCTTCATAATGAGAGATTTTTCATCGAGAACATTGTATTTGTGCTGTGGTCTGGTTCACTTCTCAAACACTTGCTACGTTCCAGGTAATTTTAACAAGTGCGATAGCGTGCAACAGTTAAAGAGTATGGCTGCACAATTCCTTCACTCCATTTGCTGAGTCCCCAATCATAGCAGACCCTCTATGTGTGGAATGAAAACCATATTGCAATTTGCACCTGCTATGAGGGTCTCTGTTAATACAGCTTCCTCAGATGAATGACAAATGGAAGTGAGTTTTTTTAAGTTTCACCCTCCTTGCTATGCTACAGAGATGATGTTGGGGCAGGTTTAACATCCATTTTTAGAATCTTACTACTCTACATCTTAATTTTATTCTTCAGCTTGTATAGCATTCTTATGGAAATTATTACTTCTGTCTAAACTCTCTCAAAATACATTTAATATTACTTGAGATTTATGTAGGCTAAGTAGATACTTAGGACTTTATTTCAAAACTCTAATGCACATTTTTCCTTAGTAGTTTTATAGAGTCTGCTCAGATACCTACATTCTACACTGACACTGAAAACAGGCTCCTGAAATCCATCCTACCCATGTACTGTCAAATATCTGCATGTCTGGAGGTCTGTAAAACTCACAGCAGTTGAATGCAGGATTTAACAGAAAACGTGAAGTTTGAAATAAATCGTATGGGTAATGGGGAAGGGGGAAGCAAGGGGGGAAGGAAAATGCTCCCTTAAGTGGGAAAGGAAGGGGGAGAGGTATCTGGTTATTTGCTCGCAGGGATGGGATTGCACCTGCCTGTGTGTCCATGGAAGCTGTAGAACCCCCCTGCTGTACCACAGACCAGCAGGGGCTGCCTCAGGGAACAGTCCTGCCCAGGACCCGGCAGAGCCAGGCTCTCCCCCGGGAGGCACAAAGCTGGCACTGACCATAGTGAAGAGAATGAAATGGGTTCCTTTTTGTGCTGGTAGCTGTTAAACTTGTCCCTTTTTAAAGCTTCAGAACTTGATATTTCAACCTGTTTGTGGTTGGATGTGGTGAATTGTTCCTGTTAGACATGTCCAGTCCGTGGCTGTGGTGTAGAAATACTTTTCTTATTTTATTACTCTTGCTTTTAAATAGCATATCTATGCTTTCTGGTGTGTTCAGAGGCCAGCTGTGAAACACCCTCTACATGATCCCCATTGCCTTGTAATTCTGGCACTGAGAGGTCTGGGATTTGGCACTAAGATCAGCTCCCACTGATACCTTTGTGTCTATCTGCCAGTAGCTCAGTGACATGTCCACAAGTCTTGATTGGCTCTCAGTGAAGGGTGTGGTTGGTTTACTAGTTTGTTTGTGACTTTGGTGGGGGTTTTTTGAGACTACCTAATCTCATATACAGTGGTAGCAGTGCTTCCTAAATTGTAGGTATATCCATGAGGGCTCTGCATGACTGCACTTCCATTCAGGGACCATGACATGTCTGTACTTCTTTCAATCTGTATTTTTTCTGTGGAAGCCCTATGATAGTTTTTAGTGGGTTGTTTTTGGGTTTTGTTGTTTTGTTTGTTTGGTTTTTTTTTTACTGTATAAATTCCTGTACACAGTAGCCATCTTTGCTATGGAGGTAGCAGAACCAGTGCTAGACCCAAATTTGAATTCAGGGCTCCCAGTGCTTTTGTGGAAGTGTGCTGTGCCTGACCCTACCATCTGCCCGAATCCAAGAGTAGATGAAATGACAGATCTACCTTGAACATTATCAGGCCTGGAATCCAGTGGTTTGTTGTGCGTTTTTTGTTGTTGTTGTTTGTGTGGTTTTTTTGGGTTTTTGTTTGTTTGTTTTTGTTTTTTTTTTTCTTAATTGAGCATTTTGACTTAGTGTCAGAGTCCTGTAACAAAAGCTATGCTCTCAACGCTGTCATAAGGAATAATGGCAAACCAAAGTAATTATTGTTCAAATATTTTCCATATTCCGTACTGTATGATCTTTTTTCATATTCATATGACGTTTCTGTTTTCATTGGACAAGGTAGAATGAGTTTAATACTTTTTTTATTAAATTCTATTTCTAATAACTAGAAAGAATTCCATTCTTTTCTCTGTAGTACATGCGTTAGCATACTGCTCACCTTTAGTTTGCAGAGGAAACGCTGGGTGAATACTTACTGCTCAAATGAACAGGAAATAAAAGGTCCTTTTTTTAAATTTGATGCATGACATGATGTCCTGAATGAGAAGAGTCTGAGTATTAAGAAGGGAGTGGCATCCTGGGTCATCTTACAGCTGCAGAGCCAATCTGTAAGTTGTCTGTGAGCCTTTATCACAATGCCATGCACAGGAGCAAACCTCAGATGTAATTGCAAAGGATTTGTGGTAAATACAAACTTCTGGAGGATAGTTACTGCATTTTAGATTCTAAAAATTGATGGTACATGAGTTCTGGCCTGGTTTTGTAGTCATACTTGCTTTTGGGAATCTTGTTGAACTGCATAATCCCTGCACACTGATCATGGTGCTCAGTATAGTGGGTGCAGATGCTGCCATGAAGTGTAATGGCCTTAGAAATATCTCACATCAGTGAAACTCACTGTGGTTACAAAGCAGTGCAAAATAGATAATTTTTTCATGACAGAACCTAAGTCCAAAACCTAACAAGTTGCATAAATCACTTGTTATGCATGAATCCTGGTAATAAGAAAAAAACAATATGAGTAACACCAAGCCAGTAGTTCATGAACAACAGTGCAGGGGTTCATGAATTGGAAGACATAAAATACCCGGAAAGCAGCTGAGTATTTGTATAGTTGATGCATTTATTTTGCTTCTTGCCAATATATTAAATGATTTCAAATACCTATTCAGGAAGCCAACTGGAAAAGATGTTGGCCTAATTAAAGGTTTATTCTTATTTAAGGGAAACTGTAGGTTTGGGGTTTTTTAGATGTGATCCATACTGGCAGGTGTTTCTGTCTCCATTGGAGAAAAAATGCCGTTACAACTGAATGAGGTGCAAAAGGCAGTTGATTTGGATATCTAACTGATTTTTACATTGATAATCTATTATAATCCAAGAAATGTGTCAGTCCCTTATAATTCAGGAAATAACTGGTTTAGACATGTATTTTTCTGAAATATTATTGTAGGTACATGCTAGACTGTGTTTCTTAACTGTGCATTCTGATCTTTGTTTAAAACAGTGAGGACGAAATTTCCCCAACTATGTGCAAGTTTCTTCAAAGGCATTATTATTTGTATTTTTCAGTCCTTAGAAGCCACCACTTGTACAACACTGAGGTGTTATTTGGACACAGGCAGGGAGAGCCTCTACAGCTCCACAGTGCTTAAAGGGATATTGGGCAAATCAGCAAAGGCAACAGTGGCTTTCACCTGTGAAGGAACTGAGGCAAAGGGACGTTAGGCAATTTATAGTCTGTCACAGCCAAAACCTGAAAAAGCCTATGCTTCTTCCTCATATTTATCTAATACAATGTCTAAATATAACTGCTGGATTCACACCACTGAATTCCCACAGTTATCCTGTAGTATAAACAGCCCTTTCCAAGCTGTACACACTGAAGTCTTGCCTCATCCTTTTATTTTTCTAGGCTGGATGATTCAGGTCTCAAAGATTTTTCCCACAATAAAGAGTTTTTCTATCTTTAAATACACTTTTAGGCATAATATCAATTTTTTGAAGAGCTTTTAGTGTCTCTTTTAAAAGAAAAAAAATTAATATTTATGCTGGAGATGAAAGGAATTATTGTGTTATTGTAGAGTAGGATTATTTGATTTGCTCATGCTTGTTGTTTTGAAACAAAACTGTGCCACAACCATCTAGTCCAAAGGAAATAATATAGTGAAACAATAATTGCACAGCCCTTGATAAAATCCTGGCTCAGTAAAAGTCAATGGAAGAGCTCTCACAGATGGCAGTGAGACCTAAATTCTGCCCATTGGTTTAATTGCCATTGGAAAATTCATGCTGAAGGACATGACAGCTCTCCTGTGTGCTGACTGGCTTCTCCAGCAGTAAAGGAAAGTCAGAATGAGAATTTATGGGCTTCATCTGCTTTCCAAGAGTTGCTTTCCCTATTCTTGGTATTTAAGCTAAAATCAGAACAAAGTGTAGAATTTTCAATTAGTTACTCAGAAATTTATGGTTATGTTTTGCCAACTTGATTTACAGAAACTTGTATAGCTCAGGTGGACTAAAACTGCAAAGTTGCCCATATGTACATACATATGTTATACACACACACATAGAGATCCTACACTTGTATTCTCCCAGCTTTATTTATCAAAGTTTTTATGGCTCAGGTGGCCTAAGAAGAAACTGTTAAGCCACACATTACGCCTGTTATGACATTCCTTCTAGATACATATAGATCCTTCAAAATAACATTCTTAAATTACAAATTCTTTTTTTGTTGTTGTAGTTTGAATTTCTAAATTCTGTTAATATCCATCCACATAAAATATTTCTTGTTAGATCTGTTAAACAAATTTGAGTTTCATTATTGACTTTAAGCACATGATATATCTCCTCACAAGGGTAATAGCCCAACATAGATATTCATCAATGTCCTACTCAATGCAGTTCTGTGTCCTGTACTGCATATTAAACACTATAGTTCCAATATCCAAAAGATGCCTAATTATTATTAGACAAGGAACATAAAACTGGCTGAAGAACGTCAAATCACTTATCCACAGCAGGAAAATCCCACTTCCAGCTATGTTGGACTAATAATATTAGTTGATAATCTAGGAATAAATGCATGATTTATGAAAAAAACATTATGAACATTGAGTTAATGGTGCAATTTCAGCTATTTTAAAAGTGTTTTTAGCTTCATTTGCCGTTATAGTTGACCCACTGATGAAGCAAGATCATGACACTATACAAAGTTGCTGTAGCTTCATTGACATCAAAAGGCGAATTTAGGACACAAATCCAGGTTGTAGACTAAAAATACAAAATAAAAGTCACTGCCAGACCAAATAATTTCAAAATTGAAAGGAGAGGACTGCTCAAAGTAATGTCAACCATCTGGAAGAGAGGCTGCATAGAAAAAAAAAAAAAAGCCTCTGTCCAAGTTTTCAACTTTTCCAAAGCTTGTAGCAAAAATATGAACATTGGCAGGAGTTCAAACGAAAAGGCTGTGAAATGAACTGATAACTAGTCAATGCCACACACACCATGGCAAAGAAATACAGTACGATACTGCTACCAGCAATAAATGGACAGAGAGTTGTAGGCAGATGGTCAAGAATATGAGAAGGAAGGAGACTGCTGAAGATATCTGCCTGATAAAGCAAGTAGTTATAAGTAAAATCAGTCTTTTTGTTTATAGTAGTCACTACTGGCTTGGTGAGTTTTGCTTGTGGATTAACTGCAACTGAGAAAGCATTTGTGGATGCTCGGTACAAGAAAAAAAGGAATAAATAAAACCAATTTTGTCTGTCTTCAGGATGCCTCCCAATTCGTAGACATTTAGAGCATCAGAAGTGATCACCTGCTCTAGGAGATGGATCATAATCTGGTTAAGTGCCAGGTTGCAAACAAGGCTTTTGCCCTCTTCTACCTGTTGCCAGGCTGTGTGTTTGTTGGGAAGGCTGTGTGTTTGTTGGGGGGTGGATTAAAAGGCCTGGAAAGGAGCCCCTAAGTTACCAGGCTGTGCACGTGCACAGGTGGCTGGCTGTGTGACTGTGGGGAAATAATCTTTTTCTTGAAGGTAGTCACTAAAAGGGTTGGTTCCAAACATAACTGCAGTCATATGGGCATTTTAATGCAAGTCAAAGAAATTATTTAAATATAGATGGATTACTGGCAGTAGCACTTTCCCAAAATGCAGCAGATCTCTTTCATGGCTTGCACATGGTCTCTCACTCACACAACATTTTGGGTCTCCAGAGGACAGTCCTGGACTGCCTACACTCTCTGAGAGCCAACTCTTCGGCTAAATTAAGGTGAAACAACCCCAAATGATACATTTGAAAATTTTATTTATGGCGTTTAAACTTTAAACTTTCCGATAGGTTGAATGTCCCATTACAGCAACAGTTTAACATTTCTGAACAGGCCGTGGCAGCAGGAAATTAAACTTTCAATGAGAGAGAGAAAGGAAGAAGGAAAGATAAGAAAACTGAGAAAAAAAGATCTGGATCACCACCCAGGGTTCCAGCATGGTCCCTGGATTCTTTGGATGGTGAGTGCATGCCCTGCCCTCTCAGGTGCACGATTTATAGAATAGTCCTCGTGCAGGCACATTTTTTTAATTCTCAAACTTTTCAGAAAGGGGCTGGAGTGGGGGGGTGTCTCGTGGTCTGTCTCCCTGCCTCTCGTCAGAGACACAAGTGCAAGGTTGCCTCAAACTTGGTTTTGGAGATAGTTACCCAAGATAAGGAAGTCGGTCCCTGGAAAGCTCTATCCTGCCTCCACCAGATGCTCTTTTCTAACTGCACCTTATCTCGTTGGCATGGTAACTTGTCTTATCTCGTCTGCCAAGTGTTTGAGATATTAACTCTTTCAGGTCTTCAGTCTCTCACACCACCCCATGGCTCAGTCAGTCTAATCTCATGCCTGTAGAGCTCGTCTTCCCCTAGGATGGTGTTCCCTGCAAACAGGGTGGGGAAGAACCTGAAGCGTGTAGGCAATTAGTCATACATTGTGCTGCTGCCAAGGCAATCATCACAAATAAAACCCTACACAATAACATCAGCCAAGTGTTCACCAAGCCCTTTCCCCATCCTGTGAATCTCAATGGTCTCAGTGAGAAGTTAAACCTCTGACACTGAATAAGGAGATACAAGACATATAAGATTTAATAACTAAATCCCTTTGTGTCGCCCAGCCAATAAACATTACATTTGAACAGTAGTTTCTTCTACCCTTACTAGATTTTAATCTATCAAGAGTGATCCATTGGCTCAGTTGCATTAGTGATTCCTGCATCTGAATATCCATCTCCTCAAGCTCCTTAACAGAATTTCTCTTTTGTCCTTTAGACCATTTCTGCAGCAAATGTTGTTCCCACAGGATTCACCATCATTTGATTCAGTGCAGAAAATGATTTGGTGCAGATGATTTGGCAGTCTGCAGTCTCTGCTAAGTTACCCATTTGGCAGCAAGCTGATTGGAAAGGCTCTGTCCCATTCCCTGGTTGTTCCTGTAAAGCTTGAACTATGTCTTGCAAGGACTTAATCACTTTGTTTTCTGTCTGTTGATTCACGTGCCTGTTGTGCTGGGCAGTGACCAAGGCAGCCCCCAGTACCACACAGACTGATGCTTTTCCTTTTCCTGTGTTGATTTTCACGTCATGATGGGTCTGGGAGATTGTTGTTAATTACATGCTCTGCTTTGAAGCAAACATGGCCATACTGGCTGTTTGAGCATTATTTGCAATTTCTGTATTAGAATTTCTTATGCCGTGGCCTATGGAAAGTAATTTCTGCCTGGAACACTCAAAAGCTGCTCACACAGGCAGTGCAAGGCCCTGTAATGGCTTTATTGCAGAACACGAAGTGTGCAGCTACTTTTGGAACTCTCATCACATGGCAGTACTGAGCCTCTGTTAATTGGAGAAATATTGCTTGGCTTAGCTCTGTGATGTCTTTCACAGCCTATAAGCAAAGTTTCTTCTTCAAGAGATGTTTCTGAAATGTGAAGAAGCTCAAGCATTGACAGAAAATGCAATGAGTCAGTCATGACAGTTACTCACAAATTATGTGACCTACATCTAAAGTAAAATTCTGTATAAAATTTCCTGTCTGAAATAATAACTCTAGAAGTGACATTTGCCCTTTAGATATACAGATACAAATAAAGGGTAAATTAATCATAGTGAATGAGTCATTTTAAAGATTACAACCTTCCACAGTATTGTTATTATGAAAGTTTTGTTCCCTGAAGATGCTCTATAACTGATAAGGTTTTAGAAATTTAATTGAAAAAGTTTAATAAAGAATTAAAATTATCATGTGCCCTTTTGCAGAAATACAAATGAACTAAGAGATTCTTTGTAAAAGAAGCTAAGGTGAATAGTATGTTAGTATTCTGTTGAATGCCATATCAAGTTCTTGCTATTGTTAATAAAAGTATGGTCGGTTTACTGGATGGAATGATTTTAAAATAAATAGCTTTGTGCAGATATTACAAAGATTTCAATATCACTGTTTCCCAGTGTTGAGATAATGGGAAAGAAGGTACAGTTAAAGGTCATTGTTTATGCTGCAGTTATATGTCTTACAATGCCTGAATGATGATTTTAAAAAAGTAACTGAATACTTATAACTTGCAGGATTGATATTCTTTCAGATGCTGACAAACATACATCTGGCTAGATAATAGGAATTCTTCTTTTTTTTTTTTTTATGTGTTTGATCATATAAATACAACATATAGTGCATTCAGCTGTGACTCATGAATAAATCTTGAAGATGCACAAGAAATCAGAGCATTCAAATCTGATTTCAACTGAAGGGCAAAAAGTTTGAATTGAATTTCTTTAGTCCATTGGGAAGAGGTGATTTCTTTCAACCCCTTCTCTGTTAAAGATACTTGCCCAAGCTATCAGTGTAGAGAATTTTGGGAGAGATTGTCATAGGCACCCAAAAGAGTTAGCATTTAACTCCCTCACTTAAAAAGGGAATAAAGCCTATTGACTTGTTAATAGAACTTGTTTGGTCTTAGAGGTCCAGCAGAGCTGCGTTCCACATCCTTCACTGGGCTTTGGCTCATTTCTCTATTCCACTATTTTTGTGTGAAAAAGTCAAGAGATTTATACTTATGTTACAGTCCAACACCACAACACTTTCACAATATACCTTTATTATTTCATTGCATTTCTCCTTTGTATTCTTAGCAATCTGTTTCTTCTTGATAATTTACCTGACTTCCCTCAGGTGAGTTTCTCTGTGATTTTTATGGTAAGTTCTAGTGGTTTTCCATAATATTCTTCTGTCTCAAAGTCATGGTGTGCAAGAGAAGGTTTTAGTCTCCTTATAGGTGTGATAGGTCTGCAAGAAGTTGTTTGCTCTTTTATTTTCCTGTATTGTGATGAGGATTTCAAAGACCTGTGCAATCTGTGTGAGATTTCTCTTTTGAGATCAGGAACAGCTCATAGTTTTCTTTAACCTTCTCTTTTATGGAACAGGTAGTAATTTTCCAAAATTAGCATTTCATAACAAAGTCATAACTACCAAGATGAACTCTTCATTTTTCTGATAATATTCCTACAGTCTTATTATTCATTCCTTTTACCACATTATGATCTCTTAAGATTTTTTATTTCCTTTGTATTATAGAATGTACTTCCATTCTGTTTTCCATAGCTGCATTTTTTTTTTGTCTTTCCTTGGATCTGGAAACTGAATTCTTGTGCCAGTATGTGACAAAAGGAGGTTGGTATGACTTTCAATTTCTAGATTAGGAGATTTAGGCCAAACCCATCTACTTAATCTCTCCATTCTTTTCTTTAAGAATTGTTGACAATTAAAAATACTTCAAAACAACATATCATTTAAAATATATATTAAACGACATTATTGCAGAACATGTCTTTGAGTTATATGAAATGTTAACTGTAAGCATTTTCTCTCGTGTCACTAGGAAAGTAATGAGGAATTCTCCAATGAAGGAATGGGATCAAATTAAGAGTTTATTTGTGACATCTTTAACCCACCTTTTCCCTCCAAAGGGAAGTTATTTTCTGAACTTTCACATGAATAGTGATCAAAACCTACTCCTTTTTTGGGATTGTGTCCTGGGTCGTTGCCAGTTGCAGCTTAGGGAAAATAAGTGTACTGTGGCCTTAATTTTATGGTTAATATTCCTATGAGGCCTGAAATTAAGCACTGGATACAGGCTTCAAGTACTTATGTATAGACATAAGTTGAATTAATGTGCCTGGGGACTTAGAGGGTGAATATATGTAAAAATAGACTTTTGCGTATGACTAATTGGGACAAGTATATTAAAAATAAAAATGGAAAATCTGAAAGGTGAGAAAATATGTACAGGGTGACTCCTCATTAACTTATCAGCAGGAAGACATCAATACCTTCCCTCCCCAATCCTGATGTTCCACCAGGATGCAGGGTTGAGGCTGCACAGTTGTCTCCAGAGTGAGCAGTACCTAGTGGCTGTTACTGTCTGCACTTTGCATGTTTCTGGGTCTTGATACAACCGAAATGTACAAGGTGCCATGTCAAATGGTAGAGTGTTCATAAAAATCCTTTTAATCTGAAGGAGCTCTGGACTTCTGCCAGCTCTCTCTAGGAGAGGTCCTTTCAGCCTGCAGGGGGCACAGACACAATCAACTAATGGATATATTGATATTACATCTTCATATTAAGATACTATTTTAAATCATTTTAAGTCCCTTTAGGTTTTTTAGTCTTTCAATAAAGGAAGGGGGAAAATCCTATATCACCAGCAGATTGTTCCAGTTTTGAAATAAATATTCCCTCATGACCTGAAATGGGAAGTCAGCTATTCCCAGGCACTGGAGGACCACAAAGTGAAGTGTAGAAAGATGGATGTGGGTATTTCAGAATATTGTTAAACAATATTGTTAGAGCTGTTCAATCTTCTTGATTTACTGGGATTTGTAACCAGGCTTAAACTTTCCTAATGTATGTTAATTTATAGGTGCCAGAGGATTACCTCAAATATTTAAGCTCTCCATTTTCTTCTTCAGTATCAATCCTGATTCGACCAACAAACATTGAGTAGTGCAACATTTAATAGTTAGCTTTGATAGCTTTCAGTGTGCATAACACCTTTATACTTGTTCTTTTTTGGTATGGTACAGAGTTCTTTAGAGTCCTAAAATACATTGAATCCATCTGCCTGTCTTTAGGCAGATTACTGATATTCAATATCCTAAGTCCTATTCTAGTAAAATTGTTTCAGTCTGCTGAGCATTTATCTATATTATTTTTTTAACCTAGAGAATGAGATGTTCATGCAATGCAATAATGAATTGTTATAATTTAAGTTGGCACATGCTTTGGTAGAGTGTTTAAGAAAAGGAGCATAGCAAAATAAAAATAGATTTTTAAAATTAATCTAATTAGTCATTTTTCAGTATATACAATAAATGCAATGACATCACATTTTAGAACCTAATTGGTATTTTCCATCATATATCGAATATTTTTTGCAGAGTAGTTGAAAGCTCTTTATCTATGACATTTAACAACAATATAATGGCTTTATTTAAAAAGGATATAGTGATTTTATCTTCATGCTAGAATGGTTGTCTGGGTTCTTTGCTCATTTACAAAAGATTCTTCTTTTTAAGGTGTACAGTGAAATTTCTGTGTTGTCATTTTCTCAAGGTGTGGGAAAGGGGAAAAAATCTTCCTAATCCTATATTACTTGTAATGGGAGTTACTTTGTAATTTATGTTTTCAGATGAGGAAAATATGATTATCTAAGTTTTCAGTTACTAATTTTTTTTAAAGTAGTTCTGAAATTCTTCCAAGCATTTTGTATTCTTAGCTACTGAAGATCACAACTAAGTCATCACAGGGTTATGTGTCAGCAACATACGTATAAATGACAGTAGTGTACATCTAAATGTGCCATTCATATGCCCAGATATGGCTCAGAAGTCTGTGTCTGCTTATTTATAATGAATACATGCTCAGGCAGTAAAGATTAAAAACTAATTATGCACACGCTGTCAGTACTAATATTTGTACTTAGTTTGATTTACAGTACCCCAAATAATAAACCTGACTAAAATTATAAAAAGTTATGTGTACGGCTATTAATATGGTCTTTTTACAGTACCTTATTCATTTTTAAAAAGCATACTAACTGAGTTTTAATGTTGGTAAAGCAGATGAAAGGCATGTAAAGCTAAGATAAAAGCCAGTGAATACTCTTATTTAGGAATAATATAGATTGCTTTTACAGTCCTTTGTTTGAGCCCATTGTGATATTACGTATTTCAAGAGATGAAAAGAGTCTAGGTACAATTAATTACTATGAACCGAAAGCATCAATTAAGAGATATCCAGTCCTTAGTCATGGAAATCAGTGATGGGAAAGTAGTGAAAAGAGGTTTGAATTTTAGTTATCCTTTGATTCCAGCGCCTCATCACGGCTGGGGAGGAGCTGCAATGTGTCACGCGTGGATTTAGCCCTGCAGTTTCAGGAGATGCCAGCACAGGGCTGGCAGGGGATGATCCCCTTGGGGTAATTCTCCTTGGGCTGGCACAGCGTGGCGCCGTGCCCTCGCCAGGACGGCCGTGCCCGGGCTGTGCCGCTGCCGGCAGCACAGTGCCCGCTTCAGGCTCGCCCGCGTCTTCGCTCATCAGCCTCAAACCAGGGCCCTGCACTGTGAAAGTCACTGGGTGCTTGGCACTGCACCGACTGTGACAGGAGGGGCCAGTCCGGGGGACAGGAGCTCAGCTGCCCAAACTGGGGTCACGAGTGGTGCCGTGGGAAAAGCAAGGTGGGTTTTCCTGCCCTCACAGAAAATCCCTGTGCATCCCTCCTGTCCAGAGGCCATGGGCAGGGACTGGGCTCTGCAGAGCAAGGGCATTTTCATCTCTCACAAGAGCACTGCCTCACAGTCTAATCCACTCCCTAGGAATTTAAAATACCTACAAAAAGCACCTTGGAGATCCTGACAGAAGCTCCCAGTACAGTAGTAAATCTCCCAGAGCAGAATGCTCAACAAAGAGAATGAGAAAATAAATTTATCATTTCAATATCCATTAGTGGCTATCTGTGCTGCTGTACACACATTAATAATAAAAAATGTTAGGCTTATAAAATAAGGCATCTGCACATTTCTGAAGTATTTTCATTCTGTTATCAGTACCCAAACTTTATGATAGATCGTCATGTAATTTCCTGAGTATGCTGTTCCCTAGCTGGAGCACATATATACAGCTGCCATTAACAGGAAATAAATATGTGCCATTTTGGCATTAAGATTCATGTCCCAACGTGATATCAGATCTTTTTTAATTTTTTAACTGATACCTTCAGTAAACCAGAATGCCTAAGGACTTGGATGATCAGATAACTGTTAGAAGCACATGGAATGGAAATGCTTTTCCTTTCAGTGTCTCACCACCATCTGGTACATTCTTTAGAGTGGCATTCTTTCTACAGACTATTAATAGGAGCTACACACCATCTTGAGCTGTTTCTAAATAATTAGCTCCAAAAGTCATATTCTTGGCTATATATTTGATTTTTTTTTCCTCCTCAGACTGAAACTGTTCTATCTTTATTTTGTTTTTCTTATGTTTTCTTATCTATATAATGGTACTTCAAGCTGATGTGTTGGAGTTTCTTAAGAACTAAAACGAGAAAAACCTAAAAACCAGTCCCCAGCAGAACAAACAAATAGTCCCTCTATTGTATTAAGGAGTAGTATAGTTTATAAATGACAATGAGTTTTCCTGGTTTTATTCAAATTATTTGATTGTGTGTGATTAATATCTTACTAATGTGAAATATGTTTACTTTTTCAATAATTTACTTTTTTTTTATCAAAAAAATGCCTATGTACCTGCGAGGATCCACTAGGAATTCCTAGCAGTACGTCCTCAAAATTTCAAATTTACATATCTGTGTATACGCACACTGCAATGCCTTGCAGAAGGCATTGTGCAGGATGTAAAAATAGAATAAAGTAAGGATTTCTTTGTTGGTTTTGGTTTTTTTTTACATAAATAGATAAAAAGCAAAGATCTTTCTCACTCTTGTTCAAGGTACTCAATGTCTTTTTACTCTTCATATTTTGTGCCCTTGTCCTGAATTATTTAGTGACTTAGTCCTGTGGTGGGAGATTGTTTTATTGCAAAGGAGGCAGTTTCCCATGAGACAGATTTGAAGAAATTTTATTTACTTTTTAGAACTGTATATCTGCTTGTGTCGATTGAAAAATGTGTGCCTCAAATTCTGTACATGAATTTATTTTCAGTTCTTCAAAGATTGATTTTATTAAGCTAGAAAATAATATTATAGATTATAAACATTTTATAAATGTCTGTCCAGTATTCCACTGTAAAATACTGGTAGATTCAAAGTTGCACTTTTCTGAAATAAGTCCTAAATATGTAGAGCTCTTTAGTTTTAGGGCATTAGTGGCCACATAATCTGAATACTCTAATGCATCTTTGAAGTGATTCTATTTCTGTTAAGATTTAATAGTTTGTAGTCTTTACTACCCTTGCCTAATAAATAAAAGTATGATTACTATTATTAAAAAATAATAAACTATAAATTCACAACGGCAGCAAAACTGACATAAATTAACCAATAAAGGCCACTTTCTTCTCTTATAGGAAAGTTATTTTTTAATCATCTTTGCACATTACTGTCAGTGTGCCCATTGACATCAATTATTACACTCCATAGTAATGATCTGAGTCCTCTATTACTCATAAAAAAAAAATCAGTGTCCAAGCTGTTGAAACAATTATCCCACTACAGAAGCTTCCTATGTTCCCAGAGAATCTTTTAAGAGATGGTTGTTAGGAAAGCAAACAAAGACAGTTTCACATGCTCGTGGAACACCATAGAATTGGCAGGGATATTAACAGCTCAGCATGATTCATTTGTCCTTCTTGAGTGCTCCAAATCCATCACTCCACATGACAAAATTCACATTTTTATTGGATTTCTGCTTCTTGTAGAAAAGCTACATTTCCATTTTTAATAGATTTTCAGTTTTCAGAATAAGACTTGATTTTTTTATTATTGCCAATCTCTTAGCAATTCTGCACAAGCAATGTAAAGCTTATTAGTTTATTTTTGTAACAGTATATGCACATGAATGCAGGTTGCTGAGCAAAAGGAAAGAGGTCTAATTAACCAGACAGTTAATTGCTAAGACAACACCAATCTTTTGTTTGAAGCAATAACATTTACATAATACAGCAATTCCAATTTTTGATCTGAAAGAAATAGTGTGAGCCCTTATTAAATGATGGAGCTGCAGGGGCCCATCCTAATCTCATTCTCATCAAGGTCAATAGAAGTTTTCTAAATAGTTGAGTAAAATCTGAGTCAGACAGGAGCACTTATGGTTACTGTTGGGATGTATTTACCAGGTAGGCAGAGCTCTATTGCTAAAGCTCTCCAAAGCAGCCTACGCTAATAAATACGTAGTTTTCTCTGTTCCTTTTACTGTTTCCAAATAGAGATTGTTAGTCTTTAAACCCACAGACAGAACTAATTAAAACAGTAAAATCTATAATTTAGACCTGTTTTGATCCAGTAGAACTCAGCCCTGAAGAAAGCCTAAATAATGCAAGGGGTACTTTCCACAGAAAGTTATTGACTTTTAATTTGGTTTCTCTTTTGTCTGGAAGGGGATGCAGGAAATAAACATCTGTCTGAATTGAGGTATCTAATCCAGGGTCCTGCCATAATCAGTATAGAGTGGGGGGTGCATTGCTAAATCAAATGCCACCATGGATAAGTGGGAGAGAATTGCAGTCACAGATTATCCCTGCTTAGCAAAAATTGCATTATTTTTTTTCCATCTCGTATATGTAGAGATTTTTAAGACAGTTTGGACAGCTAATCAAGACTAACTATCTGGATTACCTCCTTAGAGCGAACTAAGATCATCTTTTAGGAGCAGCAGGTTGTTATTGACACCCAAAGGCCCAAGAAACTGAGTTTGATGGAAGAGCTACAGTTCCTACAGGTGTCTTCCTCCTGCTCTGCTGACCCTGAGGATCACTCAGACAGTAACTGTTCGCTCCTGCTGGGCTGGACAAACAGGGTCGTGAGCCATTCCTTGAGGCCCAAGTAAAGATTAAGAGAAACTTGCACTTAGGGTCATAAATATTAAATGGGCTTGGTACCCATGCTCTTAAGGTATTAGCTCATGCTTTCACTTCCAGAGGATGTTGTAAGAACTGCACCCGAATGCTGGTGTCCTGTACTGGTTCACTAGATGAAAATCCCTAGTCTTCATCCCCTCCTTTACGTATTTGGTTTTTTCCACTTTGACAAGACCTTAGCTTGCATGTGAAATTTTTATTCTGATCCCCGATCCCATAGCCTCCACTGAGGTTGGCTTAGGTAGTCTGGTTTGCATCCTTCTCCAGTAGGAGTTACATATTATTTCTATTCACCACTAGGTAGCCTTTATGCAAATTCTTGTGGGCACAGGGGCCGGCTGAAGCTGCTCATGCTAAACATGCTGTTGTCCCTGTTTTACAAGACACTCCTGACTCTGAGCAGGTTTGATTCCATATATTTCTAACTTAATTTACATCTCAATAGTATCACCCCCACCATGTGTTTGCACATTTCTATTCTTAAGGCTTGTCATCTGAATGCTACCTTTTCTCCCACTCCAAGCCCTTACGTAGGAATACTTGTTGTCATCTGGTGATCTACTGAGCGTTAATATTCTGCAAGGCACCATGGGGGTTGTGCTTCGCTGAGCACGTTTTCACCTGAAAGCAGTTTTTTAATATAAACATTTGCTTAATATTCTGTACATTTAGAGTATTTTATCTGCATCAATGCTTTACCGAAAGTAATTTAAATTCAATGGGAACTGATTATGCATAAAGAATCAACCCCTTTCGTAGTAGTTTTAATAATATACATATAGATTATAAAATGCATCTGCCCACTTGGAAGAATATTTTGTGTGGATAAATCAATGTCCAAGCATTTAATCTAAGGGACTCCTCTGTGCAGCATTGTGATGTGCAGCTTTTTAAAGTTTAATTATGAGGCATCTGTTGCATAATAATTTTTTTATTGTAATAGGAAGCTATTAAAATAAATAGTGTCTCACAGAAGAACTATTTAGCTCTTTTCTGGAATAAACAAGCACTTTGCAGGGAGGCCTAACCCTTGCACAGTTTTAGAATTGTCTTGTGATGGCAGTCTGATCTCTCAGGTCTTTTGGAGCGCACTTGGCCTTGCTGGTTTTGAATTGATGCTGTGCACAAAGAATTGTTGTGGGTGCCTTGCACGTTTGGGCTGCATGGGCTTCATGTGGTTTCTGCACGGCCACTGTAAGGTCTTCATCTACTTTTCCTCCTTCCCTCATAGGTTAGATGCAGCTCTCAGGATAGAAGGACCTAAACTGAAAATATCTTTCCGTTCCTGTTGTCTACAGATACATCCTGGATAAAGAAACTGAGCACCTAAAGCTTCTGTAGGGCTGAAATTCAGCAACATGAATCACAAATCAGTACTTTCCTTACCTTGTGTGGTCCTGAGTTGCTGTCCTAAACCTGGAGCACTATTGGGTTACTAAATAAATAGCCTGATCTTCAGATGGGGGGAGACCTCTAGAACCTCTAAATTGTCAGTTGTATTTTTGATTCATATAGTTTTTGAAAATAATGTAATGCTAATACAGGATTTGGTTCCTAAATTTAAGTACTTGAAGTTTGAAATTTGAGCTTCTCTTTGTCATAGTGCCTGTGAAGTAGAGTTAATAAATACTTAAATACTTTAGACAGAGGTGTATTATTAATGTTCATTTATAATTAATGTTTACACAGTTTTTTAAGATTTAAAGTGACATACAACTGTTAAATATCACAACCATGGCAGCTCTACTAATGAAAAAGGATTACTTGAACATTAGAAGAAACCTATTTTTATCCTTTCATTGTGTAGTTTCATCACTGTAAATTTTAGGAAGTTTGTTTTAATGCTGGCCCAGTTGTTTAACGTGTTAAATTATAGTGGTTAATTTCCTAGCACTTTGAAATTGTATTTAGTTAGAAATAAACTGACTCATAACTGATATCGAACTCAGGAAAAGGAAATTTTATTGATGCACTCAACTTCAAAATCTGTTACCCGTTGAGGGAGATCAGCTATGAGTCTTCATATCTTATTGTTAGTCCAAATTCTCATGGATACTATTTTCATTTTCCTTCTCCATCTTCTTCTTTAAAGCAAACAAGTTGACATAGTTATGTAACTGAACTATATGTTTGATTGAATAAGATATATTTCTTTAAAAATAAATTTCCAGCTTAGTTTTGGAATGATTTTTTTCTTTGGTATATGGTTATCTTGTCATAAATAATTACCTTATTGTGTTATCTAGGAAAAAAAAAACCCTGTTAAACTCTGGTGCACAATAGAAAAGTTGTATTTTGTGTCCAAATGAACACTGAAGGTACTTTTCTACACAGAGTTACCAGAGAACCTGTGATGAGGACAAGATCAGTGCGGAGTTTCTCTTGCACCACTGTTTGTTGGTGGAGAGTTGCTGGAGTGACAGGATTAAGCCAAGAAAGCAGTTTTAATTCTCCATGTAAGTTTGAAAAGCAAGCAAATTCCAGGCTCTGTATGTAGGAGCTTTGAGCTGAACAGCTCTGGACATTGTGCAGATTCACTTGCATCCATTTTTTTCATGCCGCATTCAAGAGACTTTCTTCTCTTCTGAGCAAGAAGTTGGAGGATGAAGTGTAAATGCATTTTCACAGGTTTAGTCTAGAATCATATTAGAAATCTGGGGACTTTTCTCATCTTCTGAGATTCACCAAGTTCAGATATGCTGTTTGTGTATCAAAAGAAATCTTTCTTATTTATTTGCTGTCTGAGCAAAACCTGACATATAGTACACTAAAAGCTGTATCTCAAGGCATTATGCAAACTGCAAAAATGTGAAATTGCTCATCTCTGGAGAAAAAAATCTAAACCCAAACCTCAGATTTTTTGAGAACCTCCTATTGTGTATTTTTTACTGTTATTTCTACTATAGCCATTAGCTCTTTTTCTTTCATATGACAGTGTTGGCTGAAAATTAATTTAATATTAGTCTTTATTGCATTCAGGGAAAATGACATTGTATTAAAAATGTGAGAAAACACCTTGCAAAATGTAAATATAAGAAACATTTTATGCTGCAGCAAAGGGTGAATGTAATTGTGCAAATGAATGACACTCAGTTTCTTGCCTGTAACGTTGTCCTCCACAGTTCAGATGTGGACATACATATAGTCATTTTCGGATTTAAAAAAAAAAAAAAATACACAGAGCTATTCCAGGGTTAGCAAAATCGTTTATGGAATTAGGTTCAGGTCTGGATAGAAAGTTTTTAGATAAAACTTTCTTTAATCAGAGTTGGATATATTTCCTATGTGTCTGGTGGGAAGGAAACCACCTGTGGTGCGTGGCTCTGCTGGTGATAACGTGCTGGGCCAGCTCAGACAGTCAGAGGGGGTTGCTGTGATCCTGTGTCCCTGTTGTGTCACGTGGATCTTGCAGGCTGCCCTACATTTGATGGATCTACACCTAGTCCAGTATTGATTGCAAAAACTCTCTCAACTCACCAGTGAACAGGCAAAGGTTGTTTATTGAGGCTATTGGCCTTTTTGCACTAACTACTTGTTTTGCTAATTAATTTGCATAGCTTCCATCAATATTTCCATGAGATTTGCAAACCTAATTATTGCATTTCACCAAGATTAAATGTTGGGTCTGTTTCTTATAAAGTACCTTGTCTGGTTTTAAGGGAAGAGTTCAGTTCACTGTAATCTAAGTGTCTTCTCAAAACAATGGCTTAACAGTTTTTTTAATGTCCACAGTTATACATAGCAGGGCTAACTACTACTTAATGCAGACACTTGATATAATTTGGTGACCTACAAGATTATTTGTGTAGTGTTGCAAAAAATATCTCTGAACTAAGGACCACTTGATGGACTAACCTTTCCTTTTAGGTCAAAGATACTTTCTGTAGAGAAAATATTTAGTTCTTTCCTTTTCATTCTGAGAGGTTGATAGATTAGCTTTCTAAAAGAAAGGCAGTTAAGCTTCTTTCTCGAGGCTTAAATCCACTTTTTAAGACAAGAAGCAAATTCCACTCTCAATGTGAATCCAGAGTAATATTAGTGAAGACACAAATAATGGCCACAAAAGGTTGTTTTGTGAGAAAGCAAAACCTGGCCATCAAACATTAGGTAGCATGCAGGTGTATGCCTGTATTTTGTGAATATTCTTTCCATGTATGAGCGGGGAATTCATGGATGCCAGAGAGCTCATTAGTCGTGTGTGTGCACACATCAACTGGCTTGACCTCCAAACACAGTTGTTTGCACAAACTTAATGCGTGCTCACAGATGCTTGTGACCTGATTACTGAGCCCATGAGCATAATGCACTTAGGGGCTGTCATGACTAGAGAAAACTGTGAAATCATTCCAGTAGTAAAAACCACCTGATTTCTTCCTTCTCTACAGGGAAACAATAGGGGTTTATTTCAATTTCAGCTTTAGTTACAACATAAGCTTTGCACAAGAAGGTGATGAGGTGGGCTTGTTTTTAATAATGTCTGTTGGTTTAGGTTCAATGTATAAAACGTTGTTAGTTTGTTGTGGTGGTTTTTAGGCTGTTTTGTTTATATTTGGGTTTTTTCAGCAAGCTAGTGGTTAATGGTTTTGAGTTTGGAGAAATAAAGTTTGTGTTTTTGTAAAACATACAGCACAATGATAAGACCGACACGTAGATTTGTATTTTTAAAGGAGAAGTGGAAGAAAAAATAAAATATTCTTGTGTAGAACCATGAACAGGTCCCAGTGTAATGGGTAAAACTTAGATATTGCACTATATACTCAGAAACTTGAATATTCTTTAATGAAAATTATATTAATGCTGTGACCACAGAAAACGTTGTTTTTCTTATATTAGCTGAAAAAAGTACTTATTATTGCTTAATATCTTGTGCATATGTATAAGAATTTGGTAAGATACAATACTAAATCATGAAAGTGTCTTTAAGACTATTCTATGTCTGCCACTAATAAATTAAAGGATGAATGCAAGTTTCATTCTAAAAATAAACTTTGTTTTTGACAATCCTAAAATAATCAGATCATATATGCTGTTTTGGTATTTTGGGGATTTTTAAAATTAGTTTGTTTAGTAGCAAAACAGCTAGAGATAGGAAGAAAAATGCCTGAATGAGGAAATCCCCCTGGAATACACCAGAGAGGTAGCACTTGTTGAACCCAGAAAAGAAAAAAAGACATTGTGAATATTTCAAAACAAAATAGGAACACCAGCTCTTACAAGAATGAGGAGAATGAGGCAAAGGGCCATGGAAAATTTGTGGAGCCAATTTTTTACTGCTCAGGAGCATCACAGACCATTGCAGGAATTCAGAGGAGCATTTACAAAACGAAGTTCTAAAAAAAGAACATGGTTAACAGCCAAATTCTGACACGCTTTGAAACCCGACTTCTTTCGTGTGGCCCTGTATAACCCAGCAAAAGTGCAGCCAAGCACATTAAACATGCAATAATATCCGAATGTCTGAGCTTAAGTTTCTCATTTGCTATGGAAATTTCTTCTGAACCTATCACGGTGAGTTAGGAACCTGCCCTGTGATGAAAAACAGCAAAACAGAGTGGACAGGAAAGGAAAGGCTGGAGTATCTGAGACAGCACTCAAAGCTTTGAGTATTCCCAGGTTCTTGATATGTTTTTGTCTGGCCTTAGTCTTAGAGTGCAGACAAATAATGCCCCTTTGTTCAGAGCTGTTGCATCACACACTTTTGGCAGTGAAGTCCACTTTTTCTTTCCTGTGCAGGTCTGTCCCACGCAGGGGGACTCGGAGAACTTTGTAAAGTTCTCTCTCAAATGGGAATTATTTACTAGATTTAATTTATTGGTGTTGTTAGACTTGCTGGAAGTGCTGATGAAACCAAGCCCTGTAAAATCCATACCAGAGAGATGGAAGTAGCTTTTCAATGTGCAGCAGGTACACATTGTCAGGTAATGAAATAAACAAACTTAAAAGGCAGAATCAAGTGTTGAGTGAGCTTTTGGGACTATCACTTATTTAGTGGACATAAAAGGAGGAAATAATGCAGTGCATTTCCCAGCTCTTCAGGGATGTGTACTCCTTACTGTTAGTGTGATATCTGACATTAAATGTATTCCATTTTTGTTGATAGAAAAAGAAGGTAAAGCAAGTACATCAAAATAGTGTTTGTGCTGTGAATAATTCTCATGGTATCCATAATGATGCAGGAAAGAAAGCAAGTATCGTGGAATCACTGAGGTTGTAAAAGACCTCTAGGGCCATTGATACACTTTTGAACACTTCCAGGGATGGTGATTCCAGCATTTCCCTGGGCAGCCTATTCCAATGGCGCACCACCCTTTCAGTGAAGCAATTTTTCCTAATTAACCGAAACCTGCTCTGGAGGAACTCGAGGCCATTTCCTCTTGTCCTGTCACTTTTTACCCAAGACAAGAGACTGACCCTCACCTGGTACCTCGCATTGCAGCCCTATTTTCTCTCTATTTCTGTTAATCTGGACTTGGGGAACTCTTGAGCTAGACTTAAACTAAGCCACTTTGGTTTTGTTGCAGTCATAAATGGAAATGAAAGCAAACAAAGTTTAAGTGGCCTTAAAATTAATAGACTTTTGTCATTATTCTGTACTCTAAAAGAATACAGGAACATTTTGTTGCTGCATTTTCTGAATAGTGATAATTATTTTTAAATTAATTGTAAAATGAAATTATGACTTCACTTATTGCACTATTATCGTAGAATCATAGAATGGTTTGGGTTGGACGAGACTTTAAAAATCATCTCATTCCAACCCCCTGCCATGGGCAGGGACACCTTTGACCATGCCACGTTGCTCAGAGCCCCTTCCAGCCTGACCTTGGACACTTCCAGGGATGGGGCAGCTACAGCTTCTCTGGGCACCCTGTGCCAGGGCCTCACCACCCTCACACAGGGAACAATGTCTCCCTTCTATCTAACCTAAATCTACTCTTTTTCAGTTTAAAGCCATTACCCCTTGTCCTATTACTACATTCCCTATTCAGCCTACACTTGGAATATGAAATGCAAGCCAGTTCTGTTAGATACCTCTCTGAGACCTGGAGAGACATGCTGCAGTGGATGCAGTATCTGTGTATACAAAACCTCCTCATTGATTTATCTGAGGTGTTTTTTACCCCTAGAATACACTTTGGTTTTCTCTAGATCACCACAAAAACTCTTAATGACACTTCTAAGTATTAGAATGTTTTGGAATGTCTAGAAAAATCAATCAACCACTTCTTGAATTTGTCTTCTTGTGACTTTTACATCATCCTTAAATCTCTGTTTCAAACAGGGATTTGGTGGGAGTGGTATTCTGTCTCTACTTACCTATTTTAGGATGTTAGTGGTGGCATTTGGGGGACTTTTAGAGTAAAAATATGTGCACAGTTTCAGAAATAATATTTATAATGCATGAAAGATCCTCTCTTCTCTATTTCTTTTCAAATGTCAAGTTCTGTGTACTTTAGTACAGTTTAATTGAATATATTTTTATATTTTTGTGAAGTTGCATTCCCACTGACCCAAAGGTTTGTGACTGCTGCAAAACTGGAGCTGGATAAGCTACTGCCTCACACCTTGCCGTGGTAGTTAATAGCAGCAAAAGTGGGTGTGAAATAGTGTTTGAATAACGTCTTGCACCCGTTTTACACTGGTACAAATGACAGTGAAATAAGGCTGAGAGCAGCAGAGAACCAGGCTGTGATTAAAATGTTCAGTAGTTTTACTGTTGTGAATGACCTTTCCCAACTCCTGTTGTTCCATTTCACTGCTCCAAGGCATCTTCTCTATTCATCTTGTTGTGCTTTGTGCAGCTTCTCCTAAACTTTTGACCAGCTGCCAAGTGTTTTTTATCCATTACAAGACATGAAAATGTTTCACCCTTCCACTGAGATTCTTGCAGTATGGAACCTAGTTTAAGTTTCAAAGTCTCTAAAAGGAGGAAAAAAAACTTTAACTGGGACGTTTTCTACATTCTAACTGCATTCTCTGGCTGTCTTTACATGAGAGGTTTAAACATCACAATGTAACACAGTATGATTCCTCTATCACCTTCACCCTTTCCTTGTTTACATTTTCAGAAGATTCAATCCCAGAGGGTTTAATTTTGGGAGTTATCCAAGTAATGATGACTATCTCTCTTCCTCCAAATCATGGAAGCTGCTGTTTGCAGCTCAAAGAACAGGTTTCATGTGCTCGAAATACCTATGAAATAAATCATTCTTACTTAGGTAAAACAAAAAGAGCACCAAACCTCCACTCTTCACGACAAATGCCAAGTGGCTTCTTGGAGATCCTGACAAAGTTTTTGCCCCCGCTGAGGTCAGTGGCACAATAGGCCAGCACACATGGGGATCCTCCAGAAGAGCTGTGGATGTGCTTTAGAGCTCTATGGTGCAGGGTTGTATCCGGACCTGATCACTAATTCATTTTATATAAAAAAGCAAACGTCTGTGCTGTAATTCACCAATGTTATTTTAAAGAACTTACTTCTCCATTTTGTTCCCTGTGCCTGGAAAGTGTAGCTATAGCATTTGTGTTCTGTAGACAGTTCTATTATTTACTCTTGTTCACTTCCTTTTCTTGAATTACCTTGCACTCTTTTCAAAGGCTGGCAAAAGGTGTTCAGATTGATTATTGTATGCATTTGAATTTTCATAATTCAAGAAATGTAACCCCACACCCTTTTTGGTGTGGGCTTTCTGCACTTCTTCTTTTGCATTTCTTCTAGACAGTTACAGAATGATTCTAGGTGTGATGAAGAATTTGGCAGTTTTGATTCTTGCTACTATTTTATTTGTCTTCTAAATCATTCACATTTTTATATGTTTATGTATCAGTTTCTCTTCAGGAGATTTAATTTACATATGTTCAAAGCCTTGTGAGTCTGGAATCCAGATAAAAATACTGAGATAAAGCTGAGATTTAATAATATTGTCAATCTTCCTTGTAAGCTCAGGACTTCTACTGACAGCATTTTTAGTCTGATTTCATTCTTCTATTCTGGGTTTATTTTTGATACAGTTGATACATTTCTGTTAGATTACTAACAGTATGCCAGGAAGAGTGTGACTTAAATATTCCTTCAAAAATGTGGAGATGGTAAAAATCTGTCTTCATTGGTTTAATGTATTGATAACTTATATACTGTTCCTAAAACGTACATGAGGAATGTATACAAACTGTATTGACAAAGTTTTACATTCTCTTGAGTTTCTCTTTTTCATCCAAAGTTTCTTGTGTTTATTTACTTTGAAAAATGTTTTGCATACTAAAATGTGGTGTAAAGCAACATTTCTTTCTTTTTTGAACAGAAGATAGTCATGTGGTCCATCTTTCAATGCAGACTTGATGCAGGGAACCTCAGCCTCCTTGTGTCCTGTAGGGCTGGAATCTTTGAGTTCCAAAATGCCCAGCCCTGCCTTCTGAATATGACTTTGGATATGAATTTACCAACTTAAGTTTTGGAAAAGGACATTAGTAAGATAATTATTCCT
The DNA here is from genome assembly GCA_013390045.1 of Picathartes gymnocephalus. Lineage (NCBI taxonomy): Eukaryota > Metazoa > Chordata > Aves > Passeriformes > Picathartidae > Picathartes > Picathartes gymnocephalus. Next base: position 141,620 of record WEKY01048669.1, on the reverse strand, counting down.
GCAACAGTAGATTAAAAAAAAAAGTTTCCTAAAGTTTCCTAACGAATATAGTCCTGTTTCTTTGAAATGAATAACTTTCATGTCCATTCTACATCTTAATAGAATCTTTTCATCACATAATGAGCCATTAATCTTTTCAAAAATTGTATGCAAATCTATCCTGAAGTGTTCAAACCCTCAGGAGCCGCTAAAAGGATTTTTTTTTTTTTAACTAGACATTTTGTGCACTGTTCCTCCAAGTGAAAATATATTAAATGCATCTAAGGTTTTTCCATCATCCAAGAGATCCATTTCTCTAGCTTAAGTGCTTTTCTGACTCAGAGCATGGATCTGTGATCTTATAGAACTGAAGGATATGGCAGGAAGAGCCAGCAAGTCTGGAATAGGCTTTTCTGAGAAATATCCTGTGGACTCCATGGGACTCTGCCTGTTCAGCCCCCAAATTATCATTCTTTTAACCATTTCAGTCACTGCAGCAGTATATATCAACACATCAGTCACTCTTTTCCTGTACAACTTCATTTTCTAAAGAAGAAGGAAGTTTGATGGACATACAGAATTGCAGGCCGGATGGTAACTGCAAATGAGAAGGAAAATTTCTAAATCTTTGGACTTACCTGACTACCAATTAATGTGGCACTAAAGCCTACTTTTTGCCTGTTGTTATCAGTGGAGAGAAAACTGCTCATAAAAAGAGAGGTTAGGCTGTAACCCTTGGAAAATTTGTCTTTGATCTCTTTAGTTAGTATCTGTAACCTCAAATTGTCAACTACACCTTTTGTTATTTAATTTTTTATGACTTTTTTTTGTTTAAGTCCTTATTATGTTTAGGAGGATAATATCCAGTAGACTGGGTAAAACTCAAGCAACTTGATAGTAATTAAAATGCAGATTTAGTTCTTCTGGAGTGTAATAGCTTTGAAGGTCTGCTGAGGGAATCTGTTTTGTTTGTGTATCCTAATAGAACATAATGACTGCTTTCCAGCCATTGTAGTCCATCGTGTTAGTGACTCCATATGCTGGATATCCTTGTGAATGATACCTCCCCTGAGAAAATGTACCCTAGTGATGTGGTAGTGTGTGTATGTAATATATATATATATATATATATATATATATTATTTTTATATCAAATACTCACCTCAATTGTT
>WEKY01048669.1:0-140373 GCA_013390045.1 Picathartes gymnocephalus | reverse complement strand
ATATATATATATATTACTTTTAAATCCAATACTCACCTCAATTGTTAAATAGAAGTCATCTCTTTTATGGAACTTCGACTGTTGGTTTAATTTTCACTAAAAATTGTGAACTGGTTTGACTGTTGGTTTAATTTTCACTAAAAATTCCAGCTTTGTGGAAACAAAGTTTTTCAATTATTTGAGAAATAAGTGAAAGTCAGCTAGAGCATAGGTAAAGGTGAGGTATAAGCTTCTCATAGGTCTCAGTCCTATAGGAATAACATCTTCTGTATGACCATACAACGAGGAAGCCACCCCCAGCCCCAGGAGCAGCTTTATGCTATTCTGTTAAAGACCCTCTCTGATGTGAGTGCCAGCCCCAGGCTGCCCATGGGCAGCTGCAATATCGAGCATAAATCAGCAGTTACAGGCTGAAACATAATACAAGAACAGCATTGCACCTGATTGTCTTCAGGATCATTCCCAGCTTCACATCCACACAAGCTAGTGATGCCACAATCCTTGATGAAGGAAGAACTGACATTGACTTTTCCTAGACACTGATGTATTAGAAATAATCAAGCTAAAGAGCTCGTACTGAGACGCGAAGGCCATGTCTGGACTGTAGGGCAGGAAAGTTTTGCTGTGCTTCCCCATCTGTCAGGGCTGGGAGATAAGATAAAAGCTCCCCCGTTCTGCCCCACTTGCCTGTTACATTCCCATTGGAAACACTGAGTGGGAAAAGTAGAGCTTTTCTCATCTGAGTGTGGAGTCAGGACATCACCCAAGCCTTGGGTCACATCCCAGGTCCCTGTGGTGTGACGTTTTAAATGTCTAAAATGTACTGAGAGTATCTTCTTTTGGTGAAGGAAATAGGTGGCAGAGTGGAGTGTTCCTGGCCTGGCAATCCCCCTACTGAATTCAGTTCCGAGTTTCAGTGTCTTGGAAATAGTCTGGGGTTATGATTAAAATGCTGACAGACCCTTTATCTTCAACTGTGGGACTGCTGTAATGCACAGACCTGTAAATTAGAGATATAAAGTATGTGTAAGTAGAACCAATATGTGTCTAGATATTCTATTGCTTTTAAAGCCTTTTCTGTCCTGTTAATTTTGCTTTACGGTGTGACAGTGATGAATTGATGTCTACCATTTCCAACTGCCAGGTAGACTGTGTACACATTTATTAAGATTAATTAAAAAGTAACAAATTGTAAAGTAATAACATTAACAACTACTGGAAAAAGTGTAGACGTTTTGACAGTCTTTTTGAATTTCATTAAAAGATGGTAGTGACAAAAACCCAAGAGACTATTTCTACTTTACTAAAGAAATAGGTCACAGATTCAATTACAGTCACTGAAGCATGGACTCAATCTATCATGGCAAATTAAGTACATTTTAGCAACCTACTTTCCTTTAAAAATTTTATAGACACTTTCACTGAAAGAAGAAAGACTATAGAAAAAGAAATTGCAAACTGAAGGCCTTTTTTTTTCCTCTATTGCTACTGAGTGCTTGGCTTATTTACCATAGGTGTAAGACACAGAAAAAATCATTATGGAACGTCAAGATATGTAATCATCATTTCTCTTCCCATTTTTTGTCTTTAATTAATGATATATCATTTGTTCTTTGACTAGAAAGCATGGCTCAGATTGAATCCACAGTGCACCAGTTAGAGGCTTTGTTCTCTCATTGAAATCGAAGGACCCATTTACTTAGAAAAATTCACTGCACAACCTTTATGCAATTTTGGCACAGATCAGTAGTGTTGGGCTGAAAATGTGTTGTAGACCCAGTTCCAAATAAATAAATAAATGAAGACACATACAGCCTGTGGATATGGTTTAGCTGACTGCAAATATTGGAATGATGAAGCACTCTTTTGCCCATAGCAGAATTGATTTCATGTTGACAACTGGAATTTATAAAGATCCTCTTTCAGCAGAATAGCAGTGGCCATATTTGCTGCATTACCACAGCTGCAACAAACCAGCAGCAAGCATAAGAACTGATAAGAGAGATGCAATCCATCTCCTCTTTAAATATAACCCCAGCTTTACTGTGGCACCCCTAGAAGGTTTGTGCAATTTCTTTTATTAGGGTATTCAGTGGGCCTTTAGATTGTAGAAGCATATTAGAGTTTCTAATTTATTTTTTTTTCCTGGTAAATCTATAACATTTGATCATGCAAAGAAATCTGCCTGTCATACAAATGAAACCAAGTGATGCTGATTAAAAGTAACACACTTTCCAGGGCAATGCTGATTAAATGTGTGATCTTCTCAAAGTACACGGGGGATGAAATGCTTTCCATTTCCAGATATGCCTCTCTCCAACAATGCTTTTTACTTACTGCTCAACCGTTTTTGCTGGTTAAATATTCAGGGCCAGATTCACTATCGCACTATCTCACAGTAACACCAGAAAAGCAAACAGCAAGAAAGGGTAGAACAAATATAGACCTGTGAATCAAGCTTTTTAAAACTGATTTGCTCCAAAATAGAGACCACATAAGTGTTTCATATCCCTTAATAGTTATGGTCTGACCACAACCACAAGCTCAGGAAGGATACTTCCAATGACAGCCATAACTACATCAGCACAAGCTGTGGAAGGCTGAAAAACACCCACTGCTCCATTAGTCATCAAATTCTGCTGTATTGCAGGTACCTCAGCAATCATGGGAATATTAGATGACAAAAAGCAGACCTGCTTTACTCTGTCAACCTTAATATACTTATTTTCTTGTCAAAATTATATTTCCCTTTCAAACGATTCCACTTGATTTCTATATTTAGAATACAATATTTAAGTAACTCTTATCCTGGGTTTTCAAGTGTGCTTGCTACAATCCATTATTGAGAAAGAAGTGGTTGTGGTGCCAGCTAACAAAATGAAAAATGCTTTGCAGAAGGTCCAAACCTAAACAAAAATCTCCTTCTTTTGGTAATGTTCTAGACTTGGTACTCAACCCCATTTTTCATGAAGGTTAATTTATTTTTTATGTAATGAGCATAATGTTTGATTTTTAGCCGTATTACAAGAAAATCCTATTGGGCATGAGTAATGATATTTAATAAAGTTGAACACATAAATCATTGAAAATAGAGCAAAATATTAAAATGGCAGAATGTTAGGAAACGTGAAATGCAGGTTAGATATGAGAACTGTGCCTTAGGTAGAGTCTGGAAGGAAGGAAGGGAGGAATACGTTTCAAGAAGAGATTGGAAAGAACTGTTGACTTAATTTGGGTGCAGTGTGCCTGTCCCCTTTGAATTGGAGAATGGAAGTGGAAGTATGCCTCTGATAGTGACAAGGACACATTAAGGACTGGAGCTTAGTCATTGTACAAGTGAGAAGTAGAAAACGGCAGCAGAAAGACCAAATGAGAAAATTACTTCATTTACATAGCAGACAGCTGTGCATGAATGAATACTAAAACAGTAGTTTGGAAATTCTTGCACCCAAAGGGTTATTTTTACATTAAACCTATTCCAAAAGGGACCAAAATGTTTCATATTTTTCTAAAAAAAATTTTTTTAGTACAACAGGGAAAGTTTTAAAGATCTTTATTGGCTTTGCATGCATCTGTCTTTCTGTTGAAATGACTGAACACAAATCATAGAATGTTCTGAGTTGAAAGGGACCTACAAGGGTCATCCAGACCAGCTCTTCAGTGAGTGACCCATATGGGGATTGAGAATTAGATTTGATTTAAAATATATCACAAATAAGTAAATGTTTATAAAGGTATTTTAGTCTAATCATTGGTGCTTGTTAATGAAATAGCTATTTCTTATCAAGATGTAGAATTGCCTCTAGCTTTAATACACTGTGGGCATTTCTGTGGCAGAGTGTTAGCAACTGTAAATTGCAAGAAGACACGAGCAGGATGGTTCCTGCTCACTGTTACACCAGCATATTGAGGGAAGAAGTGATTCTAGTAAAGCTCAAAACCATTTTATGAGGATCAGGTGGCTGACAGATAAGCAGGCATGGTGATGTTCCAGGCGGGCGGTTTCTGCCGTGTTCCTGCTGGATGTGCAGCACACAAGGGAGGGCAGCAGAGCTGACTGAGCACTGCTGTCTTCACTCTTGCTGAGGCTCTGGAGGTGTTTCTGTGACATGAAGAACAACTTGTATGGTTGGAAAGCTCTCCTTTTATCAGTAGTGTGTGTAGGGATGTCAATATGAGTAAGATGGCAGCAGTATTGTCTGAATGTCAATGCTATTGAGAAGTGGTTTTGAATGTGTTATTTTGTGCTTGACAGATGTGAAAGTCTAAACCCAGGTGTGTTTAAAGCTGATGTCAAGTGAGGGAATCAACTGAAGACAGAGAAAATATAATATTTGCTCCTTATGTCCTTGTCTGTCCGTTGCTATCAGAACTTACAACTGATGTCATGGCTGAAATCTGCTCTTGTAAGAAAGGTTACTGTACCAGGATGAAGCTTTTCCTGCTTGATGTCCCTGAGAGCTGGTATTTGCTTTTGCACCCTATGCAAGAGGTGATGGATGCTCTGCAGTGAATACACTTGGGAAGGAGTCTCTGTGCGCAGAACTGCAGATGTTCTGGGACATATACTGGCTTTTAATTACTAGAATTATTTAACTTTGCTTTCTGAAGACCTAAATGACTGCACCTGCCTGCCGGTTAAAAGCATTTCTCTCTTTTTGCGGTTCTGCAGGTGTTATCAGAGCACTTCAGCTTAAACTTAGAACTGACGGGAGGGTGTTGATGTTGGGATGGAGCACAGTGAGCTCTGACTTCAGAATTAGAGCTGATTTGAGGATTTTGCAATCATATTTTTGCTGGGAAGTTCAGGATTTCAAGATCTTGCTCTTTTAAGAGCCGATCTGGAAAGCTAGGAAGGAATCAGCTTTATCGAGGGTGCCAGTAAAGTCACTCTATTCTTGTAGTCTATCTACTTTTATTGTTAAAGGGTAGCTAGGACTGAGATATAAGAGACTGTGATTCTTTTGTTTTAAGTAGTGGAAAGTGAATAGATTTATTCATAGATTATGCAGAACACCTCTAAAAATAGTCTTTCTTCTAAACTGTCTTCTCTTGCTGTTTTACATCTCATTTAAATAAGCACCTTTCCCTGGAATATAGAAACATCCAAATGTACTGCTTTAAGTTTTCCTGTTCTTATATGTTAAGCTTCGTTAGTTTTAACACGTAATTGTAAAGAATACGTAATGTTTGGAAAAACAGCTTAACAAAACCATGGCTCTAGTCTTGACTGATGACAAATGAGACATGCACATTTTTAGTCATACTTAATAGCCTTGAGACTATTTACCTTCTTCTACTGTGCCTGAATCATAAGAACTGAAGGAGGTCTGTCATTGTCACTGTGCACCAGTTGGCTTTCAAACTTATGCTATACAAAAGTCCTTTACTGCCACCTCTGAGGAATTATTGAAAATAGTAAAAAAGAGAGGGAAAAGCTACGACTCTCAGGAAAATACCAGTAAGAGCTGGAACCCATGACAGCAAAAATGGTTTTATAGTGTCTAATATATCAGAGGAATCTATGGGTGCAGCTTTTTTATTCTAACACCTCCATCTGGGTTGCAGTTTCATATTGGTGCGCTAGGTTAAATTGCTTGCATCTAAAATACCCTCTGTCAAGAGCCTCACTGAAGTTGAAACTTGTATTATGAGTTGTTGTTTCTACATTCCCAGTTGGAGCAACCGAAGGGCAGGAACACATTAAGTCATTAGGAGAACATCCTGAAGTCCCTTGTGTGTAACGGTGATTGGTGCACTGAGAGGCCTGGCTGAGATGTACATAACATGCAAATGCTATTCAAAAATTGGGGAACATCTACTTTGTTTGTTTTAAACCACGTCTGGAAAGGTACATGGAATAATGGGAACCTCCTTAAACAGTCAAGGTTCACTTTGATCCCAGCCTGGTTGAAGGGAAAGAATGGCTCCTCATCTGGAGCTCATCACGCTCTGAGTGATGGAAGTAATGCACATCATTTGGTTTCATGGCTGTGGCACCAGGGATTTTAGAGCAGTCTGCACAGAGCATCCTGCCTGAGGCTGAGGGTGGAAGAGGAGCTCCTGAAGGAGGGATACTGGGCCTGCTGTATGTTGCAGCCATGTTTTTGAACTGTTATCTATCTAGCATTTGGAACACTTTTGCGGAAATTGGAATGGTGCCCTTTCCTAAAAGTCACAAGAATTTTCTTCATTCTTGTCTCCTGCTCTGTATATTATTCAGGATTTTAGCGGTGGGTGAGCAAATTCTGGTTAGTGAATTTTAGTAATGATTGCTTCTCCACATGAAACCCTAGTGCACTGAGAGATGCAAGCATTTGGCTCATCCCAGGGAACAGGATGGTTCTTAAAGCCTGGTACAAGTGCATAACCAGAGCTGCTGCTAGGAGTGGGAATAAATACCTTTCACTCCACTTGAGTGAACCAGAGACGCTTCAAAATCTAATTCTTTTCAGTTCCTGATTTGTTTTTAATGCTAGGCTTGGGAAATGTTATTCCAAAGAGAAAACAAAGTTTAATGGATTACAAAGAAATTTTTCTTTTTTTTCTTTTTTTTTTTTTTTTAAATGAGTCAATATTGTAAGTAAATAACACATACATGTTCTTAATCAATGAGGCCATAAATAAGGTTTTCATGTCACACTGGAATAATTGACTCATTACTTGCCCCTGGAAGTCTGAGAATGAATTAGGTTCCAATAACATCAGTTTGCTGTCTCAGCTAACTTAGCTCTCTGAGCCATAAATAACTACATGGTTTAGCATAAATTTATTTATTTTACAATTTATAAAGTGCACTCATCACTAGGGTTCTTGGCATATATACAAAGATAACAACAAAATAAGAACATATTGACTAGTTTCAACTGAGGGAACTCCTTCAACATGTCCTCGATAAAGGTATATAAATCATCACCAACATCTCCAAGCAAAGGCATCAATAAATGTATAAGGCCTTGGACATAGCCCCAAAAGTCAATGAACTAGGGAGTCTATCAGATCACCAGGGAGCATTTTCCAGAGTTAAAAATTTCTCTAGAAAAACTCTCTGAGCCAGCCTCAGAATTTAAGCCCATCAGGTGATTATTTAAATCAGGCATTAGTGTTATTCTGGTGTACCCAGTGACTGTGGAGGTGCTGGTGGAACGGGCTCGCCGCAGCTCAAGTTGGACCCGAGGCTGCAGAGCTGTGCAGCCCAACCCACGGCCTGCCCACGCACGCAGGGAAGGCTTGGCAGAAGATGCTGCGTGGGAGCACGCACTCCACATTGCCTGGTGCTCTGAACTCGAGGGAAGTTCTAGAAGAAATAGACAGCATCTTGTCTGGGGTTTGGCTGGAAGAGTGAAGGGAAGAGCTAGTGGAGTCTACCTTCAAAAAGACTGTGGAAACTTTCTTGGGTTCAGTGTGTGTGTGGTTTCTTCCTGAGTGCAAATAGAGCTGAGCCAAGTTCTGGGTGATATGCAGTAACTGAAGTTTGGAAGTGTCTTGGGAGTTTATGTAACAATTTCTCACTCAGCCTTCCTCTGAAAGGAAAACTTGGAGCTGATTTTTCACTGAAAGGGTTTCTAATGTAGGGAAGGAGGTTCTTGGCAGATAATGACTTCACTCACCCCAAGATCCCAGGCAGAGCTCAGAACAGTGCAATGCAGGAGTGCTGACAGCTGGCAAGTGGTTACGGCCCCTTCTCCTGTGACCTGGGCACCACTAAACCCTACAGGGCATTGGTATCACCACGTCCTCACCAGTTCCATCCTCAGATGATCTGGGATGCTTCTTTGAGCCTTTCACCCCCATCCATCCCACTGTGCTGTTGTGAAGCTCTAGGAGCTGTTTTGAGGGGTGCAGGAGGTGCAGGTGTCCTGGCAGAGCACAGGCCTGGTGCCAGCAGGGACCGAGCTGAGCTGCAGCTCCCTCCACTCTGCTCCCCTCCCCTGCTCCACCCTTATCACTGATAAACAGGGGCATCCCGACGGGCCCCCAGGCAAGTCTGTGATGCCAGAGCAAGAGATTTTTGTTAAATTTTTAGACACAATTATTATCCACAAGTGTAGGGCATGTTTGCAGAAGATCATTTTTCTGTGACTTTGCAATAATGTTTGTGGTGCTTTTATTTACTAATCGAGGCTGAGGATAATACTGAGGCATGGCAGGATTGTGAATCATCAGCATAAAGAAACCTTAGGCTAGTGCCATCCAGCCTTGGCACTAGCCCATCGCTGGCCTCCAGTGGCACACTCCAAGCCTCAGGCATTCTCTGAGGAGCAAGAGCCGAATGAAGTTTAGATTGAGAGAATGTTAGGTTTGCTTCTTAGACTACCTGCTGCCAAGGAAGTGGCTAATCCATCTTAATTACAATTACTTTTATTCACAAAGCATGTGGAAAATTCACAGCAGCATAAAAATAGTCCATGAGACAGGGAAAAGATGCAGTCTAAATTTGCCAACCTGTTCACCTGTTAGGATTTCACAGATGCTCCTAAAGGGAAGGAATAATGTGTAATTTGTGACATAACCCGGGAATTTAAAACTCTCCAGAGACCAATTATAGAGATTTGGGCACTTAGACTGCTAGCAGCTTTCCAAGCTCCACCTGAGATGCTCCTCCTTTCAAAAGTCCTTGTGTACATCTTTAATTATTTCCATAGAATAATTGGCACGGTTTCTGTGCCTCATTCATGCAATCAATGGCTTCTTCTAATGATAAGCTGAAGATTATCACTGTACTGTGCTTTAGAAATATCTGTAGCACTCTGAAATGATCTTTTCTCTGTTAAAGCTACTGATTTGATAACTCTTCAAAGCCCTTTCATAATACTGCTCCCATGCAACATTACAAAAATAGCCACTGTGTTTCTACTGAGGTCAGTTCTATTTGTGGTCTGTTTGATGGTGCTTTTTGTAACTTAGTACATAAAGGTCTTACTTTGTGTCCAAACTATGGCAACTAAAATATGGCCAGTAGATACCAGGTGATTATACAATTCACTTTTCTGACAGGCAGACTTCTGTAAAAGATGGACAGAAGATGGACAGAAGTATTCCTTAGGTAACAACTCATAACACAGATAACATGGCCTGAGTATGCAAACTGCGTTCACCTCCAAAAAATTATTCATCATTAAGTAGGAGTCATGATAGGTTAAAGTAGATAGACTCCTAGTATAGAGGACAAGTCCTAAAAACCCTAGCTGTCTCCACAGCTTGGTTTCATCAAATATGAGAGGAAATTTTAATCGTTTTTTGCTTTATTCTGCATTGGAAGGGGTAAGGTTAATAAATGGTTACTTTCATTTCTACCAAAAATTCTCAAGATAGGTCTACTTGCTTGCTCCCAGGATGATGTTTGTGTGTATGGGAGAGAAACATAATTAGACTTTGAGTTCTGTACAACATAATCCGTGGCAAGTATGAATGACATGAAAGGCAGCAGAAATTGCCTGGGAGGAGGCTGTTTTTGTTTGTTTTGAAAAAAAAAGAGGTTGAAAAGATTCTTTCTGCAGCTGATGCAATCTGGCTATGTTTGCTCTGAGCTAGAGACTCTTGTGCATCACAGCAAAGGCAATGGAAGGGCTGGGAAGAGGAGTGAAGGGGTAAATTCCTCTTGCTGCAATACCTGCTTTTGATCTAAGCTTTAATTGGATGTGATTTAGAAAACTGCTGGCATCACGTAATAGTGATAGTAACGGCCTTATTCTCTATGCTGCCTCTCCCTGAAGGAGCTGTTATGTTTTTGTTTGTTTAAAGACTTCTCTTGCCCCTTCCTGTTTCAGTGAAAAAGCATTGAAGGGTAGGAGAAAAAATCCCCAGGATTAAAGAGACCTCATTTTCCTTCCCAAGTGACATGGTAACTCCTAGAGGTGTTTATCACATGCTTGTTTCATGCACAGCTCACACAGTACTCATCCACACGCCCCTGAATAATAACAGCATGTTATATAATGGGGTCTGTTGTTCCTCCATTCTTTTTCCTTGGTTTACCAAATATTGGGCAGCAAAGGTCTTAGTTCTTTTTTCTTTTTGAGTCACCAATTAGTTACCCCTGGGCTAGAACAATTTAAATATGTTACCATCCTCTGCAGATATTAAAATTGGCTATTGTTTTTGACTGAATTGCATAATGCATCAGTGGAAAATACAGTCGGTGGTCAGTACTTCCTCACTTCTGGTAGGAAGTTCAAGGAAAGGTCTGGTATATAGTTTTATGTTTTTGAATCTGATCTAATCACTACAGAAATAAATTTATTTACTGTATCAACGAGTGTTTCTGGCAGTTCAAATCTTACTACTCCATCTTGTGGAACAAGCTGAAAACGACACAAATGGTGTTATTTCAACATTTGCCATGCTGTGTACAGTTGCCTAATAACCAAAATACAAAGACTTTATAGATTTTCTGGAGATAACGCTGGTTTAGTTCTGAAAACTCGATTGAAAAAATATTTCTACATTTGTGTAACGTGAACAATGATATCTGTCAGTATTTAAGTTCATACTGAATTGGCTTTTTAATAGAAGCTAAACAGGGATATATGGGGTTTTCCTCCCCATCGTCTGAGAAAAGAGTGTGAAAGTTCAAATCACAGAAGCTCGAGCTGTTGTATAAAAGACAAGTCATTAAGTATTGATCAAGCTCCAAAATTAAAACATATTATATGGCTGGTGACATACTATTTCCATTTTCTTTCTGTTGGGGGTTTTGTGTCTTCAAGAGACATGGTCTGAGATATGATCTGTTCAGTGGGAAGATACAGGTTTGTTTAACTTATCTTTCTGTAGTTCCACTGGGAATTTTTTTCCCAACAGAGACCTCTGCTGAAAGCAGGAGAGCAGCTCTGCAGGGCTGGAGCAGGGCTGAGGAGCAAAGCCCCTCTGAGGGCCCAGCTCTCAGTCGGTGACAGCACACACGAGCCTAGGGGATATCAGAGTAAAGCTACTGCTTACTCTTCTTTCAAGAAAATAGAGGGAAATAATCATAATGCAGTTAAAAATCTTACTTTTTCTAGTGTTTTAAAGGAAGTAGGGTATGATGGATTCATAGCATGCCAGAGTCCTAATGCCTCTGCTGTAATTGGTGTGCCAGTGGTTCCAGAGGGACAGTTCTCTTTTCAAAACAGAATTATGTAATATATTATGTGACACGGTGCAGTTAAAAGATTCAAAAATCTTTTGGTCTAGTCGTACAATTTTCTTCGAGGGAAGAGCAAGACGTCGCCCAAAACAAGTGTAACATAAGCACAACACTGACATCTGGTGTTTAAATCGGATTTAATCCTGGGCAAGGTGAGGTTAACAAGTATTCTTTAGGGCTGTCAGGTGTTTCTGCAGGGGCCGGGATACCGAGGTACCTACAGAGGCAGATTAATGCCTGAGTGGTCTTGGTGGTAGCCTGGTGTCCTCAAGGGCCTGGACTTTTAGTTACTGGGAAGAGGCTCCTGTTAAATTGCAAAATGTGCCCTGCAAAACCTGTCGTTCCTAATAAAGGGAATGAAAAGCTTTCAGTGAGATCTGGAGGTCCTCAGACTGATTCTGATGGATATTTGGGGTAATAAGGCAAGGGAGAGTTATATCCAAAAGCAAGGCTCTCAACCAAATAACTAAAAGTCCCAATTTTGTTTAAAATCTAGTTAAAGATATTTAGATATTTTTTCAATGAAATAGCTGAGCAGTTTTTTATATATGCCAGTTTATAATTTCTGCAGTAATGTTTATTTAAGGATTTGTAAAATCTTCTTTATTAAAGTGACTGACATATGCAATGACACCTCCTGTCTGACCCTTGCACCTTAGATAATATCTACTTTGTATTTACTTTATATTTTGAAGCTGCCAGGTGGGCATAATCAGTACTGACTTTGTGTGCTGTGCAGTGTTAATGTTCATTTTAGGGAAGCTGAAACCTCCTCTCTTTTTTGACAATATCTAAGATACACAATAAACCTATGCAAATTCAGCACACAGATTTGTTGTCTTTAATTTGATTCAAATTCAAGTTTTCACCTCTTGTTGCAGGCCAGTGGAAAGGCTAGAATCCATGAAATGACATTGAACAGTATTTTGAGATGCCATATCTCAAACCAAACCAAATGCTTTTTGTAAAACATATTTAATGAGCAACAGGTGCAACAGAATTCACACACTAGAGCCAAAATGTCAAATATGGATTACAGGAATTACAGAACAATATATTCATAGCAATGTACTCTTTGCAGCACGGTGCTGTGGGTGGAAGCACATTATCAATTTCCTCTCTACAATTTGTTACAAAAGAGCTGAAGTCATGGCTAAAAAATTCTCAAAATGATACAAGATGTAGCAACTGCTTTGGTGTATTTGTACTTCTGTGTGTCTGGGTAGAGCAGAAAGAGGGAAAAATAGAGAAATCGTGTAGGAAAGGATGTTTGTGCAAGTAGCAGTGTGTATCTCCTCTTTATGAGTGTAGAAATTCCTCCTTGGACTGTGTCAGCCACTTTATATCTAGAGCCAGGCTAGAATTTTATTTTTTTTTTAATTAATATCTCATCTTATTACTTCAGTAGAAGTTATAATACTTCTACAAAAGGTCCTCAAGGGAATTAATCCTCTTCATTACTTTCCAAATTCTCTGTCTGCATAATCAGACTCCATCTACTGATTCCATGTGGATGCCACGATCCCCTGGAGTAATTCCACCCATGTCCAAAGCTGCAGGTTAATGCCCAGGTCAGCAGAGAGGCTCATGCAGCAGAGCATCCTCCCTTCCAACGCCATGATTCCACGGAGGTGTCATTCTATGTAAGCATCTGAATTCTCCTGTGCAGCAGGATGCTTTTATCACTTCATACGCAAATGGCATAGAGGAAGGGAAGGGGATCATTGTTTATTTGCTTTTGGTTTTTATCTCCCAGTATCTTCTCCTTTGATTGCAATAAAATGTTCTGAGATTTGAGTTGAAAACATTGTGATACATAATTTTAGCACTCAAGAAAAATATTTTTCATCAGTTTTTACACTAGGACCATAAAGTGCCATTTGAAGTAATGGATCACAATCTCAGTGTTATACAGATGCATTACAAAAAGCATCACTCTCTCGTCAATGTGACAAGAAAAGGTAATAACAATAGGATTTGGTTTCTGTATAATTCAAAGGCAACAAGTACTGTCTCTCGTTTCCCATCTGTGTACTCTAGAGTTGAAAATTAGATGTTCAGGGACCAAAAATGTTGTCAAAGGTAATGAGAGCTCTGCAGGCTAGCACGGAGTTTGTGTTAAAGGATGAGTCACTAATCTGCATAGGAATGGCAGAAGGAGGGGGCTGAGATCCTGACTACTCCTTTTTGAAAAGCAGCTTCCAGACTACTTTCAATGGCTGAAAAGTGTTTTTTGAATGCATGCAAGTAAGGTCCCAAATTCTCCAGGTTCTTTTGTCTAGGATAGATGACAGAGAAAATTCAATTTTTTTCCCTTTCCTTCTAGGGAAAAATTGAAGAAAGAATGTAAAAACACATCAACACAAGAGGGGCACATGGAAGAACTTTTCAGCTTAGGGAAAATGAATATTTGTTCAATATTTTAAATTAATCAAATTTCTCAGCATGTGCTTCTTGTAAATATTCTAGAAAATTAATTTATTGTCAGAAACTTCTGGGTAAACAGTGAGCCTTAAGCAACTACTAAAACATGTCTATGGGAAGGTAAAATTCAAATTTACAATATTATTTATGCTAGAAATATGCTAGGATTTATGTTCATTCAACTGGGAAAACGGTATGCTTAATCTAAACAGCTCAGATGTTGAGCATTCATAATTCACAGGCCAAAATAAAAGTGCCTCTTTCTCAAATTGCTCACCAGATCCATTGCATTCTGCAGTATGGCAGAGGAGCAGAGGGATCATGGGGTACTAAGTTGCATATGACAGCTTTGTGTGTATATATATATACATATATATACATATATATATATGTATAGGTATTTTATAGTTCAGATGCAGAAATACAGAATACACATATGCATATTGCAATGCATTTACATTGCATATGGTTATATTCAACAGTAAAAGTCCTGTAATATCTCATAATATTGGTAATAACTGGAAGACTTATGTTAATATTGTCCAACTATATTTAATGGATTTTATATATATAAATCTTTGAGCCTGGGGATTGAAAAGAGCTAACGAAGCAGCTGAATTGATTCCTCTGCTGTAGACACTGTAGTGTGAGCAATCTCCCTTGACACCAGCCCTGCTCCTCTCTTTAAGGTGAAAGGCCTATTTCACATTCAGACATTTCTCAGTTTACTATTTCTACGCCTTTCTCTTATTTTTCACCCTTGCAGTACTCTGAGCAGTAGTTCATTCATTTTAATTTAATCCTGTTCTGTTCCTTGTATCCCTCTGTTTGTCACTTATTCAAGCTGTATTTTGTGCTGCTCGTGCTCTGGCAACTATTACAGTCATCCTGCAGAGATGGAACTGGTGCATGGCTTGCTCTACAGCCCTACACACTGGTTTAAATCACTTCCACAGCTCTTCCAGCTCCAATTGGTACCAACACTATGAAGACCTCAGGCAGGCAGCAGCCATTGCAGGATTTTTGCTGGTGCACAGAGCAAAAAAAAAGAGAAACCACGAGAAATGACAGCATCAAGAGTGCAAAAATTAGATGGTATCAAATTTGAATCTGTAATCTTCTTCTGTGATGAAATGGAAAGCTATTCTGTGTTTTATAAGTATTTTCAGAATTCATATACAACTGCACAAGCACTGTTCACAACTGGTTTTTGCATTTACCGTACTAAACTATCCTGCAACTCGTTTCTTCGTTAATCTGCGTTTCTCATTGTTCTGCATTTTTAATGTAGAAATGCTAAATTCTTTTCTGCAGTATGTAAATTATTTCCAGCTGCAATTGCTTGTCTGCTGAATTTTTTGTTTCTCTATAGTTTACCTCAACTTGGTATCTACTTCAATGCTTTAATTATTGATAGTACACCATGAAGTATTTTTTTGGTTAAGTACATAAGGTACCTTTGCATAAAGTAGAAGATCAATAAAAAAAGAATCTGCAGACTATTTTCAGCTTATATTTCACAAATAAAACATTGATGCTCCCTTTTAAGTTGTCCATCACTCATGCAGGAGGTTTCGCAGACAGTAACAGTTCGTTAGTAATTTCAGGAAGGGAAGATGTATGATGTTGTAAATATTTAAAATCAAATTTGAAAAAAAGGACAGAGATGAATGTGGTCAGAGTAACACAATGCTGAAGGCAACATTTTCAAAGCAGCTTGGTAGGTATTGTTTTCTCTTGTAGGTGGCAGTATTGAAAAGGAAGTTAAGCTGGGGCTAGAGCAGGGAACCAAAACACCCTGCCTGAAACTCTCACAAAGTTGGGAGTATGAGGAACAGGATAACCACTGCCAGATCCAGACAGGGTGAATTCAACTGGGGTAGAGATTAATGTTAATTTCAGCCAAAGGTGAATTTTCTTAATTAAAAAAAATGCTGTAAAAGTTTAATATGTCACCTCAAATGTGGCCCTGTGCACGCAGTGATTTTGCAGGAACTGTCTGCATCAGAGTAGGTAAGATTTGTCAACATAATTTTTTGCTTCAGAATCATGAACCTGAATGAGTATTTTCAAAACCCCCTGCAATTTCTGCTGTTTTAGTATTTAGTATCCTTGACTATATATTCCTATGATACATAGCGCAGAGGATCTCATTTACAATTAGCTTTTTAGAGTTTTATTCTTTGCCCTGCTCTAATAGCAAAGAACTGCCCTGTGTCCAGCCAGGGCTGTTACACTGCTCATTGCTGAACTCTGGGAAAGGCTTTGAGGAACTCGGTGCTTTTTAAGACAAACAGTTGCTGACAGGGCTTTGGCCTTGTTTTTTTCTGGGCATGGCAGTCTCGGGTGGTGAGCACCAACATCAAAGAGTAAGTAGCAAATTTATATCTTTTAGCTCCCAAGTTACTTTGAATTGCTTCCCAACCTTCAGCTGATGCCCCTTCATATATTGCCACGAAATTCCATACCTGAAGGTCTTTTGTGCTATTATTAGTTGATGTTAAATTAATAAATGAAAAAGCACAAACTTTTAGACAGTGTATCAACTCACCCTAGAGAAAGAAGACTGAGGGGAAGCCTCGTTGCTGTCTACAATCTCCTCATGGGGGGAAAAGGAAGGGCAGACATTGATCTCTTCTCTGTGGTGACAGTGACAAGACTCAAGGGAATGGTCTGAAGTTGTGTCAGGGGAGGTTTTTCTGTTGGATATCAGGAGCAGGCTCTTCCCCCAGAGGGTCTGAAGTTGTGTCAGGGGAGGTTTTTCTGTTGGATATCAGGAGCAGGCTCTTCCCCCAGAGGGTGGTTGGGCACTGGACAGGCTCCCCAGGGCAGTGGGCACAGCCCCAAACCTGCCAGAGCTCAGGAGGTGTTTGGACAATGCTCTCAGGCACAGAGTGTGTCTCCTGGGGATGGTCCTGTCCCAGGCCAGGAGTTGGACTCGATGATCCTTGTGGGTCCCTTCCAGCCCAGCATATTCTGCGATTCTGTGAATTCAGGAAGCGTTTTTAGTCAATTAATTTAAAAACAGATTGTAGGATACAGTGGCATCTGAAGCTTCTTCACTCACTTTTCAGTAACATACTGCAAAAATTGCCATGGCAGTAACTTAAATGTTTTTATTACACACAGTGCTGAAATAGTATTGGAAATATGAAGAATTAGGTAACACTGAAATAGAAGTCATTTGAATAATCAAGTTACAGGGTATCACTGTCTATACTTGCATCAGTGAGGAGCAATGGCAGTTACGAGGATCACACAGGATTTGTTTCTTGCCTTGTTTCTGTGCTGGAGGGAGCTCAGGTTGGGAGGCCCTCGGGAAGTTCTGAGTCCCAGCTCTGGCCCAGAGCAGTCGGCTGTGGGCTTGGCCCTGGTTCCTCAGGTGCAGCTGGGCACTGCCCGGGCCCCCGGTGCTGCCCCAGCCTGGCTGCCCTGTGCCCGCCCTGCTGTCCCTGCGAGCCCACGGCCTCCCCAGCAGAGCTGCTCCCCAGCTGGGCAGCCCCCAGCAAAAACTGCTTTTTAATAGCTTTTTTTTCTGGAATTTAGAATGTGAGAATTGTTTAGATGCTAAATAGATATTTTCCAAGTACCAGCTTGAATAGATCTATATTTGATTTTCTATTCCTATAAAGTAAAATTCAAATTGTGAATTTTAAAATCTAGGCTTCGGGTTAGTTGGAATACAACATAATCAAAATATTTTTAGACTGACCCATCCTTTACTATGGCATTTAAAAGTAAAAAATCCAAATAAGGTGTGTTCATCACTACTCTTTTGCTTTATTATTTGTCATATATTTTTAATACTTAAGTGACATCTGATGTATTACTTAATCAAGAGAAAAAGAATTATACCTTGCACATAATCAGTTATTTTTGCCATATCAAAAAAATTAGACTAACAGATGAGGAAAATAAATAAGATGAACTTTAAAAATGAAAATGCTTAGCCTTTGGAATTTTAGTTGACAGCTTTTGAAAATTAAATTATAAGTCAAGTACTGATAGGTTTGATATCTTCTTTGCAGCTTTGCAGATGATGTATTGCAGCTTTAATGGAATATCATTTATCATCTGATAATAACAAATGTAGTATTTCTGAGCTTGTCATCTCTTCTGTGATGACAAATAGTCCAACTTGTAGCAGTGATAATGGGATTTTATAATGATCTCTCCAAACTGACTCTGCTGTGGCACAAGCTATTTTACTCTAAATCTCAAAATACCTATTTAAAGTTAGATTACAATAGTCAGGTTCTTCAGACCTGCTTGTGTGTATAAGCTTCTGTGCTACAAAAGTTGCATTTATCTCATTGATTTTAAAGTTTGGTCCATTGCATTTTGGTTGTTTTTATAGTAAAAATTGCCTAGATTTACTAAGCAGTATGTTTATCACAATTTTCTTTGTAACAAGACTCATATGTAATAGTCCAGCAGCCGACGTTTATACCAAAGTAACTTGCTTTATACCAACGTATGAGAAGAAACAGCAGCTCAGTGTTACTCTATAAAAAAGTGGCCAGCTACCTATTGAAATTCTGTCAAATTACTTTTATTCACATAATTTAATGTCTTTAAAGGAAAGTCTTTTTTTACTTTGTTGTACTGTTTTTATCTTAAACCATAACCCATTTTCATTAGTGAAGTTGACTTCTGCAATACAGCTGCCTTGGTGTGTCTGTCCAAACCATCTGATTCTTTGAAAGCAGCCTTGTCTTTTCAGGGACTGATAGAGTTTTAATTTACTTGAGCTTGGCAGTTAAACTGTTCCTCAAAAGAATGACCAAAAATGGAGAAATGGTGAAGAAAAGTGGGTGTTGTTATAGAAGATGCATTTAAAAAATAACTAGAATATCTACTTCTTGTAGTCAAGTTTCTATGCAGATACTGAAGTAATTTGAAGTACCCTAGTATTCAGATATCAAATATAACCCTGATGCAAGTAATTTAGAATAATTTCTTCATATTGTCCAGATGTCCTGCCATTAAATGCTTAAATAGGGTAACTTAAAACATGTGTGATCAGAAATAGATTTTTTCTAATGACTCTTCCAGTCTGAAGATAGTAAAATCTCAGTCTGAATTTCTCAAGCTTACTTCTGTGTGCTCTTGTCTGCCATGAACATTTATTCATACAAAGCTATTTCAGAGACATGCATGAGAAGTTTGGGGGTAGAATTGAACTTTATTAAAAAGTGAAAAGTTGACTTCCTCTTCTCCGTGAAATAAGGGAGCTGCTTCCAAGATTGCTGTTAATTGCTGGCCTTGCCACGTGCTGCTGGGCTGCCACTTGTGCTGCTTTCTGCGCCAGGCTGTCCCGTCAGACAGGACCCCAGAGCCTCTGCTCTGGGAGCAGGAGGGTCCTGTTGGAGAGCTCTGCTGGCTCCTGCCCGCAGCCCAGCAGCCTTGCCCGGGTACCAGGGCCAGGCACAAACCTTACCCACAGGTTTGCCTGAGAGGGCCTGACTGATCAATTCCAGCATGGTGCTGTGTGGGCAGGTGAAAAATTCCTGTGGAGACCTGGAGAGCATCACAGGCACAGCGTGCATCCCCACAGCTGGCTGGAGCCCCGCGCAGGTTTCGCAGTTCTGGACCTTTCTCTGTGGCAGCCGCTGCACCATTAAAGGTGTAACCTTGTCATCTGAGCAGAACAGTGCCCAGCGTGCAGCTCTGGGGGGTTTGCATCCACACGCTGCTCACCGCTCTGAGGCAATGCACGTTTTGTGCAAGTTGAATTCAAAATCGAAAGTAACCTACAACCACAGCAAAGCACATCCATTTCATTATATAATGTAATTATAATCTTTATAATCTGCACTGTTTTCCTGTCAGCATTTCCAGATAGCATTAAATCTTAAATAAAATTAATCCCAGGTACTAATTTTTATTATTGCCTTTATTTTTGAACAGTTGTAGAAGTTTCCAAAGGGATGATATGTAATCAAGGATTTGCAGAAAACAGTCTGCTGAAATATGAAATTTTTTAATTCTTCTGTCATAGTAAGGATCAAGACATTTAAGCATCTTTAGTCTGGCAACTTCTTTAAAGTCTCTTGCACCCTGCCTTTCTGAAAATAATGCCGGAGTAATTCTCTCTATACAATATTCCATGTCTAAGGAACCAAGTATATAGATAATATAAATAATACAAAATATTTAGTATTTTCAGTTGAACATAACTCATGCTCATAAACTTTATCCATGTTTTAATGTAAACTGAAAAAATCAAATTATAAATCCATCTATATAATGAAATATATATCTGCTGCTGAAAAATTTATAGACTGGAAAAATGCCACTTGAAAATACATTTTGTATATTTTACCCAGACTTCATAAAGGCAAAGCAAGAGCATGCTTTGAAATGAGGTGGAGAATTGAGCAAACAAATACCCTTTCCACTCTTTCCTTCAAGTATACCCAAAATTAGCACATCGGATTTTCCCTTTAGCATCTAAGTAGTGACATAAAATCTGAAGACAGGGGGAATTGACTTGAAGAGAAAAGATGAGGAAGCTGGAAGTGTAGGGCCTGCCTAAGCAGTGATAGAGAGAGTGTGATAACCATCTACAAGGGTATGAGAAGTGTTAACACCAAGGCAGGAGAGGAATTGCTGGGTAAGTGAGGGTGCAGCTAGAAGTTACAGGAAGATATTTGAAAAGGTAAAGTTTTGGTTGATTATCAGCAAGAAGCTTCTGACAGTGTTATACATCAGTTGTGGGAAAGTGTCCGAAGTGATCTCCCTTGGGATACAGTTAGCCAGGGTGGCCAATCCACAAGATGGTTTAGGAATAATCCTGCACTTGTGGTCAGGCACTGGGCACAAAACTGGTAAAGGCTTTTTGACACTTTCAAATGCTCTGTCTCTTTGTTTCTCAAAGTAATTCTTGCTGGTGAAAAGAAAATCATGAGATTTTATATCCACCCAAGCACTTCTGTTATCTAGAACAGATCTATTGACCACAATCCTGCAGATGGGGAACAGTGCCAAGAGTTTTCTACCACGGGACTGCCTGAAACAAATGACTGATGTCCAGTGCTAATCATTCTCTTTCTGTCAGTTCAATTGCACATTCCTCTTTTAATGTGATCTAACCCCTGCAGCAAGTGAGATAGTGTACATCACTGCTGCAGTCAGCCTTCCATTCATCACCGGGGAAAAAGGCACCACTTCCTCCTCTGCTCCAGTGCCACGGATCCTTCAGCCAACCCAAAAGGCCAGGATAGAAATTAATGAAAGCAATTTAAAGTTTGGGGGACAAGGTGTAAACATCTAATCTGAGCTTTATGGGAACAAGCATAAAGGACTAAAAACAAAAGAAAGGAAGCAGACAAAAGCAACACCAAAAACTTATAAAAGAGCACACAGTGATAACATACTAAATTCTCCTGTGTGCAGTCACTACCACATCCCTATTTAGCAGAATATTTTCTGAAAATATTTGACAAAATCTATTTACCTCAAAATCTAAATACGGAGTCCTGCTCTCAAGTAAATCCATGTGAGCACTACAGGGAAATGGAGCTGAAATCTTAACTAATTTTTGCATACTTTTCTAGGAAAATCAGAAAATCATAGGTAGGAGGTAGTTACTCAACTTGAACAGAGCTGTTCCCTAGGCAGTTCCTTAGAAAACAAACATACGTTCTATGTTTGTTTTATTCCATCTTGCCTTCAGTTGCTATGATCTCCACAGTGGATAAATTTGAAATCTGCAAGCTATATTTTCTTATAATATTGTGTTCATAATTGCTGTTTGTGTGAATGAAAAAAAAATTGGAATTATTGAAGTTATAAGGTTGCAGGTGATTTAAGAGCAGTAATGGTTTTACACCTTTGAGGGTAAATATTGCATCAATTTAATATTCATGAACACAAAATCGCCATGTTTCAGGTGGTAGATTTGTTTTTTCTCCTGTTGAAGTGAGCTCTTCTGAGTGTAGGCTCTGACCAATGCAGACTCAGCTTCTCTCCTGTAACTTTGTGGGATCTCTTCTAAAGCTTAACTGCCTGTTAAGAAATTATTGGATAACTTAATAAAAGTTAAATGGCAGATTTGTGTATGTGACAGGCTCTATGAAGGATTATGTCTTAAACTGCAATTTTCAATTTGACACACTCTATTAAACACAAAATTGAATGTCATATGTAATGGTCATGTGGTTACACTTTACTATTAAAATTATCTTTGTGAGAGAAAATTAAATTTCTTTTAACTGAAATGTATACAAAATTAAATACCAGCTGGCTTGATTAAAATAAGTATGTTTAATGGTCTTTCCTTACCTTTATCAAAAAGATGATTTTCTAGACAAACATATGCTTAGAACTGGTGAATAATGACAGGATATTTATAAATTGTGATATGATTTAAACCACCACTGTGTTAATGCCCATTTTATCAGGTTTTCGATTTTAAAAATTTAATACAGTTTTGCTTATGAGTTGGTTGTAAATGCATCTTTCCTCCTTTACCAGGTAGGGATTTCTAGTTAAGTTGCTTCTCCACACAACAGTATTTATGTAGAGGGGAAGTAGAAGAATTTATAATATCAGTTAGTGCATCCAGGAAACAAATTATAGGACATGATTGATTATGCAATTTAAGAATCAAATATACAAAAATTGTTTGTCTGCTGACAGTTCACAAGTTGTCCATAGATAGAAAATAGTTTTCACCATAAGTGGGATGAGTTTGGTGAGAGAATAATACACAAAAACTGTAGAAGCAAATTATGAGTAGGAAATGACAGTGCTGATTATCCAGATGTGCTGTTACAAACTGCTGCTCTGTGTAGTCAGGGGAGCTGTGGAGTGGCTGTGTCCATCCTGGCTCACTCTGGGCATCTTCCAAGTTAAATAAACCTCTCTCTCCACAGACCCCATGGAAAGGCTTCTGTACTTAGGGGTGGAGGGCTGCTGAGCAGGTGTTGGGTACCTGGGGCTGCAGCCTGAGCTCAGAATCCCTGTCACAGATCTAACAGGCAGAGGATGTGCACTCAGGCTGTTTGATTGTCTGCATCTACAGCCATAACCCAACTTGCAGGACGGGGAGCATGGCTTGTGACATTTGGCTGGGATTTTTTGGTTTGGTTGGTTGATGTTTTGGTTGTTTGGTTGATTATTTTTAAGCATATTAATATCTAGGACAAGACCAAAAATTTTCCCCAGGGCAGGGTCTGTGCAGGTGGTTTGCTGTTCCCAGTCTGGAGGGGAGACACGTAGGGCTGGGGCCGAGGGGGCAGAAGGTGCATCAGACCTTTCTGTACTTGCAGGTGCTGCTTTGCCTGGGTTTGCATTTCCTACTCTAACAAATATCCCAGTACACTTGAAAGAGAGAGTGGTATGGCACATTTCCACACACTTGGGTGTTCAGGTCCAGGTTTGTGTCCCAAAAGCTGCTTTTCCCTGTTGTCCTCTCTGAGTTATTTGCTGAATGGGGCTTCAGTTGTATTGCGGGAGTGAGGTGGATGGGAGAGTGATCTGCATAATTTCTGATGCTTTCCAGCTATGCTTCAAAATTCTTCTGGGAATTTCCCTTGTTCATGTCTTGATTTTTTGTTTATTTGTGGACTTTGTGAGACTCTTTAGTCAACACAAAAAAAAGAAGTGCTATAATTTTCTGAATTAACAGAAGCTAATGTAAGCAAAAAAATGATTCTTGCAGTGTTGCTTTTTGTGGTGGTGTATTTGTTATTTGGGTCTTGGTTTTGCTTGAAAAATGCAATTTTAAAAAAGTGGTGCAGAAGAAAAAGGCAGATTAAAGGAATCCTTTTGTGGGGCATGAGGGCAAACTTTATCACTCCTCGTTAGAACAGTAGTAATGACTGGAGAATGAACTGTGGATTCCTTTCACCTGTTCATACACTCATTGTATAGTAAAAAGCCATAATGTAGACTCTATATTAAATACACTTAAATCTCTGATTTATATGAATGTACACCTGAAATTATGCCACAGGTTTGAGAGATCCAGCCTGCATATGTTGAAGAACAGAACTTTCCAGGTAGATGATTCTGATGCTACATCAAGCATACAATATTTTTATTATTTGCATGAATCATGCCTATGACTCTTGGGAACCTGCAGGCACTATATTTGTAGCAGATCTGTGCATTCAAAGGATTCATAAAGTACATTTGAGCAAACAAGCTACCTACTGTTCCTGTTCATCATGTCCCTTATCTTAATAAATAATGAAGGTGCCATGGGCTGACAATGAAATATTTTGAAAATAGTTTTAATGTATAGCTGGCAGAGGACCTGTTGGGCATTGATAAATTACACAAACAGAGAGGATGAGAAATCTGTAAAATATTAATGGTCTGCTTCTGCAGCCAGTGAAGGAGAATGTACCTGAGCCTTACATAAGGTGTTATGCTGGAGGGGTGGTTTGCTGCAGCAGGGTTCCTGTTTTGGGAGTGGGACTCATTGCCTTGGTGCTGCTGGTGAGGAGAACAACCCAAGGGCTGTGAAACAGTGCCTGAAGATCCATCTGCAATTGCTGTAGCATGGGGTCCATGAGACAGAGCTGTAGAAGAAGAGCTGTGGAAGTGGCCCTTGGCTTGTGAGGAGTGAATTTGAAAGGAAGCCCCTGTGCCCCAGTGCTCAGGGTCCCTGTTATGCTCAGCTTGCTCTTTGCTGATGGGTTTTGCATGGCAGTGCCTGGAGGGGCTTTATATGGGGAGTTTAGGAAGTGTGGGGAGGTCTATAGGGACGCTGTCCCCTGAGGAAACCGGGCCCTGTCATGGTGGTGCTGTGTATGGGGAGGAAGGATGGGATCACAGCCCTTCCTCCTCATCTCCTGGGGCCAGGAGCTCACTCAGTTTCCTTTCCCTAATAATCAGCACATTCTTATGGGTGAAAACTTCTCTCACTCTTGTCTTCACTGGAGCAATAGCTAAATACTGCAATTATGCCCCAGGGGATGCTTTCTATAAAACTGTTGTCCAGTGCTACTGTAAAGCATTAGACATCCAGTTACACACTGACTTCAGTAGTGATAATGATTTTATTTTATTTCTGGACAATTATGAAGTGGAATTAAAGCTACAAATGTTTGTTTCAGTGCGAAGGATAAGCACAGGTATAAATAAGAGAAGTACAGATTGATAAAGGGTTTAATTTCGGTATAACTATACCATAATACTCAAAATATTGATTTAGTTGGGCTGTGTATGCCAAGGAGAGGTTTTGGCTGGTGCTCGAGGCAGCCCGAGCCCCTGCTGCTGGTGGGCTGTGCCCCTCTGAGCCCTCCTGCCCCCCGAGAGCCACCTGTCCCACAGCATCTGCCCCGAGTGACAAGATAACGAGTGTCACTTGTCTGTCCATTACATGCAGTTCAGAGAGCTAAACCCTTTACAAAATTTGTGGTTTGGGTTACACCATAAGGTACTTTTTCCCTTCAGAGGACAGTGTTGCATTAGCACTGGGACTAACTGAAAGTTGAAGTACGATTTTTTTTTTTTTCCCAGGTGTGATTTCTATGTCCCCAATTCTGTTCAAATTGCTTACTAACATCTTAAATGAACATATTCTTTATTAAAATTATCTGGTTAAAAATAAAATCTCTGTAGTTATCTTAGCTCTGATGCTCAGCTAATAGCTTTGGCCACTTTGAACTATCCTCATTACAGAAGACTGAATTTAATTTTAATACGAAACACGCAGATGTGCAATCCATAAAACAATCTAATATTCTGTATGTGAGTATTCCCTGTGTTATCTCTGCTATTGAATTATTTCACTATGGAGCATAATTATCTGCGCAG
The DNA here is from genome assembly GCA_013390045.1 of Picathartes gymnocephalus. Taxonomy (NCBI): domain Eukaryota; kingdom Metazoa; phylum Chordata; class Aves; order Passeriformes; family Picathartidae; genus Picathartes; species Picathartes gymnocephalus. The sequence continues at coordinate 115,049 of WEKY01048669.1, read as the reverse complement.
GAAAATTCTTATTTAATTTCACTGAAAATTATGTGAAGATTTTCCGTGCATCATGCACTAACCTTGCAGCTGGATTAACATGATGGACTATCAAGTCTTCTTTAGGGACATAATGCACTGTTGGGTCAATAGTCCACGAACAAAGAAGGATTTACACAATAATCTATAACGGCTCTTTAGGAGCTGTTATGGTCTATCAGGATAAAAATCTGCTAGATAATACATATAAAGTGTGTACTTGCTTGAGGGAAGCAAGCATTTGACTGCTTAAATTCTAGCCCTTTAAAGGTCACATTAGATTCTTTTAACATTTTGAATGCAAGTTTGTGAGATTTTAGTCTACTTGCTTAATTTTGTGCTATATGAAAAAAATAAAGTTCATTAAAATACAAAACAGGTTTATGAAAAAGAACTAAGAATATATTTTTAAGCTCTCGTTATTTCCTTTGTCAAGTAATTTGCAATGATTAATATCTGCCATCCTCTCTGCCTTAGTGGCCAGTGAATTTCAGAGAGGGAGCACGGGGACCCAGCAGCCCTGAGGGGTATGTATGGGAGCTCCTGGGGTGCAGTATCTTGGCAGGGCTCTGGTGTTCCAACACCCCTCTGGTGACAGTGCCACTGCTTCCCTCTGACGCTGGCCCGGGGGCAAGTGTCCCTGCAGAGCAGCTTACCTCCTCAGGAGACGGGGAGAGCAGCCAGAGAAATACTTGCTTCAACTTTTCTCAGTGAAATTATATTCTCTAGTATTACATGTTAAAAAGAAGAATTCTAGTCCTTGTCAGATTTGTTCTTCCAAGCTCACACCGTGTAGGATGGCACCTCAACTGTTGTATTTCAGTCAGAGCAACAGAGAAGGGAGGATTTTATTTGAGTATTTTTCTATGAATAGAATAGCAACTCCTTATTGCTCTTACTTACAACGCTGCTTTTGGGTGTTGAGGCTCAGTGTGCAGGTTGGGGATTGAATGTGAGCCACCAGAGCTCCCTCGCAAGAGGCCGGTCCAGGCTGTGCTGCAGCAGAGGGCAGCAGAGCCGCAGGATGCGCCGCCGCCGGCCTGGCACTGGGCAGCCGGGCCACTGCTGCTGATATTGTCCTGACACATAAACACCTGGAGCCAGCTTCTCAAAGGTTATTTGCTCACTAAAAGAGGAATTAGCAAAATGAACTTACATGCCAAAAGTAATTTCGAATATTCTGAAAAGACTTTCCTGTGGAAAGATTACTTTAGAAAAAGCCTCTGCTGTCGCCAGGGCGGGAATGGAAATTGAAAGATGTTTAGAATAACTGGGTCAAAGTGGCTCCTGGGAAAGTGCAGATAACAGAATATAAAATTATGTAATTATGTGAAAGTCCATCTCTTTTTGCTAGCATCAGGCCACACTACCTCAGTTACAACCCTCCCTTTTTTTATATTTAATATTCTTTTACAGCATAATACCTAAAATACTGATGTTAAGAGGAAGAGTAACTGTGGTTTATAATATATTACTGTATTTGTCATTGTGCAATTTACTTTTAAGTCATTACTCTACCTGGTACGTAAAAAGTCAGCAAATTATCAGAGTTTATTCCATTGACTTTCTCACACCTTGAGAAATAGCCCATTTGTATTATCACAGTTTGATATATTTCCCATTTACTGAGCTTCTTTGGCAAGCTGGCATTTTAATTTAATTATACTTTTTTGCTAATGGTCTTTATTTTTCAGTGTCTCTGTGGTAAAATGCCTTTAAGGTCTGGGATTTTTTTGTTTTCTTTCTTTCCCTCCTTTTGGCATACTCTAGTGTAAATTTATAAACTGACAAAATTCAGTGTAAAATTCCAAGAGGTGAGATTAAGGAATGTTAAGAAATCCTGCGTTGAAATGATTAAGCATTTCTTCACTTTGAGAATGTGATTTCTGAGTATATTTAGTAACATAAACCCCTAATTAGGACCTGCAATGCAAAGAGAGCACAGCATGTATAACACAGGCATTCAGGAGTTTTCGTGCAGTTTCATCTAGGTTGTCTAAAAATCTTGCTATGGGGTTCAGTCTTAGACCACTGAACTCAATGGGAGCTTTGCTGCATTTTTTTCTTTCTGGATAGATTCTTAATCCTTAATATATATCCTTAATGTAAATTAAAGCTACTGTTAAGAATTAAAGGCATATATATATATATAAAAAATAATGCTTTCCATATGTGTTTCGTATTGATATAAAATTCCATTTTAATACGTAAGTTCACTGGTTTTCACTGTGTAGTCCTTTTTGTAACTTCTCTTAGGCCCTTGTCTTCGGAAAGGTGATACAAACACACTCTGCTAATCCTCTTAGCATCCTCATGTTTGCACCATCACCTTCCTAACAGCCTGCAGGAACTGCTGGATCTCTTTTCCTGGAACATTAACAGAAGTTTGTGGTGTGATCCCAAACTGTTTGCTTTGGCACCTCCTAGGAGCCAGAGAGAAGAGGGTAGGAATTTTTCAGTGGCGGGGACATTGCACACTGGGGTGTGAATTAGGAGATCAAAACACAGCTAAACAAATGGGACCCATGCTGTAGGGACGATGGAAAACCAGGAGTGGACACAGCACACCTAACCTCCCTCAATTACAGCTCGACTGAAGCACTAAAAACATTCCAGAGAGGGGAAAGCTGTGGTATGGAGAAAATGTGCTGAAAACCTGTGACTTTCTTGAATTAGCACCTTATGGAAATGAAAGTTAGTGACACTAGGCCTAACTCTTTCTTCTGCACACCCGATAAATCAGTAGCACTGGGATTTAAGTTCCAGCTTTGATATGAAAAGACAAAATAAGAATTTATGCTGTCAGTCTTGGAGCAAAGCTGCCCAATTTCTCACAGAGTGGCTGCTTTGAAGGAGTGAACTTGCTGCTGCACACTTTAGTGACCATTGTCCGAACTGGAGTGTAAGTTTAGAGAAATTTGGCTACCTTCTTCTCTGTTGAATTCCCACTATAATCTTCCTGGTTTTCCTTCTGCCATTATGTCTCTGTCCTCAACACTTGTGCTTTTAACTTTGCACTTCACCCTTCAAAATGGTGACATTTTCTTTCTCAGGCCTGTGTTCACGTATGCTGCTGTGCCTTGTCATGGAGAGTTGTTACAACCACACCTACAACCACAGTGTTGTGTAGGTAAAACCGAGCCTCTTAACCATATTCTGTTAGTGCTGAGTTTCTCTCTGCTGAAGTAAGAATTGAGTTTTCCCCCAAACTTTGGGTCTGCTCACCTGAATTCAGCCGTGGCATGGGTTGATTCCCCTTCACGTGCTCAGTTCAGAGTTTCTACATTGCTGCAATTATCACAGCTAGCCAGGTTATGTATCAGGACCCTGTGTGTCTTAATGACAACAAACAATAACAGAATTATTTGCAGTAACCACAAATTAGAACTTTGTGCAAGCTGAGCTGTACAGGAGAGTCAGAGCTGCCTTGCTGTAGCTGCTGTGACAACTGCTGCTTGTTCTCTGTGCACAGCAGCTCTGCAAGATTCAGTGTCACAATTACACCTTCCTAACTGAGGAAATCACACAATGAAAATAGGCACTTGCTGGGTTATTTAAAGGGTCTTGGAAAAGATTTCACATAAACATCCAAAAGAGCATGAAACCAAAACCAGCTCTAGGGACATAAAAAAGAAATGCTCTTATCTGTATGTGAAGTATTTTTAAATTTTACTTTTAGTTTTTCTATTAAAAAAAAAAAAAAAGAAAAAAAAGAAAAAAACTTGAAAAAGCCATAAAAAATTGGTTCAGGATCTTGAGAGCAAGTCCATAGTGAAATTTAAGGAATTCAGTATATTTAAATCCCTTATGAGAATGTTAAAAAATGACCATTTAATCAGGAAAGGGAAAGGAAACAAATGATAAAAACATCCTTTGGCCAAGTGACAGTGCCTAGAAAAGTTTGTGTGTTAAAGAAACTTGAATCAAAAATAATATACAAACCTAACGTTAAGATTAATTAACCACTAGACAGTTTAAAGTGGTGTTTTCAAATGCTGATTCTCCATCATTTGAAATCAAGAGTGGATACCTTCCCAGCTAGATGGAGTTCAGGCTGCAGAGCCTCTGCTTGTCCATCTCATGCTCTTTTTCAGACTGGCTCTTTAATCTGTTTGTACTTGCCACCATTCACAAAAGATGTGTGAAGCTTTTAATAGAAAACTATTCTGTGCGGCCTCTTTCTATCATCAGAGCAAGGGCAGTAGATAATAACCTCTCATTTTACAACTTCCTCTGTAAATGTTGGCTTGACAATTAGCATTTTCAAAGACTAAGAGCAACCTTCAAAGAGAACCATCACCAAACAGAAGGTTGGTTGTTGAACCAAACATCAGGATCAATGGCAGAGCATTAACAATGTGACAAAATCTCCCCTGAGTGTTTATTTGGTACCATATTCTGTCCTCACTAATACTGGTGCAATAAGAGGATGTCAGCTCACATATTCCCAAAGTTAGAACATATTTATGAATTCCATGTTCGTGTAATACTGACCTAGAGCCCTGGGAAGCTGCTGGTGCTCCCTGAAGGAGGAGGGGCTGGGATGCAAATGCAGGTGTGGAGCTGTGCCCCTGGCAGGGCCCAGGTGCCCACCTCACCCAGAGCAGCACTGAGGGGATCGGACAGATCTGCCCCGGCCTCTCAGTGGCAGCTGCCTCTGCTTGCAAGTGCTTAGGAAAAAATATAAAGAACGAGTCTTGTCATACTTCTTCCAAGTTTTCATCATGCTTTTGTCAGAGGTCAGTGCACGCAGCTGGTTGAAAGCTGAAGTTTTGACCAGACATCTTTTGCTGCTAATCTGAGCAGGAATTGTTGCCTGGGGGCTGAGCCTTGAGCATCAGGCTCTCAGTTTTTGTCTGTTCCAGGGGCTCTGCAGGCTGCCATAGCAGTGTCTTGGTTTGTTTAAATCTGAGTAGTGAAAACCCTGTAAACATACCCCATCAGGACGGCTCTTCATAAGGACAGGAATAAATCAATTAAATAAATGGATCGTATAGTTCATAGAGAGCTCCTCCCTTATGCAGAACAGAGGACTGTGTGAAAGGACTGTCCAGAACTGGTGGTGTATATATTTAAATAATTCTTTTCTGCATGCAAAACTGAGAAGTGCAAGTTATATACAACAGAAGGAGAACAATGGGAGGGAGGTCTCGACTGCATATTTCAGAATAAAGCCAGAGTAGAGCAAAACCAGAAGACGTTTGCCTTTGCTCACACTGTGCCCTAAAGGCCTGGCATATGGTCATAGCTTTACAAGAAAAATCATTTTTATTCTTCCATAGAAAATAAACAAGTTTTTTGTTGTTGGGTGTTTTGTGGTGTTTTGTTGTTTGTGGGTTTTGATTTTTTTTTTAAATCCACAAATATCTTTTTGCTTTCTTTATGTTTCATAGTGTTCTGCATCCATTTTTTCTGCTTGGAAATTAACATAGCACTGGATATGAAATAATTTTGTATACAAGTGTTACTACTCCCAGTCATTTACAATGAACAAGGACAGTTGCAAGTGTTGCCAGGTGGAATCGTTTCTGAATATAAGTCTTGCATTCAGTTCAGATTCCATACAACATCTCACATGAATGCAATGTAGTTTAGAGAGCTGTTACTCATTAATTATATTCCATTTTATTAGCTGGTGTTTCCATAAGTCATCAAAAGTGAGGCAAAAGAAATTTAAAAAAAAAATGTTTTTAATCAATTTTACATCTGGAAATAAACAGTCTTAGTAATTTGTAGCATTGACAGAATTAAAACTTGTGAGCAAAGTCTGTGCAGCTGCGGTTCAGAGAACGGTTCTGTAAGGCAGCAGTGTGGGAGCAGGCACTCCTGCCACTTGCACTGGGTAGTTTAATTTTGGAACAGCCTGTTGGTTCTGGGAAATTCATCACAGTGCATTAAAGCAGACTGATACCTTTCAGTTTAAATCTCCTAAATATTGTGATGCAGTGAACTCCAAGATTTTTAAAAACTAATGCAAATAATGAGCTATTGGAATTCATGTAAAGGAAGACTTTTTAAAGTTTTTAAAACCCTACCTAAGGACAAAGTAGCTGTAATTTTATACAAATTGAAGGCAAGAAAGGAGTGACTGCAGCAGCTCAGCATGGGGTGAACTTCACTGCCTCAAATCTGACAAAAGGATACTTCAAAAATTTCTGACAAAAATATAGTAAAATTGGAGAAGCTTAAGAGAAGAGCGAGAAGAATGACTCAAGATCTGGGACATCAGTGTTATCTGAGAAGCTAAATCTATTCTCCTTATTGGAGAAAAGGTTAAGTAGTGATTTGATCAAGGTGTATAATTATCTTCTGGGGAGAAGACTTCACATTCAGAAGGGCTCCTTTAATAAAAATAAAGCAGTAACGAGGGAAAACAGCTAGAAGTTAAGCTAGGAAAAATCGGATGCAGGTTTTCAGTATGAATGTTAATTAATCATTGAAATGCCCTTGTATGTGGCAATTTTCCATTGCCATTAAATCTAAATAAAACAAAGCAGGACAGTTTTAGAGGGATGCATATTTTGTTAGTAGAATAATACAAAATATTAGGAATTGAAGTAACTAATCAAAATAGCTTTACAATTTTAAAATCAATCAGGTTTGCAATTTTAAAATTTAAACCCAGACCTATTGGGACTCTATTTCTTCACCTCCATTTGGTTCAAACACCTCAGTAGTGAGTCAGTACATATTCTCTGAGGTCTTAGTATACTGCTTCTTTCCTTTGTTCATTTGAATCCTAAACATATTAAAAGAAGAAGGATTTTGAGACTGCTGTGGATTTTGGTGGGTCCTGAGGGATTTGGTGAAGGTCTGTTTCATAAGAAGTATGTATCTGTTCCTGCTCTACCTGTTCCAGGCATAAAAATTAACTCTGTGATCAGGCTGTAATAGAATGATAGTTACACATGCAGAAACTACAGGTCCTTGCTGTTGAAGAGAGTGGTCCAGCTCCCACACCCATCCATCTCCCTATTCCTGGTGTTACAGTTCCCTGTTTTGCTTCTATTACTCTGCTACCTTTGCTGAGCTGACTTGTTTGCCTGGGCATAAAGTTTTGGTTTTTTGTTTTTGGTTTTTCAGTTTGTTTTTTTTGTTTTGTTTTGTTTTCATACAGTTTAGTTTAGAAAGTTTATCAGTAGAATCTGCTCATAAGGGCACCAAGATCAGCACAAGAGGCAGGAGCATGCAGGAGAGAGTGGGAAAGGGGACATGTAAAGGGAAAGGTGGATGGGAGAGACCATCCTGCAGCACTGAGCCACAAATCAAATCAGAAATTGCCTGCCTGTGCCCCAGCTGCAGTCACATGCAGTGTGCACGCTGCCTGGTGATAGATTATGTTTTCAGTGCTTATGAAACTCAAGCTACCCGTAGACTTTTTTTGCTACTGCTGCAGCTTTATATAACTGTGGCCATTACTGTTTCTTTTGTCTTTGTTCTCTGGAATGTTTAAGAGAGTTGTGCACATGCTGTTTAACGAGATTTATTTGGCCTGCAAGCTGCAGATGGGCAGAAATCAAAGGAGGTGGAAGTGGACATTGACATGACCTCCAGCATGTTGTTTATGGAGAACATCCTTCTAGTGATGTATGACAAGTCTGAGGTCAATGATTAGTATCTATTAGCTCTTTGAAAAATGGAGAAAGCAATAGTTCCTGATGGTGCATGTTTTAGATCTGGTTAAAATGGAGAAGGCTGATGTGAGAAGCAAAAATGCTTTAGTGTCTATATATACAATTACCACACATCACCAGGGCACGTTAACACTCCAAATACGTACAAACAGGTTTTGTTAGTAGGAAGAACTGTGGTCTAGATTCCTTCTCCTGTCTCCCCTCTGAAACAGATGGATTTGATTATTTATTATTATTCACATCTTCCTTCTTTTTCCTTTAAATTCTCTTCTTTTCTTTTTGTTTTTGTTGGAAAGCTAAATCAAAGAGGAGCTTTACATTCAGCTCTAAACACAGGGAGGGATGCAGTAACGTGCTCTTCTGCAAAAAATAAGTATAAGTTCTTGTGTGAGCCACTTTATGTCAGCTCGCCTTTAGTTCAGCCACATCATGAAAAAATAGAAAGGCTTTCAAAGAATTTGGGGAACTTTGAATATAATATCAGCATGAGAAATCTCTGCAGATGTCTAATGTAGCGTATAAAATTATTTCTGACCAGATTTAAGCCACCAATATTAAGTGATACTACAACAATATTTTCAAGATTCAGGAGTCTTTACATAGACCTTTTCTTCATATAATTGCATATAGCATTATGAATTAAAAGGAACTGGTTATACACACCTAAGAAATTGTGAGCAAATCTAGACACAGTTGAAATGGGGGTACTCAGAACTGTCCAAAAAAAAAAGGTTTTACAATTTTATTGGTAAGATAAAAAATATCTTTTTAATTTTAAATGGGTTGCCTATACTTCAGAAAAAAAACCAACCAACCAACCAAATAAAAAAAAACCACTGAAAAATTAATTGTGAGTACTTAGAAGAAATAATGCCACAAAATATTCCTTTCCTGCTGTCATTTATACCAACTACAAGCACTGGTACTCAGTACAGAATCAAAAATGACCATTGTCCTTAAAATGAGTTCAGAGACTCTTTATGCCATCAGTTTATCCTCAAAATGAAGTTTTCCCCAGCAGCAGCCCCTCCTCCCCACCATCCTGTACATGTTTGTGGAGCTTAGTCCCCAGTGGCAGCTGCCCTCTGCCTTTCCAGTGTCCAGGGGAAAAAACTTCCAGGTGAAGTGGTGATTTGGGTAAGAGAATGCATGCGTGAGCCTGCAGTGCCTCTGTGTGTCTCCAACAGGCTGTGCTAGAGGACACGCTCTAGCAGAGCAATGCTCATAAATTATTTTGAAATTATTTGAATGCACTTTCAGGAAGAGAGGAGGGGGAGCTCTATTGTCTGCAGAACTGAGGCTCGCGCCGAGGAAACTGCGTTTGTTTATGGCTGGGCTGAGACATAAAATGATCCAGGGGCTCCAAGCACGTAGTTGCCAGTATTTCCTCATTGCTTTGGAGGCACAGCCCGATAAACAGAGAACCCAAAGTTTTATGTAACTTTCTGTGAATCATTTTGCTGATGCAGGAAGGGTTTTAGTTTGTTCCCCAGTGACTGCACTGCAACAGAGCAGAGCCTTTTACTCCTGGGAATCCTGTGCGTGGGTGCCTCTGTGGGAATGTGTGTGGGGAGGTGGTAGTGTCTGCATTTGTCTGCTGTCACTCAGGTGTTGGCATCTCTGTTGCCTGTTCAGAGCAATGAGATTCTCTAGGATTAGCCCCTACATCTTAATGAAGACCTCCTGTCTTTGGAAATCCCCTTCCACAATGGTTTTCAGTGCTTTAGGCTGGCATACAACTTTCCTTTCTCATTCATAACTTGGAGTCTTATCCTTTTTTTTTTTTTTCCTTTTTTCCCCCACTCTTCTTTCACAGAAATTAAATGGCAGTGGTTGGCTCCAACCACCACATTCTCTCTCTGCTAAATTTCTGCTACAAAGTTCTCCAGTTCTTTTATCTGCACAGCTGTTTTTAATGGGCTGTTCAGAGAAGGAACTGATAATGGGCACTCTGTGCTGTTTGGATTATCACTAGCTCTAAGGTTGGCAGCCAGCACTGGCAATATGCTCTTCTTTAGGCAGCATTTTTGTGTAGCTGGACAGCAACCCAATGACACCAGAGAAAGCTGCAGCAGCAGCAGCAGCAGGCTGATGAGCAGCAGTGTGCTGTGTGCTGCCTCTGCTTCAGCCAAGCCCCCTGTGCTGGCACTGGCAGCTTGGGAACTGGCGTCCTTCCTTTCTTTCTCAACAGTTTACTTATCCTTTATTGTTGGACTTGTCTTCAAGGGAAGCTAAGGGTGAAGTTTAGGTTCATGAAGCTATAAAACACACACCCAGAAGGGAAGTATGAAGTGTTGGGGTGTTTTTTATAAGGCTGGTTAATAGATGTGCAGAGTAGGGGAGTGTCTAAAGATGCTTTTGAAAATTTCCCAGCCTTTCCCAAAATTGTCTATAAGTCTTGTCATTTGTAAAAAATATCTGAGAAGAGAGATAGTGTGTAAGCAGAGATTCTGTGACGGGGAAGAAAAGTTTGGATATACTTACAGTTAAGGTGACAAACAGTTGGCAGCAGTCTGTCCATTCTTTATATCCTCTTTTGACCTCCAGAGAATTTTGGATCTCTACAGTTCTCTAAAGGAGAATAGTGAGAATATATGAAGGAAAGAGTAGGAAGCAGAACTTTCCTAACTAATAATATTCTTCTACTGGTTGTTAATATGGCCATCAGCTTATAACAAGGACACATGGTGAAGAGTTTGGGCTTCTTATTTGAGCCCTGCATGGATACTATCATCATTATAAAAATCACTATGCTCTTAAGGTTAGGCCCGACGTAGAGTTTCTAGTCTGCTTTGTGGCAACATAAAGCAGTTTATTCATCCCACTGAGTAGCTCAAAATACTAAACCCATTAATTTAGTTACATTTTAAAAAAGTTAGATACTAGTTTTGGAGTGGTTTCCCGGGGTCAGCCACTATACAGTGTGTCTCCAGTTGCCACGGATTTCTAAGAGCTGTTTCTTCTCTGTACTGTGTACTCTAGTTCAGGTACCAAGGAATTTCACTCAGAGTTAGGATCTTGTTGGTTTCTGAAGGTCCACTACGTTTTATCTGAGATGGCAACATTTCTGATTTCTCTATGTGTTTCCATGTATCTAGATTGCTCCAGTGCTGAGTAATTTTATCTGATTTTCAATATTTTGGAATTAGACTGTGCAAGTACATGCAAAAAGTCAACAAAGTCAGTTTGTCAACGCTCCAGCCATAAGAAATATGACTTCTTAGAACTGAATACAGAGTTGCAAAAGCTTCTCTTTAGTTCCTAGGAAAAAAAAGTCATCCTCTTGAAAAACAGAAAAAGAAAGTTACATTTTTGAAAAAAACTTCATTACCAGAAGGGAGAAACACTCAAATAACTTTCGGAAGTTGCTTCTGTAAAAGTCATTGCCCTCTTCCTGCATTACCAAAAATTTTTTTCAAAATTTTTCCCTAATACTTCTTGAGAAGCCAGCTAGAGCACAGCAAATAACCCCAAAAATTATACAGAAAGGGAGAAAGAGAAAACTATAATAGACTTGTAATAGAGCCATCTAAGACAGAGCCAAACTCTGATAGAACCTTTTTATCAGTATACCTGGCACATTGACTTAACTTAAATCCACCACAGAATACTTATTTTTCCAGAAGATAAAGGTCTGTGAAGGAACTCTGACAGTTCTCAAAACCAGTGTGAAATTATCTTGAACCTTAGTTTCTGAAAAATTGTCTGCCTGGCTTGATTGTATATGCAAGAAAAAAATAAATATAACAATGACATTTAGTATTTTAATCACATGTCCCATCTCTTGCATTTCTTTGCAGGTATTAATTGTCAGGACACCGCTGTGAGTTAGGTAACAATGTGAGAGTGAATGGAATAATTCACAATGAACAATTTATTTGGAGTTAGTTTCTTGGCTTGCTCTCAGAATATCCATCAGAATCTTGCCACTGTTACTACTTTAAACATTTAAATGTGGGGTTTTTTCTTGTTTTTTTGCATTCTAGCTATGTTTAGAAATCAGATAAGTCTGTTCCACATTAAGTTATTTCTTAGTTTTTATGTGCTTGGTGGGATAAAATGTTAAAATACTGGTAAGATGGTAGGAGGTTGATCAGGAGATGAGCACGTCCTAGTCACAAATCACATTTTCCTTTAGTTCAGCCTTCGCCATTCATTTCTTTGTGAAGTGTCAGACCCCCAGGCCAAGGCGCTCCAGGTCTTGGGACACTTTCTTGCACTGTAGAGATGGGGCAGTTTCCCCTTGCTGGTTAAACTTGCTTGCTCTAAAATGGAAGAGCGTTAACTTGAAGTCAAGTAAAATTCGTTAAGTCAGCACGTCTGGACAGCGGCTGTTAAAAGCCCAAACAGAATCTGGTAGGCAGGAAGAAGTTAATGTATTAAAAAACTTGTGCTTCATAGCTGCTACATGACTGGAACAGGAGATTTCCAACCTTGAAGGGGAGGCATCAAATTCAACTGGTAAAAAAACCAAAATCTTATGTTTGAGGTAGAAAGAATTGAGAAGAAGGAAGGAGGAATTTTGTCACTACAAGCATAAAATCGGTATATTTAAGATTCTCATTGTTTTATTAGAAAAGGAAATATCAGGTTCCCAAATATGCCTTGAAATCAAGGACCTGGTGGAAGCCAATTGAAATCTGTTGTAAAATGTCTCCAAATGTTTCAGTAGGACTCAGATCAGGCCTTCAATGTGTGAACAAGTAGTAACTACAATGAAAACTTGAGCTGTACTTACTTTAGCAGGATCTAGTAAGAGAAAGTGATTATGATTACTGGATTTCATAATAAGTTTAGAAATCTTTTCCTGCTTTGGTTTAAAAAAAATTAACAAACAATGACAAAACTACAGGTGTTTATAACCCATACTTTATAGTCTGAAGGAAAGTTTTCCCCATCAGCTCCAATACAAAGCATCTGTTCATATTATTGACACTATATTGTATTGTCAGTTTCAGTGAACTGATGTTATTATGGACCTAATGTATGGAAAGTGTCATGAATGAGACTGCACAAGGGCACATACTATCCAAGACTTTAAAAAAATGTTATTTAACTTTTAGGAACACTTAAAACACAAACTGTGTCACATAAAATTAGAAATCAGTTCATAAAATAGTAATAACTGACCTGCACAATGTAAATTTCCTGAAATGTGCACTCATGTTGGCAGCAAGTAACAGCTAATGAAGGGAGTTTACAGAGCTGATTAACAAGGCCCTATGCTTTTTATTAGACTCATTTTGTTAATCCCTAAAATTAAGGAATTCCAGGTGTATGGAGCCAAGTATGCAAATGATTTCCTTCCGTCTAGCTGCTGATTTCATATAAGGTCCTCCAAACAGTGAAATAAAACACAACATACATAATGTGGAAAGCTTTACTACATATGAGAGAACAGTCTGGCTTTACAGAGTTAAGCGCAGTGTGCTGTAAACTTGCCACAGATACAAATTTGAACAAAGCTGTAAAATAAGTATAAATAAATAAATTAAAGGAATGAATGAAACAGAAGGAAAATAGCAAAACAAAACGAAACAAAAAAAACCAAAACAACAACAACAACAAAAAACACCAAAAAAAAAACCCCCAAAAACCCCCCAAAAAACCCCAAAGCAAACAAAACTCCCATGCCTTTAGTTTACTGGTTGTCAATTCAGCTGTTGTTACAGCTGAAAAGAGTAGACTTAAAATTGAGCTCATCAGACTAGTGTAAGGCATACAGAGCTCTGCTGGAGCAGAAACATGTAAAATGATAAAGGAAACCATCATAATCTGCTAAAGATGTAGCAATTAGTCTGGTGGTGCTGTGGTACTGCGGATGCTTCTTATGTACAGTGACACTTGGAAACTGGCATATTAACCTATAATGTATGAAAAATACTTAACTCACTTTAATTCGGGGTACACAGGCCTGGCACCATTAAAGTCAATGATAAAGCTCCTCTGACTAAAACAAATATACACCCACAAGCTGCTCATTACTTTCACCTCCTTTCATCTTGTCACAGTTCAGCAAAGCACTTTAGCATGTGAGAAGTCCCAGTAACTCCTGAAATTAACCCTAGCATTTGAAATTCAGTGGGCTATAAAACACGTGCTACCTTTTGGGCAGACTGCTCTGCTTCTGTATGATATTATAGAGACAATTCATTCTCACATTGAATTTAAAAAGCTTATAATTTCTGCAAGTCCACCATTATATGGTTCAGGTTGCTCTTTTATACCATGCTCTTTTATGCCATGGATAGGCACTGTCCATTCATCTGAGAATAGTTCTTATACAGCTCGTGGGACAAGTGGGGCTATAAAACATGCAGGAAAGGGAAGAAATTCCAGATTGGCAAGCTGTGGTTTACCTGGAGTCAGTAAAAAGCCATGAGGCCAAATCCTGGAAATGACTAAACAAGGAGTGAGTTCAGGGGGAGGTAACGAGCTGCTACCAAGCACAGTCTGTATAAAAGACAAAGACTTGGGAGTCTGAAACGAGACTGGCAATGGCTTTGACGTGATGAGAAAGGTACTAATTCCACACAAATTACTCAGCTGTCAGTTTCTGGTTGCTGGAATCTCTGAAAATAGAAAGAAAACTCCCTATGGTGCTTTATCACATATCTTGTGTTTTTTACAAGGATTTACTTTTAGGATTTAGTCCTGACAGGTGATCCTCACCCGGTTCCATGGATCAAGTCAGCAGGAATGTCCCGGTAACCTGGGCCTACTCTCAAGCGTGAAGGACGAGTGTTTAGGTGGGTGTGATCTATCAGTTTCATCCAGCAGGAGGAGGAAAGCTGAAGGGATGTCCCTGGCCAAAGCACCTCGCTGGGACCACACTGTGCTCCATGGCCTGAACCTGCTGGGGGCAGCTAGGGAATTGTCTGTTCAGTGTCACACCTGCAGGTTAGACTGCCTGTGGATTTTCCATAGAGCAGACACAGACAGGATCTGATCTTTCAACTTCATTTTCCTGATTAGACGACACAGAGCTGTCCCATGTGTCCTGTCTATTTATGTATTGCACATGATTCCTATGGATAGTTCGTTTAAGGTAAAAAAAGTTCTTCATTCAAGCATTATCTCTCAAAATCTCTCTTGATATCCGAACACCACTGTTTCATATACTGGTTTGGGGGAAATGAAACAAGAATTATCCTTGTCTCTCGTGTAATGTATGTGATCGTGGTTTCTGCATTTCAGATTTGGTCCTAATGTATTTCAAAATTATATTTCTCTAGTGATACACTGAAAATAGAGAGAAAATATTTACTTTCCAACCAGGTTCGCTCAACATTTAAAAAGGTGCTTAAAAAGGGGAAATAATTCCATTTACCTCTACTTCACCATAACCAAGGAAAAAGCAGTGATGTAAATTACAATATAGCCATGGGTGCTTTTAACACACTTGTACTATTCAAGTGCTGTTATCTGAGACACTGATATTTGCATCCTCATGAACCAGCAGTGCTTGCAGTATATTTACTTATGGCAAGAAAAATAATAATTGATAAAGAAAAAATAATTGATATAGGTAAATATTAAGAGGCTGTTTCAGTTACTTGAATTTCCAGTTTGATTAGTGTTTGTTGATAGAGCAGACAACCATGAACTGTGTGCTGAGGTTTAAAGTTATTCGCTGGTTGCTGGAAATAAGTAAGAAATACCTAATCTCACAATCTTGGAGTTAACCACCCAGTTCAGTTTGCTGACTGCTCAGATCTGGGTCCAACTTTGAGTCAAATAGAAAATATTGTTATAAATCTTATGCAGTTAAATGAAGTGCCATTTTTCCGAGTTGTACTTTATTAGCACTTGTGTGCTGCTACTACAAATCATGTTAAAAAGGCTCTGGAGCAGAGTTTGGGTAAAAGTTGAGAGTGTGGCATGTGGTTGTTATTACAAATTCTGTCAGGGCACAGTAGCTGTCAGGACGTGGAGTGACAGTGGTGCTCACACCGTGTTTGTGCTCAGGGCAGCAGTTCACAGGCGAGCTCACACAGAACATGCCAATGCCTTTTCTTTGGTCCCCCAGGAAAGATGTAGGAGGACATGATGAAAGGCAGTTGTGAATGAGCATTCTTTGACAAAGGTCAAATGCAACTGTTTGCCATCTGCCCTTTGCCAAGTGGGTTGTATTTAATCTCAGCCATCATCTTTAGCAAGCTGTACCAGAGAACTGTATGACACCCTGTGATAACAGTATCTTTAGATACACCTCTCTGACATGCAGGGATGTCCTTTCAAGTTGCAAATAAAGCATTTTGAATAAAATCACAGGTAGGGAAAGGCTGCCATTAAATAAAATCAGTAAGTTTATTATTCAGCCTATCATAAATACAGAAGTAATAACAGATTTCAGCATTCACTGTAAATTCGTTGCAAAACTGGTATAAAGAAAACCTTTTACAGCTGCAAGAAGTACGTCACTCATCCAACCCAGTGGTAACAAGTGTAAATACAGCTCAGAATCGTATTATCCAATGTGCAAAACAAAGAATTCTTTCATAAAGTCACCTAATTAGTCCAAGTAATGTACATGTTCAAAGTCTAGGCATTAGCCAAATATACATGTACTGTTATATTCTAAGAATTTTGCAGAAGCATTATAGGATTTCTTTTTAAAGGACTTTCTTTTTACAAGGGAACTAAACATGAGACCACTGAAGATTTGATTTTATTTTGAAAAGACTGAAAATAAAGTCTTAATCCTTTTGTCATTTACATGCTTGATTGTTGTTGATTTTTTGTGAATTCGGTGAACCTATTTATGGGAGTATGCAGGAGACCAGAAGTGGGTAACTCAGTTAAAATATGCTTCTTTTTGTATGAACAAATGCAATGAATTGTGAAGCTCAGACAGATACTGGAGTAAGAAGCTATTTGACATCTGACTAAAGCTGACTTTACAGATTTCCATTCAGAATTTCAATTTCACCTAAAAACAGATCACCTAAAAAAAAAGTTTTATTTTATAGCAATATTTAGAGGGTAGCAACTTGGCGTTCTTCTTGGCTCTTTGTGCACCTTTGTGCATAAATTTCTGAGTAGATTAAGCCACTGCATTCCTCTTGAGAAAAATCCATCCCCAGGAGAACCTCACAGGCCACAGTCTCAGCATCACTTTTCAGATCTCTCTAAGGCAGAATTTCGTGCAAAGCCCGAGTGACCTGTCTAGGTATGAATTTCATAGACTGCTTTATATCCTACAAATCCAGACACAGTTACTGGCATTGGCCACCTCTCCCTGTGCCTCAGGAGACACAGTGCCTAAATGCTGAGTCTTCTCCCAGCCAGCCTGAATCAATGAAGATGAGGAGGATTTTGTAAACTCAAGCTGTTTATTTAACAGTTGAATGTAGATTTACCATCTTATTTTTGAAGACCTGGAAAGAAATTATTAGCCTGTATGGAACTGCTCTTCCAAACCTCCTCTCTGCAGCCTGATGCTTTATTGTCATCAATTAAAATGCATTGTTGTTGGCAAATTATTGTAGGACTTGGACTCCAAGTGAGTATTGCATCTTATAAGTTGTTAAAACTTGCTGTATTTCAAACTTCAAATAAGATTGGAATCTGACTTCATGGTAGGACACATCATGGATAAATAATTTAACAATGTACTGTTTCGCATATGCAAAGAATGATAGTCAACATTCAGAATAAACTGCCAGAATCAGCAGTAGTAATAACAGTCATTTCAGGAAAGTTACACAAATATGTGAAAGAATAAAGCAAATCTGCTAGCTTTAAAACTCTTCCAGGCATGGACTTAGCACAGACTTTGGTCTCCTTTCATGTTATAATTTTCAGAGTTGGCTTTCTCAAAGAGACCAAAGCATATATTCAATCAAACTCACTGCACTAAATCTGCTATATGGTTTATCTTGAGCTTTAACTTCAAAGTGCTTTTACCTATTAAGAAACTGGTTGTTCTTCTGTAATTGAAAGAGGAAGAAACTATTTTCAGAGTATGAAGATAACAAAACTGTTTTACTATAACTTGACATACATGTTATAATTTATATACATTGGCTCAGGTTCTCCTGCTTACCTGGTCTAGTGTACATTTCTCATGTGCACATGACCTTTAGATGGTGGAAAAATCCCTTTTAGAAGTAGGAAAAGCTTACATTCTTACTGAAGGAAAAGAATCCATAGATATGGTGGTGTGAATCAGAGGTTAAATTCAGTTTCTGCCTTTCATACGATAAAAGGCACTCATTCATAACTCTTACAGTTCATGAGGATTCTGGAAATTATCTCAAAATGGGTGTTGAGAAGAAAGGCATGGTGAAATAACTTCTTTCATCTAACTAAAATTTTAACATATGCTCTATTGGACTTTCCCTGGTTTTCATTGCATTGCCTGGATGGGTGGCAAATCACATTTCCAGCCCTTTTAGAACACCTGACTCCCTGTGTCCCTGCAAGTTGTGAATCCAGAGACTGGAGCTGTTGTGTTGCAGCTTATTTCAGCATTGCGTTGTCATTGGCAAGACACAACTGCAGACACAGCACGTAGGTGGTAGAGAAGGTTTGGTGTGTGAAATGGAACTCCTATTTTAAGAACAGGGAGCAGGTTGTTTTGTGTTAGAAGGGACCTTTATGCCTTCAAAGCAGCTCTCGTTAGAATAGGTTTGATTGACTGTGAGCCTCCATCGTTACTTTTTCTGTAGTTCTCCTGCAGGCAAAGATCAATTGATGTCACACCTACCTGTTTAAAAGTCATGAGAAAATCTCTGCTGATTGCTGCCAGAATTACAGCCTGCCACAAACTGCCTCATATTCAAGAATGTAATGGTTAGTCAGAACCAGAGCGTTAATTCTAGCACAAGCTGAACTTGAGCTTCTCAAAACATTTTATACAGTAACTAAGAAAGAAACTTGAAAAGTATGGGATTTACAAAAACAGTCTGATCAGTCTAGAACTACTAATGTCTGCTCTGCAAAATGAAAAAAAGTGTTTATGAATAATCATGGTGCAGTAATTTTAAAATACTACTTTATTTCCCTCTTTTTATTAAGGAGAAAATCTTCGTCAGATATTGTTTTGGTAGGTGTTAGCTGCTTAGTAATGCTGAACTGTAGCATTTTGTGTCAGAGGACAAAAACTCCCAGAGTGTATATGAATTGCCAATGATGTTTAGGTGACCTAAAGTTTAACAGCTTTAGCACTAGCTCTGTAAATGAAGGAAAAACAAAACAAAAAATACCTCAGACCATGCATTAGCTGCCAAACTAGCAGAACCATGGTTATTTCAGCCAGTTTTTAAAGCTGCTAAAGTTATTTGTCTATTGAGCACTAATTCTCATGCAATCGAACCGCACAAGCCATTCATTCCACACAGAAAGAAAATGAAGTTGGTGCTAGCTGAAATGTGAATTTGGAGCTGTCATCTGCCTCCCTCATACACTGATGATTTTAAGAATGTATTGAAGTCAGAGATTATCTTCTCCTATTGAAACTCATTATGAAGCCAAGTGATAGAAAGTCATCCAAAACCTAGCAAAGTATATCAATAGCACAGCATTAACTATTGAAAAATAAGTTTGGAAAAAGAAGATTCTCTAGAAAAGTAGGAATGATATCCCATTATGCAGCTCCACAGCAGCCAAGGGCTTCATCCTGAGATATTGCATGTCCACGTGGTCAGGATCAGCCCGTGGGTGCTCAGTTCACCATCCCCTGCCTGTGACTCTGGTCTTGCACCCCAGGGAAATACTGAATCAAATTTTTTGAGTTGTTGCAATTGTTGAGCAAAAGTGCCTTTCTAAGTGTTTTGGGTCGTTTGGTGGCCATGCTATGCTATGTTAGGCAGATTTTATAGAGTATTAAATAAAAATCAGAACCATGTCTCCCCATGGAAGAATTTCCTCTGCTGCCTCTAGGACACCACACAGAAACTTTCCTTCTTGGTTGTGAGACCTCAGGAGTGCAGGTGTGTAGACAGACAGATGTGGTTATCAGCAGATATTTGAGGGGAAAAAGGAGAGTCCTTTTCAAAATTAGGTATAGCTTCAAAGGGTTTTTCTGCTTTTTCTCACCAGCAGTCTGGTTGCAATACTGTGTGTACCTCAAATTATTGGCATATGTTCAAGGGTACAGAAAGCCTCAGTTATGAAAAATTATTTTAACACCTACTGTATAAGTGTATGTGACTATTATAATTAGATAGAGTACAATTATATTTCAAATTTAGCTGGTTAATGCAAAAACTATTATTAAGGAACATTCCTTCATGTTCTAAATGAATGATTGAGTGTGTCATTAATTTATTTTATGGCAAGAACGTGACTAGGGGAAGAAATTCTAGGTGGCTGTTTGGATAGTAAATACAGAGTTTTAAGATTTGATTGACAATCAAAATTTGTGTAACCAGAAAAAACTGAAGAAAGAGTCTAATCACTGATGGAGAAAATCCATTTGCTTCAACATATTAAACAAATGTTTCTTTGCTATAAAGAGGAATGTTTTGTTGATTTCTAAAGTATTCAAAATAACAGTTTTAGAGAATCTAATAGGTTTTTATATTTAGCCACCATGAAATGATTGTTCCGAATATCTTGAAAATTTAATCATATGAGCAACTATACACACCCTGTTAGTTCTATTAATTTTGAAGAATTACTTGCATGTGCACAGTTATAATTTTCTTCTATTATGAAAAAGCTCTTGTATATCATGCAGCTGGAGCCTGTCAGACTCTCCTCATTCATGCAAAGACCATGTGAGACAGCAGGTCTGGCCTGCAGCAGGGGAAGGCTTTTCCCAAGCCCACTTACCCACGTTTTGCTGTAGATTCACCTTAGATTCCAGTTCAGCCTTCCTCCCTCTCACCTCTGGCCCCAAAGGGCTCTGCCCTGAGCAGCCCGGGCTCTGCCCAGCGGTGCTGATGCTGTCTCTGTGACAGCCTGGGGCTCCTGTTTGCTCGGCAGGACCTGTCTTTTGGGGCTTCATAGCTTGGCCTTCCATAATTCCTTCTTGGCTATTTGGTGTTCCTGTCTGAAGTGAGCTATGTGGTTGGTTTTCCTACAGCTTCACTAACCATAATTTAAGTTTTTCTTTTATAATTAACAAAACGTAATTTTGTATTAGGAGTCATATTGCATTCTCAGATACAGTGAACCTTTTCAGGGGGAAATTTCATTCAACTCCACAGTCACAGGGACTTCTGAATAATGTTGCAAAGCTCACACATTGTAGTCAGTGAAAATTCTCCTGTCTTCAAGGGGACAGAGCCATATTGTTCTGAGACCGTTTACAATAAACATATGTTGTATATGCAAACAATTGTAAACTGGTTTCTGGTGGTTTCAGAAGATCCCTGAAATGATCCACAATATTTGCCAGACACCACTGGTTTGAAGTTGCCTTTTAGCATGCAAGATGTAATTCAGTTTGACTAATTAGTATCCTGAATTTGTCATGATCACAAAG
The DNA here is from genome assembly GCA_013390045.1 of Picathartes gymnocephalus. Classification (NCBI taxonomy): domain Eukaryota; kingdom Metazoa; phylum Chordata; class Aves; order Passeriformes; family Picathartidae; genus Picathartes; species Picathartes gymnocephalus. The sequence continues at coordinate 93,962 of WEKY01048669.1, read as the reverse complement.
GTGATTGCTAAATTTATCCAAAGCTTCCATCAGTCAGTGGTAGCACATCTGCTATATCGGAGCAATTTCCTCCCTGACATTGGATATTACTACTGCCTGATGTGTTTAGGTTCTAGACAGAGAAAAAATAATACTTTTTACTTAAAACTTCGTATTTGAAGTCAAATCACAACAACATCTGGTTAAACTGGTAGAGTAGTAAATAAAACAAGGGTTCAATATCAACTGCAGCCCTCAGAGTATCTAAGCACCTTAGCAGATGAATGGATTAATTGAACACCGCATAAAACACTGAACATTTTCTTCTGTTAATCATTCACTGATTCACCTTGAGGGTAGGATAAGCGGTGGATTAACCTAAACTTAATTTGTTCCTTCTTAGGCCCCATACTTGGAAAGAGCCTTACTGTATCCATTCTGTGATTTACTCACTGGGTGCACAGACTGACACCTGGTCCTTTCAAAGGACTGACAGCTTTCCAGAATTTATAAAAATGGCTGCTGTGTTGTATAGGCCTTCAGACAGTGGAGATGTTAACGTGTCTATTTTATGACAGGAAAGTCACTTTATAGTTTGCCCTTTCATGACATACTTCTAAAAACTGAACAAACTACACATTACTAGCTGAAGTTTTGGAGTATTTGTAAAATCTTTCTGGTGATGTATTGTCTCAGCTAAAAGAGAAAGTGCAACATCAGTATCTTTGAAGGTGGTTCCCACGGAGCTGCTGAGCACAGCCAGCTGAGCCTGGGTTCTCTCTTTACAAAACACTGATTTAACCTTTTCATTTACTTTAGTAGCCAAAGAAAACAAATATTGGCCACACTGTGAAATATCAAGGCTTAATGTCACTGAAACTCTCTACAGTGAGTTCCAAAAGGTATCCTGACAGTTTCCCTGGAATATGTGTACTGCCAGAGGTAAAGCTGTGGGATTTACTCACCAGAAAGTGCTGTAATGTTCTGGCTGTGCAGGAAGTCCTGTAGCCTGGCTGAGCTCCTTGGAGAAGCTGGTCTCCTAACTGGTGTCTGTGAGAGAATTCATGAGTGTTTTAGGTAAACAAAGGATTCGAGTGACAGCACTATATCTTATCCAATAGGTATTTGAAGATATCTTTTTAGGGATATTTGCCTTCATTGCCGAAGACTGGTCAGTAAATAAAACCACATGGTATTGTATCATTCAAATCATAATTAACTGCTGTGTACTCTGTGAGCATTCATGATCAGTTAACTAGTCTATGTTCTGCTAAAAATCTCAATTGATTGCTTATTTTATGAAAAAATAATCCATGGCTAATCCTTTTTCTTTTGAAAGTTATAAATTAAAATCAGCGGACCCTGTTAAGTGCAGCTTCACAAATTAATATGAAATATAGTGGTTTTTCATAAGGTTTGAGAACCAGATTTAAAAGCATATTGGTGTTTGTGCACAGCAGGCAATAATGATCCATTATCCTGCAAGCAGAGGAGCTAGCAGCAACACATAAATAAGAAGCAATTGGACCATCTGCTTTGATTTCTGTAGCATCCCCAGAGGATGTGAGCAGGAGCTGACACTTCTCTCCATCTGCCCTTACGTTATCAATTACAGTTAAATTATGCTGCATGCTACAAGGCTGGCAGATATGGATTGTAGATTGTGGCACCTGAAAAATATAGAAGAAAATACATATGTTGCAAGCCAGCTGTTTATTTACAAGTTCTTGACATTTTTTCTTCACTTTCTTTGATGCCTTTTCTAAAGCTTCTAAGAGACATCTCTGCTTAGTGTGAAATAGAGGAGAAATTAGGTGTAGCAGTGTAGCACCAGGCACAAAATATTCCAGTTCCCTGGTTTATGATTGAATCCTTAATGGAGCACGAACATCAGGTAGAGCAGATTTTAAATTTTGAAGAAATAAGTTATGAGTACATCTGGGTCAGCTGCTCCAGCCTGTTTTTATAAAGCATGTTAGAGCAGGAGGGGCAACACACTCTGCACGGTTTTTTGTCGTTTAGGAATCACGTGTAAAACTCTAACTTTTATGAAATGTTAAGTGTTTATGAAAGCTCTGGGAGTGGTAGAAGCTGGAATTGAGGGCTCCAGTTGCCATGTGCTTCGAGAAGTGCTCTGTTGACGTGTCTTACCACAACCCATAGGAATGCTGCTCCCTTTCGACTAGGGATAATTTTGTTGTAAGTTCATTCAATTTTCAACCTGTTTGATGGATGGTTGCCAGTCGTGCTGAATTGCATTTTGGTTTTGTGGTATGGTATTCTGGCCATCGAAGCTGACATATGAACACTACTTAACAACTTTCCTTTTGCCCTGACTGCAATTGGAAGCCTGGCGCATTCATCAATCGCGCTGACCGGTTAACACAGCAATGCTCCGAGGCAAATGCACTCCAAACTTTGAACATTCTGCCTTTCTCATACTTTCTATCACTGCTCCTTGCATTTCCAATATCATTAGTGCTCTCATTAACTAAAGCCTTTAGCAAGTGCTAAAAAATTTTAAAATTGATTACATAAGTTTTAATAGCCTCTTGCCAATGCTGTCCGATCAGTAAAGGTTAGTAGAATACTGCAGAAGAGAGAGGTTAACAGGGGAAAAAAACCCCACAAAACCTCTAAAAAGACCAGAAATAAAAGCTTGAACAAAAGGTAACAAAGAGGAGTTGAGAAAAAGGGGTTTATGTGCATTATGACTAGCTGTTATAATGGAGGAATTTAAAGGTGCTTTCTCTTTGTGGACTGTCATGGGTGAGACTTGGAAGTTCCAGAAGGGAAACGTAGGTTATCTTGATATATGGGTTCTATGGGCTGTATTCTGTATTCTATTTTACTTATTTTGCCTTTACTTCTTGGCAGCATTTGGCATTAGCAGCCGTGCTAAATGAAGAGATTGTTCTACAGACTCTCCCTGCTTTTCTTACTCTATAGGACCTACTGGAGTCCTCTCTGAAATGATGGAGTTTTGTTACCTTCAGCCTAGTAAGCAAAAGACTTTGCTCCCTGGTTCTCTTCCCTGGGTCCTCTAAGGATTGTCCTTTCCTTTTTTCGTTGTTTCTTGCAGCTCTGTGATTTTCTGCCTCCCTCATTATGTTATGGCTTCCTCTCCCTGAATTTGCCTTTTGAAGGTTATGTTGACAAATCCACTTTTCCGGAGGTGAAACCATGGTTCTTACTGGCAACTACACGTGTAGTTGCACAATTATACTACACGTGTAAAACGTTAATGTTGTTCTTTACTGCAAAGAGATTTAGCATGCAAAGGACATGAGAATTTTCTTTGGGTGAGAAAAGACAGAGCCCTCCCCAGGATCCGAAGATACAAGCAAAGTTCCTTGTTTCCTCACCAAAGAGAATTTATGCTTGTAACAGGATACACTGGTATCTGTCTTAAGCCTGGCTGCTCTGGCACTGATGTTATCCTTGGCATGGACATGTAAGAAATTCTCTCTTTATCAGCTCACTGCTACTGGATATGCCCTTGGAGAGGCCAGACCTTCCCTCCACCATTGGTCAACGAGTCCAGGCTAAAGCAGCAAACTGCATCCGTAAGTATAATTGTTGTAAGAGTTTTAAAATTCTTGTGAAATGAGACTCATGATCCTCAGGATTTTATTCCATGTGTTTCTGGTAACTTTCTGCTTGTCTGCATCTGGCCACTTGTCCATGCAGAGCCACATAGAAGAATAATTTGTGTTATTCACAGGTGACTGAGATACGTGAATGTGAAGTTGTTAAAGAAAATGCGTTATGAAAACACTAACCTACAAGGTTTGTCCAAAGCATATAAAGTGTCTCTAATGGAGAAGTTTTGATTTTAAATGAAAATGTCTCAAAATTACTTGAAAGTATCTCAGGTACCAGATTGACACTGTTATTAGTGAATAATCCTTTTCTGTTTCTTTGTTGCTATGAAAGCTCACTATTTATGTTCTTCCCTCTGGGCGTGGGGATGGGATAAGAACAGGTTTGTATTGCCGTGAACCATCTGAATTCTGTAGCTAACCAGCATCTTACAACACCTTTGTAGCAAACTGACTTTAAAATATTTGATTGTTCCAGTAGAGCAATGATAAAAGTAAACTGTAAAATAGAAAATGAGCAGCCAAAAAGTCGAAAGTAAATTAAACACATTTCACATTCTGTATGTGACTCATACTAAGCCATCAACAAAAATATTTGTGAAATCACCGAGAAAAATTTTACTTACTGAGTAATCAGTGTGAAAAAAACCTTTATTTCTACCAGTATATGAAGTAGGCTTTCAATTTGCATCTTTATGAACAGCAGATAACTATATGAAAAACATTAGTTTTCTAGTTTACATATGTGGTCCATAAAACTAGAGTTACTAGCTCAGTGGGTAATTACTTCTATGAAATTATTATAATAGCTTTGAACAAGGATTTACATTACTATAGTAAAATAACTAACAGTTATGTATATTCTATTTCATTTTTTGGCAGCAATGTTTGTGTTTTGAAAGATTGTCCCTCAGAAATTGTATATCTTTTGGACAGGGAGGGGCAATAAATGATTGTGCATATTGTTACACTTGCTTTATAAAGAACAATGCAAGTTATGAATCTGTAACTTACTAAAAAGCTCATTGAAAACAGAGGAATGGATTTGCCACATTTTTTAAGAGCTTCTGGTGAGATGCTTGGGTCAGTTTATTGATCAGATAATCTTTAAAAGGGTGTCCTGTCTAAGTAATAAATTGTAAGATGTTTTGTAGATTCTGGAAGGCAAATTCTGTCTGTCTGTCTAAGCCCAGGATGCAGGTTCAGATGATGTGAATTTTATACCCCCACTCTCTCTCCATGCTATAGGTAGCAGTAGTAAGAAAGATCCCTAAGAAAGGCTTCACAACTGCCTTAATAAAGCTTAAAAAATAAGCCTTTTAAGGCAAAAGCTATTGCAGGGCTTTCCACACCGCCAACCCTCTCTGGCAGGAAGGTGCCTAAACCCAAGTGCTCCAAGTTCCCCAAGTTTGAAAGCTTTGACCTCAGAAATCAGATCTTTGATTTTTGCCAGAACTGGCTCCTTATGAACCAGTCTTGAAGCAGGGGAGTGGGTTTAAGTCCATAAAGATGGAACTTGGATTTGACAATTCAATTTCTGACAACTTGGAGACCTGTCTGGAGAGCGAGGGAGAGCCAGGCTCCCCAGGGACACGAAACCCCACGGGCTCTGAATGGGATCCTCGTTCCTGGGGTCTGGTGGGTGGTACCAGATGTGTGACTCAGCAGCTCTTGGAGCTCCTGGAATCCTGGTCTTCCTACAGTCACTGAGTGCTTTTAGGGCCCTAGCTATAATAAACTGGGCAGAGAGCTGTAAATCCTTTTCCCATGCAGTGCTGAAATGTTTTGATGGAATGTAACAAAATGTCAAATTCTTGCATCATGTGTACACTGGAAATTACTTTGTCTACCTATCTTGGCTTGAGAAGTAAAAAATTTATTTTCAATTAAGCTTACCATCCCTTCCCTCAATGTTTTTTAAACACAAACTGAAATCCAAAGAATTCAGGTTTTTAATAGTGTTTGATACAGCCAATTACAGAAGTGGAGTAGATATTGTCATTTCCTGTCCATCCACACTTGAATATCTAAAAAAGGCTGTATTCAGTTATTTAAAGATACTAATAAATAATTTTATTTTACTTCAGCAAGTGCCCAATGCATTTTCAGGGTAAGAGGGGAACTGAAAGGCAGTTTCGAACTCTGCTAACTGCATTAATAGTGCCTTTTGTATTTCAGTTGCTCTGAACTCTGAATTCTCTCTCATGTCAATAGTCGATCTTTTTAAAAGTCTACTGATTAAGTAAATAATTTTGTAGCATGTGAAATTCTTTGTATTTAATTTGATGAGATGGGAAGCTGCTTCTTCCCCTTAAAGGCTAATTAACATGGAGACTATCTTCTCTGATGAGTTCATAAGCTGTTCACAGACAGTTGGGATGTAGCAACTTTGCAAGACACTGTTTAAAGATCTCTGACATCTGAGAAAGCCACAAAATCCAATAATCCTACTTTCAGAACTCCAGGGTGTCCTCTGAGATCAATCTCATATCTAAACATCACATAAGGGAGTGCATTGTGTTATAGACTGGTTTCTATTGAACACCAAGTAAGAAGCAGCATTAGACATTCTTGAAGTAGAGCTTTTATCTGGGGACTAGGAAGGGTTGTCAAATTCTGAAAATTTTACCCATGATTAAAGCAGTACTATGAAAATTGTTACATTTTTAACAAAGGTCAGTTTATCCTCTGTAGAGCTCTCTTGAGACTATCCAGCAAATTATTTATTGGGAATAAAGTTGAACAGCTTTCATGTTTATCTGTGTGCATGAACAGAGCTGGCATTAATTCTCTTGTCTCTAATTGCTGTGCTATCATGTGAAATATTCTTTCAAGTAGACTCGGCTTGTAGTTTCAGTTGTGCTTTTGGTCCACATACATTTATAAAAAGGCAGTTTTATGTGTGAAACTGCCTAAAAAAAAGGTAATGTACAATTAGTAATGTGCCAATGTTCTCATTATCCTTGTGTCTGTATTTTTATACATACTCAGGCCACTCACATTCAGTCTGCCATGCTGATACTCCACAGTGCATATTTTGTAGTGTTATAAGTGGATAAGCATTAAAGATCTTTATACCTGCTCTGCAACAAAAACAGAACTAAAAAGGCATTGGTTCCATAAGTTTAATTTGGGCTGTTTAACCCAATATACCAGCCATGGTGTGGAGTTATTCCAGAATACCTCCTGGGAATGCACTTCAGGGCATGGTTTACTTTGCTCCCAACTGGAAAAATTCTCACGCTGTCAGTCACCAGGGCACTGTAGCTCAGCCAGGCTCTTAAACCCCTGTGTACCTGTTTGCACAGAAACTCGAATTAAGTTTTCTTAATTTGTCCTTACACTGAAAATTTTAAAAGATTTTTATGTGAAGATTCAGTGAAAGTTTCTAGCTTTATTCCACTTTGGAGTGGTGATGAAATGAATTTGATTTTTTTTTTTAAGGCTGCAATTAATATGATTTTTTTGCTTTTCTTTCTTTTGTTTTCCAAAGATATGTTTCTGTGCCTAAAGTCTACATACTAAACTGGTACATTTTAAATTGGTCTCATGTTGGACTTCTCCCCATTTTCCACTGCCTGTCTGTTCTCACTGAGAAATATCAGTGTTGAGAGACACAGCATTTATGAGCAAAAGGAAAGTAGTAGTAATAGATGCAGTAAATTAAGCAGAAATATTTTGTGTTGAGCTAAGAATGAGTAGTATTGTGTATTAACTGTGCCAGACCTCAAAATATACCTGTTTAACTTGTCCTCTGGGAAATATGATAAGTTGATGTAAATAGCGAGTGACTACAGAATAATCAGAGAATAAAATTTGTTTTCTTAAACTGGCAGTAAGCAGATAGGAGTTTCCAATGCCTGTTTAATTCTGCTGAAATACAGACAAGGGAACATGAGTGTGCTCTGCATTGAAACCTGTCCAGAAACAGGCATCACAAAACTTCTGGTCAGCTGCTCCAAGCTGGTATTTGTTTCATAAGTATTGGAATGAGATGTCTATTTTGTACTTCCTACAGCTGCTAAAAATATTTAGGAAAATCAGATATTGTCATTCTGAAGATTATTCTCAATGCCTCATCAGTTTGCTACAGGACAGGATATTCTGCTGGAGCGTGTGTCTCATTTTAACATCTTTAATATTGATGGTATACATATATTTATCTACCTCCACAAACTTGGTGCTGGGGCTTAGAGTTCTGAAATGTAAATGCACTATTTGTACTGTTGAATTAGAACATTTGCTGAGAAGTACAGCTACAGGGACTGTGAGGGGCGTTTTGTGGTGTCTGTTGGAAAACCAAATGTGACATCCCTTTTGGCTTGCAGAGGAGTGAACAGAATCATGTTTCAAGATATTTTAAAATTCTCTTTTTATTCATTGTAATAGTTTACATGTATATTACATTTTCTACTTTATTCTTTGACTTGAGTCAATACGTATCCAATGTAAGTGCAGTTCATTTATAAATAAATTGATATTCTGTCCCTCATTACCTATATTTCTAATGCATTCTGATACATTAGTAAATAGACTTGTCTGATTAATCATTAGCACATGAAAAGAATTATCTGTCTACTGCCAAATGGAACTATTGACAATGATAATAGGACCAGCTACTGTATCATCTGGAAGCTGATGTTTTACAGGAAGGCTGGAAATGGGTGGTGTTCCATTTGTACACTGAAACTGAATGACAGAAGTCATCTGTCTGGGTAAAAGAAAAATAATAATTTCTCCATATGCCTTCATGTATTTCTACCACTAAAACACAATAACGCCTTTGTACCATGGGTATTGATTGGACTGCTTTCATGACATCTTCAGTTTGTTATTCAGACTGAGGAAAAAAAGATAAAATGTATTTTCCTTCAAATCAACATGTGTAAGTTTCTGGGATAATTACACATTAAAAAAAAAAAAGAGAGGGAGAAGAAAAAAATATACTGTCCTGCATACTGTGTCATCTTGTAAAATAATTTGACTTAGCACATCTTGAAGTGTCACCACCCCAGTGTGACTGGTTCTCGATTTTTCCTTTTTTAGTTTGTAGTGTTTAAAAAGCATTCCAGTACAATTACCATAAATATGCAAGTTAACTATACGATAAAAGCAGCAACTTAATATACCAAAACATTGTGAACACTTTTATTGTGGTTAGTACAATAACTGCTTTTTTAATGCTAAATATTTGTAACCGGTGGTGAAGCAGTGCCTCTGTTGGGTCCAGCCCTTGCACCTTTTCTCAGAGGCTCAAAAATTCATGTCATGTGGAGTGGTTATGAAAGGCTGACATAAAAGCCAAACAGGATTGTATTAACACACCATTAGTCTTCCAGCATGTTTAAATACTACACAGTTAATACAGGCAAAAAGGTGCTAACCATATTCTAAATGTTTTTAACTAGGCCTGTACGCCCCTAATTGAGGAAGTTAACAAGATGAGAATTATTCTCTAAATATTTTTTATTGCACTCTCTTTACATTTGAAGAACTGGGGACAGCTGTAATTATTAGAAACTCATTTTATGAGATCTTGTATCAATACTCTGAAAAGCAGCATCTTCCGTTTTTGAAATTTAAAACAATAATGTCAGATTAAATCCTTTTTCATGTGATGTTGATTAGGTAAGTGAACATGAATATTATGCTGAAGAGCAATGTCATTTGTAGGTAAGACAGAATACTTTTTCTGCATCTGTGATAGATGAAAACTTATAGACGGTCTGCTAAGCAGGTGAACAATATAAAATATTCAGTCCCTCAATCCTTTTTGAGGGCCTGACGTATGATAGTGCTTTTTGTCCATGCTTATAAGAAGAGCAGCTGACATCTTAATGCAGTTTAGATATCTGATTCCTTTTGTAATGTTTTGGGTTAAGAAATGAGTGTAAAATTTGCCTAGAATCCTTATGTAAAAGTAACATTTTATTTGTGTGGTTTGGTTGTAAATATGAATGCAAATGAGCAGAAACAGTATAAGAAATAGTATTTATAAACATTTCATATCAATTTGATAGGATTAAAATACAGCTCTAATAATTAGTGTATTATAAAACACTAAATACAAAAAAGGACAAGAAACAAGTAAAATACCCAGTCTATGGGGAGAAAATAAAAAATATGACAGTGTATGTAGGTATATTTTTCAGTGGAAAGTGGCAGACTGCTATCCATAAATCAAATATATTTTGAAAAGGAGCTATTTTCTATCCTTTTAAAATTAAATTGAGAAGAATACGTCCATATGTTAAATTTAGGGGAATTGAAAAGACTACTTTTCTTCAAAGACCTGCAATCTCTTTAACTGTTCCTTTATTTATAACAGAGTATGAGTAAGGCAATTTATATTAATATGGATTTGCAGGATGGGACTGTGAAGTTTGCTGTATTCAGCTTTGTTACTACCATATTTATAGTGTTTGGATTGCATAGTATCAGTGCTTCCTAGGTTCATTTACCAGTGCTTTTGAGAGTCTGTCCAGGGACCTAATTAGTGCTTGAATTTGCAGTTCTCTTGTAAGAAAAGTGCTACATTTAACATAAGTCAATGGGACTTTTACTTTTGCAAAGACTGCTGGATCAGGCTCTTACTGTATACAAGAAATATTTCAGGTCGATGGCCTTCTCTTTGCCATATTTGAAACTGAAGCAAAAAGAAGGTCATTGTTTTATGAAAAATATTAAAAATTCATGATATGTTTTGGTTTCTACACTTGGATTCCTGGAGTAAATAATACTAATGGTATATTTTCAACATGTCTCTTAGCAATTACTGTATATTATGTAAATACTAGCAGGTAGCATACAGTAAATCTGCAACTGAAGAAATATTGACTTGAAACAAACTCATTTTAATTGAGAAACAGTGAACTTTTTGTGCCTTTTTACTAGTCTCAGATTCATGGTGTAACAAATCTCTAATTTCCTAAGACGGTACACAGAGAAACTGTAAAATGCCATTCTCAGTGTTCAGGGAATAAAACAAGCAGAAAGACATTTTTACTAAAATAAACAACTTGACTAAACCCAATGCTGTAAAGTGCAAGTGTGAAAATCCCACTTTAATTGTGAAAGAGAAAAAAAATGCATCCTCCCTATGGATAAAGACACACCTTGAGCAGCACATATGGAAGGGAATAGAGCAGATAGGACCAGCATCCCTCAGTGGTGAGTCCATGGAAGGCAAGGGCAATAGATCATGTTTCCAACGTGACTACAAATTACTTTCCTTACTCAATGCAGTGATGTTGCTGAATGCTTTAATGAAAGGGGTTTCTAGCAAATTACCTCTTTCTGGTACTGTTTTGAAAAAAAGGCTGATCTGACCACCATTCAGTGTGTTTGTGCTCAGCACAGTAGAAGGGTTTGAGTGAGCCAGAGCAGGAGCAGCTGTGTCTTGTTCAGGATAATCTGTGAGGGTGGTGCCCTTCCTTTGGCCAATTAGATATCACGGAAGCAAAGGCCTTTGTATTTATTTCCCTAAGTTAGTGATTTCTGCCTTCCTTTATCATATTTCTACCCAAATAATATACCAGACTTGTGCCTTTGGATATCAACTCCACATGCCTTTGATATTCTATTCATGCCAAGTGAAGGAGGCACAGATAAAGAGAAGCATCTGTTCCAGAAACCTGTGGAGCCATTTCATCACCAAATTTCCATTTGTTGGAGTGATTCTGGCGTGAGTTCTAAAGTTCTAATTCACTTTCTCACATGTTGATCAACCTTTGTGTGATACTGCATTTTTGATGGAATTAGTGAGTGGTAAAGTGCTCTGTGCTTTGAAACACACATTTCTAAAGGACAAGATCGCATCTAACTTTTTATCCAGCTCTGATATTTATTAGGTTTCCATGTCGGCAGTTCTAGTTTGAATTTCTCAAAGGGATCTTTGTTAAATATTCTGCTGTCTGCTTACCAGTAAGTCATTAAATCAATCTAAGTAATGTTTGGGGTTTTTTTATGCTTTTTATGCTTTTTAGTAATTTTTTTTGTGGCTGAGCATAGGAGCTTATGTGGTGCTCAGTACCTTTGTCTCACCATAAAAGGTGACAAGATAAGATTTTAATACGAAATGAAATTACTTAAGAAAATTAAGGTTGCTATGGACAACTGTCTATCTAAATATGGGAACAAAATACAGCATTTTGTAGGTCAAAATCTGTATTTCTCCTACTGCAGAATGCATAGGGCATACAGACAGATAATGTATCCTGATAGGTTAAGTCTTTCTACCTTACTTTTCCGTTGTCCTTAGAGCAAAGCAGGAACTGTCTATTGAGCACTGAAAGTAATTTTCCTCTTTAATCTGTTTCTTTAAAAGACTGCAGTAACATTGTATTTAGTGAAGTGTACCTTTCTTAAACAGATAACACAGGTATTTTTATATTATGAAGGAGGAACTTGTTGTCCCTCTAGAGAAACTGTTATTGGAAATTAGGATAGTGAAATGGAAAGTGCAACTTGTGATTTGGTGTAAATTTTGTATGAAAGTAATTTACTTGATAAAAGATAGTAAGTATCTTTAATATTTGATGATGAACTCATGTATCAAAGAGAGTTGAATCTTAGTTTTGAAGCGTTCGAAGAAATCCAGTGTGAGGAAAAACATCCAGTGGAGAACAATGCTAGTACCCGTGCAATGATATGATAGTCTGTTCCCACTTTGTGAATGATAAATGAAACCCAGAATTTCCAAAAGCTGCCTCGGAGGAAGCTTGAAATTTGTTTATGCAACAGGTTTGGGTTGCTCTCTCCACCTGTGATTCCTCAGGTAATTGATCATTTTGTCTGGAGTCTCTGCATAAGAGAAAAGAACGAAGTATCCTAAATATTTATCCCCTGAATACTCTCCATCCAAAATGTATGAATGGTGCAATGGTAAAGGTGCCTCTGTCAAGTGCCCTAACTCGTATTTGTGAGATTTGGATTTTATTATATGTTTATAGCAAACAATTTGTTTTGTCATTATTCTTCATCAAAAGCACTTCAAATATGTTTTTTATTTAAAAGGTTACTGTTTTTATTATAAAGGGATTAGTATTTTATTTTATAAGCCCTAGCAATTGTTGTATAATGAAAAGGCTAACCCTTAAAATAAACTGAATGCATGCTCAGTGATTAAGTGGCTTGCTTACTTCCATTGAAAAGACTATATAAATTACTTAAAAACCACATGGACATTATTTATGAAGCTTATAGATTGCTTTGTAAAGTTCACTTGAAACTGTCAAAGGATGGGGACCTTTAAAAGTTTTATTTGTACCAGATTATACTGAAATATAAAATGGGATAAAATGTTCAGCACACCATGTTTTGCCAGTTTTCTTTCAATTAGCAATAATTTGACTAGGCCATGAAAAGAAACATTTTAAAATTTTCTGATAGTTTTTTATACTATAGCAATTAAATTCACTGAAAAAATATGCACTAAAAATATTCATAATAGCAAAAGTAACATGAGATATATATATGGATTTATATAAATTAATTCAAATATTTAAAAGGTATGAGTCAACATAAAAAGATATAAAGTACTTGCTATATCAGAAAATAAGATTCCACATTTATAATAACTTTAGGCATTAGGTATCGTGAGCAAAGATACAAGAAAAATGCATAGTAGTATCTTACACTGACTTATATTTATAACTGTCTTTCATGTTAGAACCTAGGTGACTCATCCATTATTTATCAGGAATATATTGCTGATCAGCAAATATTGTGTGGAAGTTTGTAAGAAAGCATTTGGCATTATTTAAAGCTGGATTTTTCCTGTAAATTCTTGTAAGAGGCTGTGCTTAAGTTTACTGAAAATAAAACTTTCAGTGACTCAGTCTCCCAATTATCCTTAAAGCATTTATAGAATAAAAATGTCAGCAGATTAATTTTAGTTCTCTAGTGGGTGCTGAGCACATTCAATTAGATTAATTTAATGTGATTAGTCCTCTCACTTTCAGGTTCACCTCACCCCTAAGAATAGATGAGACGTGTAATTGTTGTTAGAAATCCGCTAATGGGGAAAGTTCTGCTCTCAGATGAATGAGCCAAAATTTTGATATCTAGCTCTACTAAAGGCAATGACAGAACTCCTATTCATTTAAATACTCTAAGGAGTTAATTCCAAATTCTTGGAAGCTTTCTTTAAATAGCTGGAGGTTTATTTGTGTGCATGTGTAGAGGAAGTTTAAATAGGTTTGTAGTCTAGAATGTGGCATGTCATATGTGATTTTGGTTGTGCAGTTTCAGTAAAGATGCTTTTTATTTCATCTAATAGATCTTGAAAAAGATTCCAGTTTTGGACAATGTCCCTATATTTTGAAATAGAATATGCTCTTTCAAAAATAGTCGCAGCTTGAAAGTCTCACGAGTCCTATAGATATGTATATACATGAAATATCATACAAATACCTAAAGATCTGGAATACTTCATGTGAAATTAATGCAAAGGTTTGATGCATCCCAAACAGATCTGTAATGTAGCTACTCTGGATTTGCATCTTTCAGTTGTCTTTATATGTGAAATGTGATTTCAAATCTGTAGATTTTTTTAAAAAATCAAACATGACCTGTGTATTTTTATGTTTATCTGGACTGTTTGTGGGGAATAGTTACATGACAATTTTCCCTTCTCCTCAATTTTCCTCTTCTACTTTCATTAGCACAGCCATGGCTGAATTTTCAGGGAGGTGCAGAATTCACAAAATAGGTGTGTTTGGAAGAAATAGCCAGCATTTCCTTTCTGCAAGCGGCAAAAAAACTAACTCTGTATTCAACACCCTTGTGAGTACTTTCTTAAAACAAATGTTAGTTAGTTTTCAAAATATTTATTCTTCTGTTGTTTCAACAGGGGAAAAAAAAAAAGAAAAAAAAAATTAGGAATGGCCAGTCTAATGAATTTCCCAAGAAGAAAGCGTAACAGCCCAGATAGAGTTGGACTGAATACTGTCTTTCTAGAAAAGATTTTTCATGTGTGTAAAAGCAGCAGAATTTTATGTAAAGAGATACTTAGTTTAAAAAAGAAACAACAGAACAAAACACAACCACAGCCCCCTTCCTTCATTGTCCTTTTCATTTTCTCATTGGTAGAAAGTGACAGGGACTCAGTGACCTCTATTGTGAATAATACTGGCCAGAATAGATGATAGAGGAAGTTATGAGAAATAGAATGATTTTATGCAAATAAACTTACAAAAACTCCGGGGACAGGTTTCTTGCTTTGGTTTGGGTTTTGTTGTTTTGGTTTTGGTGTTTTGTTTTTTTTTTTCCCCCCTCAAAGCACATACAGAGAGAAAAATACTTATTCGGTGTAACTAAAAAGTGATGTCAGGCTATAACCTGAAAAGCTCTAGAGAATGCCTAATGGATTCTGGTAGGCAGATGAGACTCAGCTCCTGAGAACTCAATAAAGCAATCTTTGAGATCCTCTCCTGAAGAGCAAGGGCAGCAGAACTGTCCAGGAGAAAAGACCAAAATAATAACAACCATTAGTTTTGAGCACAGATGGGAGCTAAAAGGCACTCAGGAGGCAAAGGGACCAAGAAGACATCCATCACACCAGCACATGGTGTAGAAATGATATGAAGGACAAAAATAAAAGGGTTCAGCCATGGGCAAAGTTCTGTGCTATGGGAAATGAAATCACTGTCTACCATAATGCCAGTGGCAAGTGCTAGGAAGGCTGGAGTATTAATATATCAAATGATTGAAGACATGAAGTTCTCCTATGAAGAGAAAGATGCATATAGGGTGACTTGGAGAGATCCTAGGCAAATGCATGTAAAGTACATGTACATGGCAATGAATGCTTCTAGCTGTTTTCCTTCCAGCTGTTCTTATTAAGAAAACACACTCATATCAATCCAGGTCTAGCTGGATTACAGAATTCTAGCTACAAAATACTGCTTATTAGCAGCAGAGATTTAATAGGAAACCATGGCCAAGTTTTGGAGAAATACTGTAACACCTTTCTGAAGCTACTGAGTAAGTAGTTACTGAAAAACTTACTAAACTGATGCATAATTATTTAAAGGGACTCAACAGAAGACACAAGAGTCAGGTTTTTTTCGCAGTGTCGAAGCAGTAATTCATCATATTTGTTTAAGCATATTATATCTGTTTATTTTCCACGTCTGAGTAAAAGCTAGACAAACTAGCAGTATAGGTTAGAAAGAAAATTAATAAAAGTTATCTTGCAGTTTTGTGGCTCTATAGGGACCACTGAGCAATGAAGCTCACATTGGCTGCCTCCACATGCTCAGATATTGCACGAATAAAATGTTGTGTGAGCTGTCCTCTCTTTGTACACTGAAACACTGAGCAGCTTTGTTGTTTTGGGGTCAGTTGTTGAAGGTGCAATAATGCAACCCTGACATGGGTGTTTCCTGTGGAGACTTCAGAAGAGCTCCCCCTGTGACACCGAGACCATGAGTACTAAATACCTGTAGTGTCCTCTGCAGTGCACCACGGGGATGTGTGCATCACCCAGATTTACTTCTGTAATTCATTTATTCTGAGCTATTTAGACCAAGGAGAAGCCAATCTCATCAAGCTCTGAGAATAATCAAGTAGTTTCAAGCTTTGCTCTCCCTTTTCCTGCCATCAGGGTTTGATGTGTATCTTCTGTTGCTTCTGCAGCAATTGAGTTTCTGACATGCATGTTCACAGCTGCTTTCTATATGTGCTGACAGAACTCAGGTGTGTGAATGAATATTTGAGCAAAATGGTAATTACAAGTGATCCCCAGGTCTACTAACACCTGCACAGACCAGCACTTTCTGAAAAGCAGTGTGTAGAATAATTTCAATACTGCAGCAAGTTATTTCTAAAAGTGTATCACCTGTTTGAATATTGTCCCTCTAGCTTCTAATTAAAGAATATGGGCAGAGGAGGACATAGAATTGTAGTTTTCTGATGATTGCAGGCCTCATATATAAAGGAAATATAAGTATTAAGAGTTCTTCTCAAATCACAAGACATTTCCCTATTAAAAAACTTTTTTTTTCTTTATTATGACCTGCTTTTTCAATGTCTCTAATTTTTTAACATGTATTGACACTAAAAATTAAAACCAGTAACTCTTGCTTTTTAGACTCTTAAAAAGAATTTTTGTGCAGCCAAAACTAGATGGAAGAAAAATCTTAACATTTCAGTTTTCACTGTTTTAAATGAAAATTTAAGCGCTTGTTTCTTTTGATACATCCTGTTAGCAGTTCTCTTTCCAATGCACTTTTTTTTTTCTGTCTATATGAGTTCCTTTCTGTCTAAGAGAAAATAAAATGGGACAAAAAATATTCCCATGACTTTCTGAAATTTTGTAGCAAGACATTGGAAGACCAGATGCTATAGTCTTATAAATTCAAAAGATATTATATACAGCCAGCTGTACCAAATAAACTCAAATTTTTATACCACATTGTGGTGTTCTGTGAATCCCTATTTGTTTTCAATATCTGCTTGGACCTGTCCATGCTTCCCATCTGTTATAATTAATCATATACTAGAATGTATCTTTATGGTTGAAGTTTGATCCAATAAGAAAGCTATTGTAGTATACCAAGTGTTTGCTAAAGATAAAATTGTATTTTGCTTATGATTTTACTGCTTAATGGAAATTCCTTTCCTGTGTATTTCTTAGCTTTGAAAAAATCCCTTAATTATAGGTTAATTGATTCAAAAAAGCATTATGGAGAATAATCTCCATATAAATATACTGGGTTTTTTCCCCCAGTTCCAGATGATTATTTGCTTCCATGTGAAAATGGTATAGTGTATGATTATTTGATGTTTGGCCCTTCTTATCAGCAGTTCAGCATTCTTGTATCCTACTATTTGTAATTTTATCAGAAGTTACTCACTCCTCCTCTAGGCACATCGCCTAATGAGGGTTTTAATAAGGCCTTTGCATGGTCTCCAAAATTAGTTTTAGCTTTCTATATGCTAAGGTGACACAATAAATTAACAACAGAAAACTTGAAATTTAGAGCTCAATGTTCCAGCTGAGTTTGTTTTCCTGTGTAGATCCTCATTTCAAGTTAGAAAATCCAGGGATAAATCAAAACTAAGAACCTCGAATAGAGCAAAGCCAGGGTGGCATGTTCCTAAGATGCTGCAAATGGCACAAACCATGTGGAAAAACCCTAAAGGGTGCTCAGATCTTTCCAGGCAGGGTGGGTTTTCATGGTATTTCTGAGGGACTGGTGGCATCTGAGAATATCCTGCATCCAGATCTGCTCAGCCATCACCAGAGAGACTCAGAACAGGTCTGGGGAGGGCTGCAGGTATTTGTAGGCAGGCAGGGAGTTTTCTTGTGGGACTGGGCAAACTGAATTTGGCTTGTTGAGCCTGACAAAACAGGGACTGATGAGAGGTACAGAGCCAGCATTGTGGATGTGGAGCCAGGAGCTCCTATAAACTGACCAGGAATAAATTTAGGCTGGAAATACAAGAGGTTTGTCACATGACACGGAGCAGCTCTTTCCTTGGACTGTGACCCCTCAGTTTTCTTTGGGAAAAGTTATCCCTGATGGGGCTGAGGGGGTTTATTAGTCTTTGGGGGCTGGGCCTGCAGTTGCTGGTTTTCCTGTCTCCCCGTAGTTCAGCAAGAGGACATGTTCCCCAAGACTAGTGCTTTATCAGAGGCAGGCTGGTCATTTAAATACTTTCCTCTCTGAGGGTTTGCTATCCTATTTCTCTGAAAGCCATCTAAGGTTGTAGGGAATAATTTTTCCCCTATATTTGGCTACAGCCGATGTATAAATAGTGGATAAAAGGTGATATGTAGCAAGAAGTAATTTTTAAGAATCAAATGTACATAAAGTGTGTAGTTTTTTCCATCCTTCATTCACTTCATTAAATGCACAGCAAGCAAAGTTTTAAAATAACTTTAATAAGTGTTTAATAGTTCCTAACACATCTGAATGGAAATCACTATATTATCTTTTCCATGTAAGAGATACTATTAGGCAGTGATTTAAAACTTAATATTTGCAGAATTATACCTACCATGTAAATACTCAAACTTTTAAAATTCAAACACTTTTGGGGATTCCAAGAGCCTGACTTTTCAAATATACATTTTTGTTTTGTGAAGGTTTTCAATCCACTTTGAAACATATATGCATCAGGCTTAAAGGCAAAAGGAAGCAATGAGTGGTAAATTACTAGTGGCTGAAATAAAACAGTGTTTCAGGATCAAAGTGTGGACCAGCATTAACACAAGCCTTTCTAAATTTCTGAATGTTTTTAATTCTACAGCTAAAATTGATGCCAGAAGAGTTAGATTATATTTATTCAATTTGCTTCTTTTTATCATCACAAATATACTGAAATACACAGCCATAACACACTGTGCTTGTATTTCCCTGGGTTGTCTGTAGTGTTATTCCCAGTGAAAACATGCGAGTCCGGGTAAAACTTTGTCTTGCAAAGTATGAACTTCAATATACCTGGTCACCATGAGAAATTTAAAATGGATTATATTAAACTGTCCAATATGGTGTCACTGATTAATAATGATTGATTCTGCAATAACCATGCAAATGTAAACTATTCGTTTATTCCAAATACGTATGAATTGGGAGAATGATATCTCATATAATCTGGTGTTAGTCTATTCACTGCATCATAAAAATTAATTTGTCTAATTAATGACATAAGTTCTTTTATACATGTATAATTCATATTAATTGATAGGTCTGCCTAAAAAGAGTACCTTTTGGAAGAAAAATGATCCTATTAGTACAAGTTTAATCCAAATCAGGGCTGACAAAGCATGGTGCTTTCAAGGCTTATCTCGAGTTTTGTTAATTGTCATAAGCATTCTAAATTGATTATTCTTACATTAACATGGGACATTTCATTCATCAATGCTTTGCTGTAAAGAAAATTTGTCTAATGGATTTGGGTAGCAGCATTAAATAAGTGCATTGGTTCATTTTTCCACTGTAGCTACAGGGGTATTCAAAGCATATTAATTCAGTAATGCTGAAAAAATTAACTTCTAAAATGTATAGAAATATCATACAAAATTAGATTTCTGACACTGAATAATTTTTGTGATATTTCAATAGTAAATGAGTGTGCACAGTAGCACTTTTATTGCTTTTGTATTTCACAGATGCCTTGATAAACAGGCAATGTTAATATTTCTTATGAGTGATGTTGCTTCACCTTCCAGGGCCACAGGGGCACAAAGTGTAGGATAAATTAGTTAAATATGCATTTTAAGGAGCTGCTTGGAGGAACAGAAATTATAATATAGTCAGGATTTATAATGTACAACCTTATAGTTAGCATTTTAATAATTTATTTGCAGATGATCAAGTTTAGTATTGGTCAGTGAAAGAGTTCAGATACAGAGTGAGATTTTAGTGAAACAAATGAATTTTACTGTTTGTTGCTCTCTCTCTGCCAGTTAAGCTACAGTTCTGGGGGTTTTTTTTTATATATTCAGAGACACAGAAAATGCAACCTTTACAAATTCATCTGGTTTCTGCTCAGAATGGGTGGGATTGACTTTCAAAACCTACATTCTTTTTATAAGTATTGGCTCTGTTGGCGGAATGTACTTTATGTGCACTTTTTATGGTGCTCTCATTTCTTTTCCCCATTCACCTGATCTTTGTTTGTCTTGCACTTTCTAGCATTCTGTTAATCACTGGAAGCCACTGTGGAATCAGATCTGTGGCAGTGCCAAGAATTTCAGGAAGCTTTTTATAGTAGTTTGCAATTGAAGGCATGCACCATAAAACGAATGAGGAGGAAGGCAAGATGCTGTCTAATAGAAGTTGAAGGCTCGTTTTCTGCAACTCTCTTGTCAGTGCATATTTTCCACTTTGTTGAGCCTATCGTTGAACAGCAATCCATAAAATGAGGCCATGCTTGACCTCCAGTGCTTCTGCCATAGTTTAAAAGGATCCATGAAGAAAAGAAAAATGCTTTTCTCAATTTATATTACTCTCAGTATTGGTTCAGAGGGAGTAGATGAACAATTCAGTTTAGCCTTGGAGTTTTGAGGTTCGCTCAGTGTTTGTATGGGATTTTGGATTCCCAATACCAAAGTTGTTTCCATATCTGTGCTACTTTACCATGGCTTTCTAGTTCCACAGGGCAGGCTGGAGATGGTTTTGGGGTTTTTTATTTCAAATACATAAAAAAAAGAGATCTGATGTTTTGGTCTTTTCTATTGTGTAATAGATTTTCCTTCAGTCAGTGAGAGCTACAGCTAAAAAATGCAACTGAACAGCTGGCTAAGCTACTTTCTTTTTTTTTTCAAGCACAGAACTTAGATAAAAGTGAGCAGTGATGGTTTGAATTTAGTCCTCTGGGAAAGGATTCTACTCTTACTGATTAATTTTATTCAGGAAGTGCTCTGTTACTCTGTAATAAAACCCTGGGAGTTATATTGTAATTGTACAGCATAGGGTGTTCAGTTTGCATCAGGCTAGGAATTAACATAACCTTAAGCCTGTGTTACTTGCATTTAAACACAGACACTTGGTTTTTATGCAGAAACACAATAGAAAGGACCACCCCTTTGCTTGGCTTTTCTGGAATTCTGACTCAGTGCAGAAATAAATAGTACAATTTCAGTTTCATTTGAAATATGTATCCTGGCACTGTAAATTTGATTCCTGTATAAAAATGCACTTAGAATCCATAAAAAAACCTCTATGTACTTCTCCTTCCTGAATGCCATCATTTATAAGTATGCTGTCTTCATTTATCACCTTTGGCTTAGATCCAGTCCTGATTTCTAAATTATATATCCTAATAACTGAAGCTAGGATGGATTGCACCTTCAAGTTCATATCCATTCCTGTGGTCTAAAAAAAAATCCCTTTGTTCCAATCACGACTGGTTTTTCACATCTATTTTTAATCCATATGCCGAGCATTCTCCATAGAGTTCAAATTTCAGTGAAAAAGGAACACTTCCGAAAGTTGTTCAGTTTGGTTTACAGTGGACAATGTTTGGGAAAGACAGAGATATTCCATATCCCAAAACTAAAATATACCAGATGTGCAGCTTTATTCTGGTTAAAAGCAGATCCGAAAAAAACATATATAATATTCTTTGTTTCCTAAAAGTAATTTAATATTGCTTTCAACAGAGAATATGATACTCTGATTTTATATAGCAAAAATGGAAAAAGTATCTATGATAAAGAAGGAAATGAAAACAAATTACCTGTGCTTAAAATCCAATAAAACTCAACAAATACCTTCATGTCTGATATTAGTTGAGTGCATACTTCCAAGTCATGTAGGAATTAATTATTATTCAAGTAGTGTCATTTACCAGTGCCTGCATTTAACAGATTGCTCCGGTTGACATGAGAGTCTGGTAATTTTTATTATTTTAAAATGAATGGAACTAACAGGTTTTTACTGGTCATTCAAGGAAGTATTATTGTATTCCAATATGCCTCTCATGTGCTCTGAATTGAAGGATGAAAAGCAAGGGGGTAGTTTTTCTCATTAAAACAACAGTGAAACAAGATACTCTTGTCTTCTTCCTTTACACCACAAGAAGCAGAACACAATATTTCCTCCAAATGCTTTTGTTTGTTAGGGGTTTCCTGTAAGTTTGATTGTTTTAAGAGACAGGAGAAAGGAGGAGGAGTTGAACTTGTTGGAAGATGTTTAATCATCTTATAGTTGTTATCTTGGAAGTGTCTGTAAGATATGTTTTCCCCGGCTGATGAGAAGAGTCTTTTAAGATTCACTCACCTTCAGATGTTAGACATCACGGTAAGGATTGAAATATGGGACCCTCAGAGGCTTAAAATACATAATCTGCTAAATTGCTTTTCCTTGTACATCTCTTCTTTCATCAGTGAGGTCAGGCTGTCTGAGTTATCGTCTATATTCTGCACAGTCTTGATGTCTTTCATACAGGACTTGTGTTTAAGCCTATATATCACTATTGCTAGGCTTCCAATTGTGACTAGAATTTTGGAAACTATTAAGTTTTGAATGTTTGGAGTTGGACTTCTGTGTCAGCATCTTGGATGCAACTTTAAAAGCTCAGCCATGAAATTCACATCCTGTTACAAATTCTGACTGCAGTATTTAGAGAAGTTCATATTTGGGGTTTTACTTTAGTCTTTTATTTGGTTATAGTACAATAACAGAAACAAATAAGATTAAGGAACCAAAGCAATTCAGCTGAATTTGCCCAAATCTGGCTCCCTGTTGAACAAAAACTAAAACCCATCCTATCAGGTTTGTGGTCCTGGTGAATGTCTATGACAAAACCAATTAATTTACTGTGGAAAAGATCCCTTATTGGATAAATCTGTGCTCAAAATGTCAGTTCTGTATGACGTCTCTCTGGCAATATATTCTAAATCCACACAAAACTCTCTTCCATAGGCATCTTCAGAAATACTATATTAAGGAACCTTAATATTGACTAAATGAAAAAAATCAAATAGGCATGTACTTTCCAGACATACATGGGCCTGGTGGATTTCTAGTTTTATCAACCAGAAGTGTGAGGCAAATCCAGCTGTGGCTCTAGAAGACTGTTACATTCTTATAATTATCTAAAGGTAAAGGAGGTAATGACGAGAAGAAGGATAGTGGCAGAAAACAAGGTTGTGTGTAGAAAACACCAGTGAATTCTGTTCTATGTTCAAAAAGCCTTTGTCTCAAACTTCTCATTTTAATTGTAATGAAGAGAGAGAAAGTAATAGGAATTGTTCATATTCTGATTTCTGCTCTCCAAAAGTTAATCCTGAAAGAGCAATCTCAAAAGATGTTTGTGTTGCCCATGGCTCAGAATATCTGTGCTTGTTCCAGCAGTGCAGCTCTCTGTGATGCTTTGGTGTAATAACGCTTGGCGTGGGCTCCTGCTAAGGGAGTGTTCCATGTAAGGCCCAGTAAGTGACTCTGCCTTTTGGCTTAGGCTGCATTCTTCCCTACAATTAGTCATCTTTAGGCTGGCAAGAGGGAAGAGCCTGAGCGGCCTCACACAGAGGATATCCTCCACAACCACAAGGATCGCCGGCAGCTCTCAGGTTGGGCTCTAGACTGAAACACTGACATTCAGAAATCAAGCAGTGCTGTCAGTGCAAAGTCACTAACAGGTTGTACAACTGAATTGTGTTAAATGGGAGGTGTTCCAATAACCTTTCAGGTTCCAACCAAGTTACTGTTGATGAGTTTCTCAGGACCAGCAGAGCAGGAATTCTGGAGGTTTATGGGGATTTTTTAGTGTTTTTTCTTTGCCATGTCATTTCATTCCAAATTTAATTTTGAGCTATCAGAACACAGAGAAAACCACTTGGCACGACTTGGCAAGAGATGCAGCAGCTCTTGTGTACATCAGGTTCTTGCTTTAGAGTATGACATGCCAATTACAGTGTGCTCTGTCACAAATTAGTGGTGCCATGTCTCACTGTACAAGAACTATTATGAGATGCTGCTGCAGATAAACATGACCAAATGTTTATGATCATCCAGAAGGAGATAAAAGGTTTCCTTTACCCAAGGGACAATCAGATTTTCCCTATTCCAGCCCAAAATGAAATACCAACTTCTAATATGTTGATGAAAGATTGTCTTTCCCATGCTTTCCCTCCTCCCTCCTTCCTTTGTAAAGCAATTTCAAAGTAAACAATGGCCTACCACCAAATAAGAGTTTACTAAGAAAAAAATTGAATTTGGTCTGCCTGTTGACAAGCTGATTGATTTGTGAGCTCTTATGACTGAATCCTCTCCTAAATGTGCTCTCATTTATCATGTGTAAGATTGTTTCAGAATCAATACCAGCTTAACACAGAAGCATTTCTGCCATGGACATTTTGAAAACAACTTGCCTTCTCAATACTGCTGCTAATTTTTTCAGGCAGAATTATCGGAACAGTTTAATTGCACTTTGCAAGTTAGCACATGCTTATACTAGGTTCTGCTTTGAAAGGATGATTTTCAAAGTAACTTCTATATATCATCTTTTTAAGAGAACAAAAATAGATTAAAATTGGATTTTCCT
Organism: Picathartes gymnocephalus; assembly: GCA_013390045.1. Lineage (NCBI taxonomy): Eukaryota > Metazoa > Chordata > Aves > Passeriformes > Picathartidae > Picathartes > Picathartes gymnocephalus. Next base: position 69,381 of record WEKY01048669.1, on the reverse strand, counting down.
TCCTCTTCTAATGGGGAAATCAGATCGAACTTTCTCTAGTTGTTAAATGTGCCCTTTGAAAACCTATTTTCCAAAAATTGGATTTCTTAAATTAGCTTTTTAACATAATTATTAGCATTCTATTGGAATAAGTACCAGGAAGCAGTCTGGGAGTAAGCCTGCTTGGGTATGTGCTGTGTTGCTTCCCCAGTGATATCAGGGGTTTAAAGTTACGTTTCTCAATTAAACACTCATAAATTCAATTTTAAATGCTAGAGAAAGTTTTTGAAGTCAAATACAATACAAGGAATGGAGAAAGGGAGAAACATGGTAAAAGGTTCAGAGCTCTTCAAGCAGTTCATGTGCTGCCTCAGCCCTGATGTGCGACTCTGCCTGTGCAGAGATGGAGCAGGGCAGAGCTTGGCTCCCAGGAGAGGATGTGCCAGCAGCGCTGCAGGCGCGGGGGGCTGGCAGGGAAGGGCAGAGGCAGCTGGTGCTGGGTGCCTCCTGCCCGCCACGAGGGGAGACTGGGTAAAGGAATACTCGCTGTCAAGCGTTCTCCTCCTGCCTTCTGCTGTGTGCGTGGCTTTTCCGTACATTTTCACCCTTTCACGCTGTACCTGTGTAACAAACAGCCAGGCTGTGGGAGAATCAGTTTGGGAAAGAATTGAGGGGTTTGTCCACGGTCCGATTTAACTCTGAAGGAGGAATTTCCCCTGAGTTCATTTGGATTTGGTGTTCCGAAGGGCTTTACCTGCAGACACTCCCACTCGTGCTCTCAGACAGCCCCAGTTCCCATGTGCTGCTCCCTGCGTTGAGGCTGCTGGGGCTGAGCCGGAAGCCTGAAGGCGCTGGGATATCGAGGGATCCGGGAGACATCCGTGCTGTCACTTGGGAGCACTGCATGCAATTCTGGAAAGGATCCCCCGTGTCTTCCAGCCTACAGGCATTTCACAGGTTCCCACATCTCACAAAGCCTGTCATAGATGGGTCACACTCAAAGACACCTCATTTGAACAGAAGGCCTGAGCTTCACAAGATAAAAAATTCTTTATGAATGTTAACTTCTTTGCAAGTGTAACTTTATTCTATGTAAAAAAACCCACATATTTATTCCTAATTCTACCACATTTAGCTATCCTTATGCTTCATTATATTGTATTTAATATATAAATATTCTTTATCTATAATTAGGTATATTCAAATGTAATTTATTTCCCCAAAGAGAAAATGAAAATTCTTTTAATTTTTCAGAAAGTGGCTTAGCCTCTATCAAAACAAATGATTTTTCATACAGCTTTATGTATTACAATAATGATAGTCTGTAAATAATTCTCTACACTGCTTTACAGCTACTAGCATGTTATCTTGCTCACACAGAAAGTAAATCAGAGATTTTATTTTGAATTATGTGATTGCTCAAAAAAGCTTTCAGGTTTTACCTTGATTTTTAGATTTCTGCTGAGGTGGAATGAAACATTCAATTGTGACTGCCTTAAGTGTATGCTCTGTCTCCATTTACATCAAAAGTAGTTTTTCTGTAAATTTAGAGCAAGACACTCTCATATGATTGATTTAAATTATCTCATAGTTTATGGTATAAATTCAGCATTCTGGTGGAAAATAAAAACCTAAAATAGTTGGAGTACTAAAACGGTAGAAGGTATTTGCAAGTGTTTAATACTGGACAAAAAGATAACAAGCAGAAAACAAAAGAAAGGAAAAGAACAAAAGAAATAAGCATTTAAATTATTATTACTGTGCTGTGTATTATCAGTTTGAATTAGATCTGGTGTTCAGCTGTGTTTTAGTTAGTGCAGGCAAAACTGAAATATGTTCTAGAGCCAAAGTATAAAATTTTTAAACTTCCCACTTTATGCTAAATATGTACATGATCAACTATTCTCCTCAAAAGGAATGAGTAGTATTTTTATGAAATATTTGTAACAATGTATTTTTGTACCATAAAGTGCTATTAGGGCTTACCTCAGAGTGGGAGATGATGATAATGTATACATGCAGACAGATAAATGATTCAATTCTTACTTACAAGAACAGCTGACAGTGATTACTTATGCTCATTTCCTTTGTGCACACTATGTAGACCAGGAAACTCCAGGTTTCATGGCCTTTCATGTTCTCCAGAGTAAATCAGTCACTCACATAATAATTATTAATTATTTCATGTTGACAGATTGTTGTACTGGTTTATGACAGTTGAAAGACCATACAAAATAAAAAAAATGCAGCAACTGATAAAATACATTACACCAGCAGGGATAGCATAAATAATTATCAGTTGTTGGTAAACAACTAGGCAGATAAATTGAGATATTTGTTGTTGAGGCTCAGTTCACTGCACTCCATTCAGCTTTGTCGATTATGAAGCTGAAGGTACGCAACAAAGGTTTTGGTTCATATTACAGTGGCTTTATCCAGGTCATATTTGGGTCTCTATCCTGTATATTAAGAACATATGTGGTTAAACTTTTATTATGCAAGATATACACCAGTTGGTTGTGAATTTCTTGTATTGTGCTGACTCCAATGTTTAATTTCAACTTCAGCCCTCTCAGAGCTGTGGTGTTTGGAATATTTCTGATTTTAATCTGGGCTCTTTATCCTGCTGTGCTTTCAAACTGGACTCCTAATCACCTAGCTGAGTTGAACTTTTCATCTGGGGAAGGCTGTGAGGTATCCTAGCCAAAGATCAAATACTCGCAACTGCTGTGCAGTGTGGAAGCAAGCCAAAGTGATCACCAAATGCATTGCAAAGCAGGAAGGGAAGCTGTGAGGTTCTTAATATTTTTCTCGGTTTGGAAGCTCCTCTGTAGCACTGAATTGGAGATGTCTGGTTTGTGAACAAGCCATGGTGCTGGAGGCAGGGCTCGCATGAGCCAGGGCTGGGAGGAAGAACTGACCCTGCCAGCTCAGCCTTCTCAGACCCTGCCCACCCCGGGCAGGTCCTGCCCCTCCACTGCATTGTCTAACTGCAGGGTTGATAGGTGGAGGAGAGGGGAGAGGGACAGTGATAGTATTTGGTCACTGCTTTAGAGTTGAGAAGATTAACTTCTGCACTTAATTCCTTATCTGGTTGGCTAGAAGTGTTTACTTGGAGGATCTGTTCACACTACTGGGTGATATGGGATGAGCTGGAAATGAAAGAAAATATATTCTTATTCTTGGTTTGATAAGGCTCATTTCTATTCCTTTTCTTCTACTAACTCTTTTAAAACACAGTGTCATTTTTTATGGGTCCTGTGCCAAGACAGGAATGCTGAGCTCTTGTGATGTCCACGCAGTATTATTTGGGAGCAGAGTGCTCTATTCCATACTGCAAAAGCAACTTTGTGTTTCTGAGTGGCTCAGCTATTAGCAACAAGCCACTGATGCTTTTCTGCGTAAAAAGCGTCTACAAAATAAAAATGCATTTTGCGATGAATCACGTGGACGTTGCGTTTCAGTATTCAGCATTATTGTTAAGTGAAAGGACCTATTTTTTTTTTTAAATCACCATAATATGTCACTGTAATCAGGAAGTTTATTCATTTATAAACATATCTTATCTTTAGCATCTCAGTCATATGCAACTGAGTTATTGTTTGTATTATGTAGATGACTCATTTCCCTTTCAAGGATGTGCAAATCATATGTCATATACAGTATTTGACCTTTCTTCTTTCAGTGTCTACAGGCGACCATTTGATTATTCAAAGCAATGCTTACAGGAATGATAACAATGTCAAGAAAAACAGTGCAGGAAAAGAAAAGTCCCTTAAGAATGGCTGATATTAAATGCATGCAGTATTAAAATATTAGAGCAAAAGCAATACTGAGAAAAGTTTAAAATAATAGTAGTAGGAGCTACTTGGAAATGAGGAACAGCATGGGAAAAAGCAGTGTGGAGCAAAACGTCTAAGGAATAGAACTTTATCCAGATGAATTTCAAAACATGAAAGGACTGCCTTTGTGAAAATGTAGATTTAAATGGGGAGGCTGTAGCCAAGACTCAGCCTCTACCCCTGCAATGTAAACCTGCCATGGTTTCAGATTGCAAATCAGACAATGTCCCTTCGTGATTTCCCCTCTTGAACAGACTTCGAGTTCTGATTGCTTCATGTCAGTGGTTGTCTCTGGTAACACCTTTGAAGGGAAAGGGATTGGGTAGAGGGGTATCCCTGGCAGTTAGCCGAGTTTTGCCTTTTTCCAGATCTTCTCTAACCAGAGTCTTTTGCAATGTCATACTTCCAAAAATATCCCCTCACCTTCCTTGGCACTACTCCAAAAATAGTGTAGTGGAGTACACTACACATCAACTTTTTGGGTGTCAAGTGTTGGCAAAGCAAAGGTCTTGTACAGGCACAGAGCAGGGAACCCCAAAGTCACTTTTCTCTTAGATTTGGCAAAGGGTGTCTGTGACAGTCAAACAGAATATTCCAACTGTGCAGCCCATGGGACTGAAACTGGAGTTCTGGTGAGGTCTGCACTAAGTGCCAGAAGTTACTGGGACAGCGATGCTAAGCCAAGAGGGGAGCCAGCTCAGCCCAGGAGCTCTGGGCATGGCACAAAGAGGGCGAGGAAAGCTCTTGACTTTGGCTCTACAAAGTAGCTGCTTTCCCTTCAAGTCAGCCTGGCTGTGCTGGTGACCTGGCTGTGTTTTGTTGGGGTGGTTTTGGGTGAGTTTTGTCTGCTGAGCTCAGCCTGGCCCCACAGGGAGCTGCTGTGAGTGTCTGAACCCCCATGGCACAGCTGGACAGGGACAGGGAGGTGGCCTCCCCACCTGCTGTGACTGTGCATTGTCCAGAACCCTGCTGGGGGTCCTGCTTCTCTCTCTCATTACAAGCAATGTTTTCCACAGGGTGGGTTTTGTTGTTTGTTTTCTTTTTTTTAAATATTTTTTTACTTAATTCCCATTACTGTAACTCATTCTGCTTTGGTAGAAAATCTGTATTCTTTTTTGTATAAAATCTGTTTATGACATGTGTCAGAACAGCATATAAACTCCTGCTGAATCCCACCTGTGCTTTTAATCTTCTAGGAACTCAAGTATTTTATTAGCAATGAATATTTTTGCAATGATTTTGGTGTGGGTGATTACTCAATTTGCTCATCTTACTATTAAAATTAATATTTAGGTTTTATATCCTTCAAATGGGAATAATGATGTTAGTTATCTGATGTTTATGTCTTTCAGTCACGAAAATGTTCCTATTTAGGCTGTAACTGGCCACACACATGTAATCACAATAAATAGCATCTAATATGTTTACAGTAGTGGAAGGATGAGGTTAACTTCTGTTTTCATATTGATGGACTCAGCTGGACTTGGAATACTATTGTTTACAATTAGCTACATTTTTGTTGTTGTGCTTTACCCTCAGATTAAATCTTTATTTCATCAACTAACCCTAGGGATTCCCTGTTATAATCAATGTAATAAACAGCATTAGTTGATAGCCTATAGCTGATGTTCATTTGTAATTAGGTTTGTGTTTAAAGAAGAATAATTTTCTAAATTTTACTGCAATAATTTTCCTTTATATTTATTTATGAAAGGCAGGATTAAAAGTTGACTACGGTTTGTCTTGTCTCCACATGTCTTTAAAACAAGGTCATTCAAGTGGGACAGCACTTCTCATTGTCTATTTTAAGCATAATTTTGGAAGGGAAATTACTAACAGTCAGTATGGGCAGAGCACCTAACTACCAACTACTCATTCAAAAATCTGCCCTGCTCTTTTGTCAGATGCTTGCTAAAGACACAGCTACCTGTGTAAGAGCAGAGCATATGGCAAGTATCAGTGACACCCTACTAAATAGGGAAAAAGCAGGAGCAAGATGCAATGGGCCAGGGCACAGATAACAGCCTCCAAGTCAGGTTTTACTTGACGAAAAAAAATGGCCAGAAGCAGGTGTCCTGCAGGAATTAAATATAAATCTTTAACTGCTGTTCTCAGAATGCAGGTGACCCCCAAAGCTTTTTGCGTACAGTGAGCAAAGGGACATCTAGTGAAAGCTGTTGAGCAGAAAAGTTATTAACTTTACCTGTTAAGTTACCCTTCTTTGGCCAATTTTTGAAAATTTGTAAATGCCTGTCTATGCAGCATTAGTGTAAATCTGATGAAGTGATCTGTACAATTCCAATCTTTGATGAAAGTGATCGTGTAATAAGTTTCAATCTCTAAAGCGAGACAAAACCACTTCAGAAAATAAACGGAAAGAATCTTTATAAAGTATGTTCTTGCTTAGTCAAGAGAATCAGCAAGCTCAAAGTGGTCCAAAACTTTGGGTGTGTTTAGTACATATTGTCAGGTTAAGCATATTTTTGATAAAACAGAATGTGGCATATCTGTGTGCATCTCAGATTAGAACATTGGTAGTTTGGAATAGAATAAAAGGAGAAAGGACCTGGCAAGAAAGCTGGTCGATTGTTTAGGTATGGGTGGCTTGAAGCATTTTATCTGTGTGAAACTCAAGACAGCCCTGAGAAGTTGATCTGGTAGTACAAGTTGTCCAGCTTGCACTGTTAGTACAGTGCTTTATTTTGATCCAGCTTTCACCATGTAGATTTACTCCTTGGAACAAGATTAATTTCCCCTGAAACCACTGCTAATACTCTCAAACCTCCTGCTTATGTGGCTGGTTTCCTGCATTTAACTCTGGGAGGAAGTGCCGATCCACCCCTTCTGAGACTTTGGTTAACACTCCTTGCTGCCAGCTTATACTAGGGCTGGGCAAGCTGAGCTTAAAAAGTAAATGAACTTCAGTTAATAAAGACGAGAAAATTTGAAAAGTGGAAAGGTACAAGGAGGAGATTCATTAATCTGAGTTTTTTTGATAGTTACACAACCTGTAGGATGCAAAAGGATCATCCTTGTTTGCATGGTTACTCATATGCATTTTATTCAAATCTAGTTTACACAAAATGTATATATAGATCAAAGGCTGGTAAAATAACTTGCAAGGTATAAAGCTTAGTGTCTTTCATAATAAAGCTACTGGCAGAGCAAGTTAACCTGCTGCACTGGAGCCAGAGGAGGGCTGTTCACCCTGAGCTGTGAATGCAGAATACACTTCCCTTGAGGGACCTGAGTTTTTCCTGTGAGATAGCAATTCTGTGTACTCATATGGTTCCAGTAACATCTACTTCTCTAAGGCTGATGATTTAAAACTCATAGATCAGGATCTCAACCAATTCTTCCTAATTCTTTCTCGATCTGTGTAGACATGTGGGAAGGCAGATGCATCTATATACAAACAAATGCACAATGGCAGAGATGCAGGCCACAGCAGAATCATAAAAAAGCATAAAGGATTTCATCTGGAAGTCATAGGTCCAAATCACTCTGATACTGACTTGGTGTAGGTGCCATCTTCTCTAACTGAAATTACCAGAAAATCCCAAGTGGTAGTGCAGAGCTGTGCTTATTGTGTGAATTGGGTGGAACTTAGTGGACCACAAACTTGGAAAAGCTAAACGGAAGACTTTAGTCTCTGTGGTTGCTATTTAGGATTGTATTTTCAAGTACTAAGATAGAGGTCCTCCAAAGTATTTGAGAAACATAACAAAATTAAATGAAAAACAAGTAGAAAAATAGAAGTGACATGCTGAAATGTCCTTTGGCATTGTTTGAGATATAAGCAACTGTGTAAGGAGAGTTTTCTTGGATCCATTTGTGGATATTTTCTGAAGCTGGTTTTTAGACACGTGGTCCCTAATCTTGCTATCAAAATAATTGCACTTAATCAAAATGTGAAGCTCAGGGTGAATTTGTTCTGCAAAGAAACACCTTTTCTGCCCAATAAGGAATTACCTTTGCATAGCAAGATGTATTTTTGAATCCCAGATATGCATAGAAACATCTTATTACTTCAAATTATTAGCCATTAGTTCAAATGAAAAAAGAAAAGTTATACAACTGTGATTATGACTAGAATGTGAAACTCTTTTTTAGTGCTGAGTAGTTTTCATGCTGTAACTAGCTGTTGAGAGTCAGTGGTCATGACTTGGTGCAGCCATTCCCCTCCAGTGCCTGGGAAGACACTGGAGCTGCACATGTGAGCAGCTGTTCCCTGGTGTACTGAAGGGACTCACCAGCTCACCCTCAGTGACAAAGTGCGTTAAAATCTGGGCTTGACACTTCAGGAAACTCTTAAGTGAGTATTAATTAACCAATTTATGCCAGATATCCACACTAGGCCTTGGAGGTCTCATAATCATGTAAGGAAATGTGCCTCTCAATTTGGGAAGTTTAAATAAAAATAATTGAGTTTGTGTTCAGGTATCACTTTTATAGCATGAATTTTATAATAGACACAACAGCTGCAGTAAGATTTTTTTTCTTGCTGTAAGGCATGAGAGAGAGTGTTTGCCAATATTCTGTCTCAAAAAGGTGTCTTCACATCTTGACTTAGCCCTGAATATTTCAGAATCTATAATGACAGACTTGCATGTTATAAGATTCTATAACTTTACTAAGAAGGCAGGAAGGAATTGGGTGTCATCATAGGACTGTGATTTACAAAGACTTGTTTTGGATATGTTGTGTGTTCTTTGGTTTATCATGACTGACTTTTGCTTAACCAAGATCAGAATCTGTGGCCCTGAAACAAACTATATTCCCCTGTTGAACCTTATTAAAGGAATGCAGAAAAGTACATGCTGACAATTGCACTTGATTAATTCTCTGCAAAACACATTCTTTGTCCAAGTTTCTGCTTTCATGAATGGGAAGGAAAAAATTTATATAGGGGAGAGATCTTCCGCACCTGCAATTTCATCTATACATAAAGAACAATTTTGCCACGACATGTAGGAGGTACAAGAGCACCAGCCTGTGTTTTACACTAGGAATTTTTAAATGAGTTGAACGTTGTTTGAAATTAAAAACATAACAAGGGCTGGCATGAACACCAAGAGCATCTTCAGTACTTTATATGCATTTTTTTATATTTTCCTAAACTTCTATACTTTCAATTTCTGTATATTTAAGTTAGTGTCTCCTGTCTCTATGAGGTACAATCATCTGAAACTGTGATGGTGAGTTTTCTGTCACATAGCCAAATCTTCTGCTAGCTGGGAAACAGGAGATGTACCAAATATCTAGGCAAAGACAGAATCCTTCCATTAGTTTGTACATGGATGTTCCCAGAGGGACAGGTTGGGGATCAAGTCATGTCCTGAGGTGTCCAGACCGACTCTTACAGATGAAAATGAGCAGCTGCATTTATATGACGCTCTCAGACTTTGAAGTGCTTGGGAGTTGCATAAATTTTAAAAGTTTAAATCCTAGTTTAGTATATGCAGGATTCCTGTGTTTGCGAATCACAGAATGCTCTAATTAAGGCAGGGGGCACCTCTGTGGGACTTGGTGGCTGGCTGGGGTTAAACCCCAACAGTAACTTAGAAAAATTATTCTTACAGTGCCCTTACCAGTAGAATGAGTCACTTGGGAAGATGATATAAGGTATGAGCAGGATGTCTGTTGTTGACACTCTACTCATAGGAAGAGCAGAATAAACACTGGCTTGCAGCTTTGTCTCTGAGTTGCATGTCAAACACTGATCATCATAGCCTGGTATTTTCCTAAACCAAAATGGCTTCACAGCCATTAAAGTAATGGAAAAATCTTTACAAGAACTTTCACAAAAGGATATGCTACATGTTAATCAAACTTATGGCAGCTGCTAGAAGGGATTGTCAGTTTCTTTTATGATGAAAATCCACATGGGGCCAATTCACAAGGCTGGCCATGTTACAGGTGTCACATGTATAAAACATGCAGTTGGTTTAAGATTTAATTAGGACTTGCTTCTCTGATCATAACACTTTAAAGGAAAAATACACTTAGGATTTAATTTTCTTTGAGAGTGGTTATTAATTTGATGTGATTGATGTTAAATGGGAATTAAATCATAAATGTGATTATGCTTGTGGTTAGATGTTGTCTCAGCAGATTGTTTCTGCTTGTCACTTTTGAGTGACTGGTGATGCGATATGGCATGTTGATTTTTATTATTGCTTAAAGATTTCACTTTATCATCATTTGTCAGGAAACTGATTTTCCTCTTAGTCCCATTAATATTAAATCTGTCATAACTAGATTAGGATAGAATTGTTGTCTCTTTCACCTATAAACCCTAGGCTAAATTTTACTCCCAGGAAAAAACAGCATAATAATACAGAGGGGAAAACCCAACTGACTCACAAAAAGTAAGAGTGGAATGTGAATACCAAGAGATGAGAGTAGTTTTTTCCCCCTGTAATTATAGTGTATATTTATATTTACTTGGCTAAAAGAGGTTTCAGGGGTGCTTACACCTGAACTGGTAACTCAATTTTCAGTGACAGAGTGGGTAGGAAAATGTAGTAAGATGTGGAATTCAAAGATGGAATAAGAATGCTGTACCTTTTAAAGATGGTAATTTACAAGTTTGGAGAGGCAGTCACTTTGATTTTCCTAACAGGAAACAGGCCTTTGGCAAAGATAGTAGAGAATGACACACCATTTCTCTGGACCCTCTCCCCATTTTAGTTCAAAATGCACATAGATGAACTGTGGGATTTCTGCCACCTTACAGAATGAACCCAATGTCCCTGGGACATGTGCTGCCCTCTTTCATGCAGAGAATGTCAAAGACTGCTTGGTGCAATCTGCCCTTTTGCAATCAGAGTTGAGTCTGAAGCCTGCAGGTCAATTAAATGGACTTCTGGGGTCTCACTTCAAGCCTTACATTTGTTGCTCATTTGCACTAACCAGTGTTCTTCTCTGGTACTTATTTGATGCCCAGTACTGTGATATCTGAGAAGGAAGATCATTGAGAACAGATACTATTTCTACCATAAAACCAAATTTTGTATTGTTGTAGAAGCAGAAGAATCCTGTTAATCCACAAAGCACATCAGAGTGTATTGCACACAATGCAAGCCATGTGCACTCTCTACACAAGCTGAGATAGCTGTGACATATTCCTCAGTCTGAAAAATAAAAGATAAAAGCTTATGAGGGGGAATTTTTTAGAATTTGGGAAAAAAACCCCAACCAAACAGTTATTTAAAGCCAAAGTTTTGCTTTCCAGCTTAAATTTGGGTATAGAAATAGGTATAACCTTGAAAACTGTTGGGTTTTTTATTTGTGATCCCTGCATTTGTATTAGTCTCAAACCTAGTATATGATTTGTTATAACTGTCTTTATTATGGACAATTTATAGAATTTAGACATTTCCCTGCTTGATTGATCCACCATCTACTATCCGTCTCTGAGGCACACTGAGCAGGATGTGCCATCAATTGCAAGTGACACACAGCAGGACAAATGTTGCAGTTTCTGGGTGTCCAAGGACCAGTGTATGATAGGATATCATTAAGTGAAAAAGGAGTTGATTTTTGTACTGAAAGTGCTAATAATTTTACAGGTCTTTTTAAATATGCTCTTTAGATTCAAGAAATCAGTCAAAATTAAAACTTTCTTGCACCTTTTTTTGGCAACAAAATTTCACTTTAGAAGTTCCTCTTCAGTGATAATGTTTAGTAAAAAAAGTTTAAAAGTGAGAAACTTTAGCAACAAGCAAAGAAAAACAATATCTCAAGAACATTAATTGCCTAAATGACTGAATATGACAGACTATGCAAGAACATTTTCCACAAGAGAGCCCATTTTCAAACAGGGTCTTTCCATTTGATACAGTGAGTCGCTGAAATTCAGCATCAGTCACATTAGACTGCAATTCTGTTTGATTTAGAAGATCTATGACTTCAAATTTACAGAAGTAGCTTTTGCTAGCAAGTATTAACTGTATCAGAGAACCAAATAAGGAAGGGGTTAGGTTCTGCACTACTGGTAAAGAAAAGAGGAGAAAATTCAATTGAAATAAGTGGAATTACAGAGAAGGAAAACGAGTCAGAGATCAGAATCAAGACTTTATTGAAAAAGCTTATGATGTTGAATATTAAATTAATCCAATTTGCACTGTCTGATGGTGGCCATTAGTGCCTGAAGTAGAGGCAATGAAATGCTAATGTGATTAGTTAGCAACACTAAAAACAACCAGTACATTTTCCCTTTGATTGTCTGTGTGTTTAAGAATATTTCATTACTTCTGCTTCCTTTGAAATAAGGGTAAGATATAAATCATAGGCACAGATATAACTAGCGGTTGTGACGTTTTGTTACAGAGTTTAATTACATGAATCATAAAATATTGCTACAATTTTCCAAACTGTTAAACCTTAATTAATATGAACCCACAGGGACCACCTTGATGGTTCATAATACTCTGGAAACTCTCTTCCTACTGTAGTAGTTCATGTGGTTGAAGATTGCTTTATAATTTACAGAGAGTGATCAATTATTAGAAATGAAGCCAGACAAATTAATTTAATATAAATGGGGTTGCATGGAGTTTGACTAATTCTTTTTAATTACCTATATGTTATTTTTTCAATAGCCTAACAAAGGGAACCATTATTCTTCCCCATGTACAAATTCATTAATCTCATTACCGTGCAGTATTAATATAATTTTATCACACATTCCAGAAGTGCAGCACATTGACAAACCATAATGAATCACAGCATTAGTGTGCTATCACTACATTAATTTCAGGACATGCCTTGCTCATCTGCAATTTACGTTGAGACTTAGTATAAAATGAGCTGCATAAGCACGTAATTATGACATCTGCTTCATTTCAGGTTCCTCTTTGTAAATCAGTGACAAAGGAATAACAGGTTTAAATATGTGTTAACACTCTGATAGCATGTATAATTGCAATATGGCAATGTGTAATGAAGATTAAATTAGACCACTGTGTACCTGACATATGCAAGAGCATAACTGAACTGCAATAATTATGGAATGAAAAAGACTATAAAGTACTAATATTCAAGTTCAGTAAGGTAGAACCAGAGTAAAGGAGAAATATTATTGAAGTGGTGATGCAAACAAGTACATTGTTTTTATAAGGAAACGTTATTTATGTTCGTAATTTTTACCTTCAGTATACCGAACACGTTCTTGGTGTTAGGTAAAGTTCTCTCCTGTTTGGATCCCTCTTGGATTTCAGGTGTCTGTGCCTCTCATCTCCGCAACAGCAGATAACACCCACCACATATAAATATAATACTGCTAGTGAGAGATTTTATGAGACTGAGAAACTGAATTTCACACATCTACTGTGGTAGAAAAGAGTGATTCACTGAAGCCATGGCCTCCAATCAGGGGGCTGAGGAAGGGTTATGTGCTTTGTCCTGTAGGAGACACAACCTGAAACATATGGGAGATCAAACTGTAAGCCAGAGGGTATGGCAAATTATTAACTCCATTTTAACTGAAGTCATTACCACAGAACTGCTAAAATATTTATTTTAGATGTGTATCATGCTATATTTCAACTTCAAATCACTTGTGGAGGACAATTAATTCTAAAGGTTAGTAACAGGATATTAGGGTTTGTGTTAAGTGCTCATATTTGAACAAAAATATGCGATTTATGTGAATATGACTCTGTTGATGTCTGCAGTGTTATACCACGTTTACATTATAACCTCAATTATACTATTATAATTTCAGCAAAAGTGTATTTGCTATATGAACACAAGAGACGTTCATATATATAATGGGATATTAATGAATTCATTGTTATATTTAATCATTCTCATTGTCAAAATGACTGCTTACCTCTTATAAAACACAAAATCCTATTCATGTGTATGACAGCACTTCATAACATTTTAAATATAATCTATGATCCCTTTGTCATACATTTGTGCACGTGTGCACACACCCTGTGCATGCATGAGGCTGCACTACAGTTCTTCTAAGAAATGACCTGTCCAGGGATGCTGTAGCTTCTGAAACTTTCTCCTGAGAGCAGCTTTTTTTGAACTTTCTTCTGACATAAGCTCTTCTCTTGTTACCAAGTTGGAAGACCACAGTTCCTCCACGTATTTCACACAGAGATATGTTAAAAATAAATTTCAAGCTACATAAAAGGATTCCCAGTGAAACCATCAGAGCCTGAGCAACAAATAAAACAACATGCGGCCTTTCTAAAGAACCTGGTGGCTTTTTCCAGCTCAGGTTGGATTCACCTCTGTCTGAGCTCTGTGGCTGTCACTATCCAGCTGGCTGGATGAGTTCCCCTGGGAGAGCCCAAGGAAGGCAGGCTCAGCAGCCGGGCTGGCTGTGTCACAGAGAGCTTTCAGCTGAGAGCGCTCGGGTTTGCCTGGAATTCCTCACACAGGAAGTTTACTGAGCTTCCCATGGCCAACAGCCACAGAGTCTTGTTTGGGTTGGACCGGGCCCTAAGACAGCACGCTCGGGAAAATATTTTCAGAATTTTCTCTTTGCAAGTCTTCCTAGTTTTTGGTGTCTAATCTGTAGCTACACGTGCACACTCATATCCACACATGCGCCCATCCTTCGTTAATTAGCTAAGACAACTTAAGCACTTTCAGCAACTAGATTTTGAGTAGCCAGACATGCAGAGAAAGGCAAATAATATTTTAGTCTGGAGGATGAAGTTGCGGAATGTAATAGCTCCTTCTGTAGTGCTACTGCTCACATTTGCAAATTTTCATATCTCCTATCATGTTGACTCACTGTTAATTGGTATCACGGTATCATTGGCAACATTGGTATCATTAGACAAACTTTTCATGTGATGATGAATAAAAACCTTATTAGAAGTATATTAAATTAGTTTAGGAAAACTTAAAACTGAATTTAAGGGAATAGCGGATTTTTTTTTTCTGGTGGTCTTAGTCAGGAAACAGAAATACTTAGATCTTAAATACCATTATTTTCAGACAGATAAGCTAGTTTAAAATTAGAGGAATTATTACTAAACTGGAACTTTTTATTGTTTAAAGCAGGATTTAAACACTTTCTATTAAAACTGTAAAAGGAGTAATATAATGGAAAATGGATTTTATTGTTATAATAATACATACAACTCCTGGGAAACAAAAGTTTCAAAGAATTTTTAAATTATAAATTTTCTATGTAAACAAAACACATCAGAAATTTTATAAAGGTAATTTTGTACCACTTTAAATACATGGTTTGTTTGAATTTAATAGTCATAATGAGGAAAATAGAGAAGAACTTTAAGAGCTGTAGCTTATGCTGCAATTTTGGACAAAGCAGGCTTAATAATGCCATAATCTTTTCTTGATATGCTGGAATAAATAAGAAAAAAACCAACTTAAGTAATTCTCTAACATCTTTTATGAATAACAATTTCAAAAAATCTCCAAATTAGATTGGAAAAAAGTGCCTGTTTATACACAAAATTGATTTAGTCATCAGATTTACAGGAATGATAATTAAACCTTCAAACAGTTCTATTATCTAAAAGTTATTAACCTATATAAATATTTAAGTCATGTAATGTTAATGCCACTTGAATATCGGAAATTAATAAGATGATTTTTTTTAAAGTGAGTTAACATTGAATAAATTTAAGATTATATTATTGAAGCTAAAGATATTTTAGTTACTTTTCTCCATGTAGATGCAAGCACATGGTACACTTGCTTGTGCATTGTTTTATTTTGTTACAAAATTTGCTGAATACAGGAGAGGATCTACACATCATTTCCTTTCTTCAGCCAGTTTAAGGCATCTTACTTTCAAGAGGTTTTCCTGCTATTTAACCTACATTTTTTCCTTTTTTTAAGTTAATCTTCTAACTCCTAGTTATATTCCATGAACATCCTTAGATAATTCTTTTGCCTTATTTGTGTGTTTATATCTTGAAATATTTATAGACTGCTACCGTGCCTCATATCCCCTACCTAGTCATTATTTGGCCAGTCTGTTACCTCTTTTAAATCTTTCCTCATAAATCTCTTTCTGTTCCCTAACGCCCTTTCCTTGCTTTTCTCCGAATTCCCTTCTTTTCTCCCCGTCTCTGTCACAGTGAGGTGGCCTGTGCTGGACACAGAGCTCCAGGTGGGATTGTCTCCCAGCCGTGCTGGCACTGGCCATTTCCTCACTGCCCCACGCTGGCAGGTTCTGCACAGACAACGTCAAGACCTGCTGGGTTTTTGGTGGGGTGGTTTTTTTTGTTTGTTTGGGGTTGGCCAAGGTAGACGTGTAACATCTCTGATTAAGTTGGTCTAAACCAGCAAGCAAACTGCTGACATTAACAACAACTGATCACAAGAGATGTGCACTATTACATTTCAGAAACTCTTGGTAAATGGCCAGTTCAGTCATGTATTTTCCTTTATATTCAAGTATCTGTTAAAATCTCTTTTTATCCTTACCTTCAGTACTCATATTGTATATTTATTGGATAAAATAAGGTCAGTATCATACACGGAGGGTTTTTTTTCTCTTTGTTGTGTATGTTCATTACTGCTTCATGCTTATGGTTTAACCAAGTGGCTTTTTTTCCATTAGACAAACTTTTGAAGAATTTGCGTATATATAGCAGCTTTAGTAAATGAAATCTATGTAGATTGATGGATTTTCATGACTCAAAGTTGTAGCCAAATTCTTAATTATTGCAGCTGTAATAATATTGAAATACAGGACTTTTCAAAACAGCTTTATTAATTTTAATGCAGTGTTTAGAAAGCTCTGCTTTTTGTTGAGCAATAAGCCAAAAAAAGAGGCTTTTTCTTTTAATGAAGTCAAGTTTTGCCTTTTTTAGTTCATAAGTCAGCACGCTAATATTCAAAGTATTTAAAGATGTCATGATGGCTCTGACTTGTTGTAGAAATAAATAAAGATGGAATCCATATGTTTTTCTTTTGATGGATTAAGGGCCATGTTTACAACAACATAAGTTTACACTGTTGCTGCCCTGAAGTATTCTGCAGACTGTCATGGGTCAGCTCCTGCAGAGGCTCATTCTTACTCAAGAGTACAATTACAGTAACCATTTCCATGGTTAGGGAAACATTCTGTTCCGAATAGAACATACAGCATGATGCTGATGTATTAAAAAAACCCAAAAAAACAAAACAAAACAACCCAAATCACCTTTCTTATATTTGAGAACAATTTTTGTTTCCAATAGCAATACCTCAGTCCTTGATGGCTTCCTATAGCTATAGATTAGCATTCCTCACATGTCATTTAAATATATAATAATGTTCATTTTATTTTGTGTTGAGAGTGTTCTTGGGTCACAGAACAATACAGAGGCCTGTTTCTTTAAGGGATGTGGAGTCTCATAGCTGTTATCCTTCTTTTTTCTGTTTTTGTGTCTTGAAATCTTCATTGTAGCATTATCAATATTACAAAGGCCACAGAATGAAGCTGTAAGCAAATGATTGTCTGATTCAGAGAACATATTTAGGAGTCACATCTCCACTGGCTTCAGTGTGCTGCTTTTGATTCTCTATGGAATTAGCAACAGATTCATCTGGACAATATTTTTACACTGCTCATGATGTATTGAGATAAATGTTGAGGTCTTGCACATGTTTATAAGGTCAAGTTTAACAATGTATATATTTATTTCTGTTGGTGTTGCAAGCTGCAGTTTGAGGAGTCCTCAGTCTTGGTGAGAAAATGGTATTGGTGTTTATAGAATCCAGTCCAGAACAGACGAAAATATTTGCTATTGATCACTCAGCTCGTTGTTGGCCAAACTTACCTGCAAGGAGCATTGCTTTACTCCACCAATGATACTGAGTGGAGGAGGCTGTTCTAGCACTTGGTGGTCCAGGCCAGTTTGACAGACACTGGCCCAGTTTCCCAGCCTCTGGAACAAAAATCTCCCCTGGCTGAGGCTCTGTATCTTCTCTGACAAGAGAGCAGCACAGAGATGTTCTCATCCCACAGTTCCCTCCAAGCCCAATAGGGCAGAGAAGAGAGCGAGAAACAACTCGAAGTGTAGAGCACATTTCTGCTGCGGGCCCACCAGGAAGGTCTGGGTGCAGGGTGGTTCGCGGGCTTCCTTGCAGTGTCACAGCTTTGCGTGGTGTGCCCTTTTCATTTAAGAAATTGCAAGTGTGAAAGTAAGCAATAAGATAGATCCTGGGTAGTATTTTCAGAAGTTAGTGAGCTTTGTATGTAAGATTAAAAATTAATGGGGAAATATTATGTAAGAGAATTATAACTGTGGAAGCAACTTCTGTAATGGAAGACAGGTTTGCTTTCCTGCAGTGGATTAGGAGATTTTATTCTGAAGGTAAATGGAAAAGAAATTAATGGTATTTCAAAGATAAGAATATTCTCTTAGCTTTAAGGAGAGGGTTGAAAGCTGGCCTGTCTTCTGAGATTGCTCTCTTAATTTATGCATTTGCAAGTACTAAATATTTGATGATCGGTCTATGGCTCTCCAAAAAGCCTTTCATGTTCTTGAGAGGCAAGCCAAAAACTGACCGTGAGTCAGAGATACAGAGCCTGTTTCTTTGAGTGTGCTGAGCACCATGTTCTTCCTTGGTACGTTATGTTTTCTGTGGACTTTTTCTTCAGATTTTCTCCAGAAAGAAGTAACATTTGAATAAAAGTTTGTGCAATTAATTATTTTCTTTTTTGTTTTTAACCAGTGCATGGGCATTTGCACATGATGAGTTTAGTTTGTACTCATTTCAAATGATAATATTTTACTTGGTGAATTCGTATTGATAGAATTCTCATATATTTAACTATTTTGTTCAGTTTTTATTGGTATTATTTCTTGTTTTCAAAAGTAATTTTCAATGACTTTTAGTGGTATTGGCTACTGTAATCTTAAAACAGATCAAAGGACATTCCTTGCCTCACAAAATTCGTTACATTTACAAAAAGAGTAGAGCTACTTAGGAATTATATTTCTTAGACATAAATATATTATGAAATTATAATTATCTATCTAGAGAATCAAGAGTTGCCTGGAAATATTCAAATAAGTTGTGTTCATCCTGTGTTCTGCAAACAGGGCTTCTGAAAAGCAGCTGCATTGTGAAATGTTTCCTGGACCTTTATCTACCAAATGTGTGGTCATTCATTTGACAGTCATTGCCTGGAGAAAATAGTGAGAATATTATTAATGGGTTTCAGCATTTTATTGTCTACATGGCAGGCTTGCTTCAGCAAGGGGAAGCTGTCAATGACCACACAATGTTGTGTTTGATGTGACACTGGAAAAGGTTGGCTGGTTCCCACATTACAGCCCTCGTTTCTGTTAGCACACCAGTTTTATGGTGTATTGAAAGAAGCCACTTGGGGGGCAGATTTTGTCTTTACAAAAATCACCGATAATAACAGGTTGGAATATGGAAGGCGAAAACTTAATTACATCGTATACAGACAGAAGCACACATGAAACCTTAGCGGTTAAACACTCAGCTGTTACAATTTGCCAAATTCAGTTAACTAGTGACGGTGCAAAAAGATACTGGAACATTAAGGAAAGTGCATCCCTTGGTGACTTGTCTCTGATATTTAAAACTAACCTCTCTAGTGCTCATCTTCGTGCTTTTCTTCAGAACAGACACTTCCTAAGCAGACGTAGTAAGTGGGACAATAATAACACCAGAATCTTGTTCCTGAAAATTTCTCAGACCTGGTTCTTTTCCATTCTTATCTACTTATAAGTATTTCATAATTTTTTCAAGATTTTTTTTTCAGCATCTTGGGAAAGGTGATATGCACTTTTGCAAGGTATACTGGGGTCGCAGCTAAAATAAACCTTGCATTCCAAAGTTACTTTATACTAATCAGGCTACTGAAAACAAATGTTGTAAGTTGCAACCTCAACAAGTTGTGAGAGAATGGACCCACAAGTGAGTCAGCTAAAGTAGAAAATTAGTATGTCAGAGTGAGAATTAATCCAGTGTTTGAATGTGTGAAGAGTCGTAAGCGCAGATAAATTAATAACTTACCAGCCTTTCTCTCTCTTGTTTTCTTGTACTGCATAATCAAACCATTTGGAATTGTACTGATAAATTTTTGAGAGTAAAACTAAGGGTTAAATATCTTGTGGATTAAGTGTGCAATATAGAGTCTGAAGAGCCAGATTTTCAGTTTGGATATTTCACAGTCCTCAGTCTTTGGGGCATTTTAATTATAATATCTTGATTTCATGTCTTTATTTTCAAAATTTGACCATGTGATATTTTTAAAGTTAATAGAATCTGTCCAAGAATACATGGAGAATGTTCTGGTGTCACCTGTGTCAATGTACTGTATACATTTAATATTTACCCAATCTCACAGTTGTTTCTCATTTTGCCCCAATGGTACATCACTTCTGAATATGGCTCACAGAACCTATTGCAAATAGCATCTAATAATATAAGCTAAAATTTAGTGCAATCAGAAACAGCTGCAGTATTGTCACCTTTGGATTTATAATGCAATGTTTCTAATTTTGTAATACAAAAGGGACAACAAAAACAAAAAAGACAGAACAAATGGTTTTTCTTTTTTGTGTGTTGGTTGGTTGAGTTTTTTTGTTTGGTTTGGGGTTTTTGTTGTTTCATTTTGAGTAGGTTTGGTTTTGTGGGGTTTTTTTTTATTTTGGTTGGGTTTTTTTTTTTTTGTTTTTTGGGCTTTTTTTGTTTGTTTCTTTGGGGGGTTTTTGGTGGGTTTGTTTGTTTGTTTTTTGTGGTAGAAAGAAAAATTAGATTATGAGTGACTTGAGGACAGAAGTCATGTAATATATCCACAATCTTGTTGCAAGTCCCTGTCATTTGTTCCAAGAGTAACTTGCAATCTAGGGAAATAGTTGTGCATGTAATCACCTAATCTGGAAACACAGTAATAATTTAGTTAGAACGATCTTATCTTATAAAACTGTGGTTTTGTATGTCCTTGAACAGTCAGTCCAGCTTCAGAGTGAGAGTTTATATCTCTCATGGTAAACTTGAGCTGTGCTGCAGGTGTTTTAGTTTATCACTGAAAGGAAATGACTTTTTTTACACCTAATTTAAACTGAAGCTATTCACAGTTTAAAATGTTCAGTAACAGTGACCTCTGTAATGACTAACACATTGCAGGTGGTCCGATAGCAGGCCAGTGGTTAATGTTTGCTATCGAGAGAGACAGAATTAAATGTCCACACCACAGTTGTTTTCTTCCAGTTTATAGTATGGACACAACAGCTGGCTCAAAACTAAGCCATAATTAAAGGGACATCTGAAAAGTTGCAATCAGTTTAGTTCCTGCAACGGGAGAGCCTTCCTGTTGGCATCTATTTAAAATCTGTCATTAAATTTGAAAGCAGAAATCCAGCTAAATAGTCACAACCTAAATCTCTATATTATACCTCTGATACTTTTGCAGTCCCTGCTCAGTCCTTCAGGCAAAACTCCTGTTTGTTCTGCAGTTATGTGGTTGGGATCAATAAGTGTTTTTTCTTGGAGGATGTGAAGTGCTTTATCAGACCTAAGAATGCTCAACTAAAGCTCTTAACTTTCACAAATAACTAACTGAGAAGGCAGTTCAGATTTCCCATCACAACATCTAAAGCAAAACTATGGAGCCTGGGGCCTTCATTTTAGCTTAGTTTCATTTTGACAAAAGCTGAGTATGTTTACGGTGTAGCTGCTTTGCAGATATTTCAGAAAAATGTAGACCTGGGTGCATCTAAACCAATAATAATCGTTGTCAAATGGCACCTTTATTTAAAGTTTGGTTTCTTTGTAATGCATACTGAATTCTACTATTGCATAAGCAGTTGATCCTGAATCCCATTCATAAAATGCAATTAGAGAGTCTAACATAATTCTGGGAGAACAAAAGTACTTGGTAAAAGTGGGAGAGAAATTCAGGTCTTGTCAGAGGACAGTTTTCTATTGAGAAACAATTCTGCTGTTTCTGCTGTTTGCCTTGGAGTGACATGAGCTGTTACACAACAAACAAACCTCTCTGAAAGTGAAAGCAAATGTGCTTCACAGGAGGTAGTAGTCTTCATCTCTCAGAAATGTTTCTTCAGGAGGTGTCTTCAGCAGGATCTTAAAACAGCCATATTTTCTTAGAATACAGGATAACTGACCAGAACAGTTGAGAAGACATGATGTGTAAACAGAAGTTGTTCTGGAAAGTATATTTCAATGTTCAAAAGTATGTTTTTTCAGATTGAAAAAAAAGCCACACTAGAGCGTTTCAATATACATTTAATTATTTTATTCCCACCTGGGAATGACACATAATCTGGTTTTTAGCTTTCTCTTCTGGGAAGAGGGAAATTTGCATTTGAATGCTCTCAGGCAGGGGGTGGGACTGAACTCATGTTTCCCATCTCCTAGAAGAGTGTCATCCTCTGCTACATTACCTTCTGCTAGATGTCACCCTGGAAGGTCCTCTAGGTTTTATAATGGCTTTCTGAAAATGAAATATTTCTTCCATCCGTAATGAATGAAGCACACCTCTGCAGTTATCTCAGTTTGTTCCATAAATTTTCAGTTCAAAAAAACAGGCTGTGTGAACAGTTTCACTCATATTCTGTTCTTATTCTTCCTCTTATCTTTCAAGATCTAAATAAAGTACTGACATGTATCATTAACAGGTTTTATCTGTTATTTGAGGATAGATCCAAAACCTAATAGAGTTATTGAAAAGAATTGCATTAATATCAATCCTATACTCTTAGCACATTTTCATTGTAAGGTTTTTATTCTTTAATTAAAAATAATTAGTTTGACAAAGTATTTTTATATCCATGCTTGCTCAAAAGTATTTATGTTGGTATGGTTCCTGACTAGGAATGACAGGGTGTCATGGCCATCTCCTTTATATATGTAGCTTTATATATTTTATAAGTCAGTAGAATTGTTCATACTTAAAATTCCTTTTAGGTTATGTCATATTTAAAGTATCAGACATATTAAAATTGTACAAAATTATACAGACCAAGATATAGATTTCTCATTAAAAAACCCCATCATTATTATTTTTCATAAGCTGTACCCTATCTAGTACTCATATAAAGAATATATTTGGTGGATGTGTTACAGAAAAAAAACGTAAAATGAATATTTAGTCCTGACCCACTTACATTTATATCTTTGACACTAAAATTTCCATTTGCAGTTAAAGTCTGTACATGTATTAGCAAGGCCCTTTATTGTCTTGAAATTAAATCTTTTGAAGTTTCTTCCTCTTTGAGGCAAAAGAAAGCATATAGTTGACATCAAAGTGGAGACATACTGCTGGCTAGTAATTATGGTAGCTTAACGTTGCCCAGTCCCCACCCATTTACAAGCTTGCCTTTACTTTCTTCAGCATGTTCTTGTTTTGATCAACACCATCAGAAATAACTGGATAGCCCAGTTACTTATAAAGTTTCTGCAAATTTGGTTGAAAAACAAAATAGCAGTTTAATATTTTATTCTTTACATATAATTTTGGCTTTTTTAAAACCTCATTTAATTACTCTATATAAGTTGTAACTGTTAGCTGGGTGTTGCTAGATGTGAAACCAGACACAAGGGTGAGATTTTACAATTCAATCACAGCTGTTTAAGACAAAATCTGGTTTAGGACACAAGAGATGGATTTAAAATATTAAATTTATATTAAAAAATAGTAGGGAATTGTGATAGCTGAAGTTTTTTTGGCAAACTTATGAACTTCAAGTGAATCAATCCAATCAAACTCTAAAAGAGGCTTCAAAACCCAGCAAATAATATTTGTTGTCAGTCTCCTCCCCTCATCCAGCAAAGCAAACATACAAATGTAGAGCACTGCTCTGTTTGCAAATTAAAGCCTCAATTCTCTGTAATGTCTATGTTAGTAAGGTGAGCACTGGAACCAAGGCTGAAATGCCTCTCCGTCTTGGAACAATTTTAAACTTCTCTAAGTGCCAGGATGATGAACTCAAAAGAAGTTTATTTATCTTGGGAATTTGAGTTTTACAGCTTAAGAAAGAATAACTTCAGAAATCCACGGGAGGAGGGGCAGGGCTGGGGGAGCAGAGTCCTCCCCATTCTTGCAAGTTCTACTGCAGTGGCCAAATTGTTGGTGTGCTTAGCAGAGCATGTTAGCTAGTGCAGAGCAGCTGAAATAACTCTGCATGTCTTCTACATCGTGACCTTTGTACTGCCTGTGTATGAGGAGAGAGATGGAGAGGCAAAACATTTATATCAATATTTTAACAAGAGATGTGTAGGACTGGGAAAATCTATCCAGTGAGTAAGTCTTGTTTTTCCATAACTAAAACTGAAACAAAAATAAATGTGCACTTTCATCATAAGGTGTGTTTGAATTACAAAGCTATAACAGTTTTACTAGTTTAAATCTCATGGGTACTATGTTTGCCCTCATTGTATTCCATCTTATGTTTAGATGATGGGTATACAACAATTTGAAGAGAGATTTTCCTTCTGGGTCCCTAAACCCAACAGTGACTCACAACAAGAATAAAACAAAACAGTTATAACAAAATCCAAAATAATTTGGCCCCAACAAAACTCCTGGAATCTTCCACCTAGCATGATCCTTTATGGTAGCTAAAAAGTGAACTTTTCCTATTGTTTCTCCCAAGTTTCTCTTTTTCTTCCTCTTGATGGGGATCTCAGTTACTGCTTCAGAGCAGCAAGAAACTGCAGCAGCTAATTATAACCAGCAGTCTCTGTGTTGCCCCCCTGCTCACCAGGTCATGGCAACATTCACTTGGAGAGTGTTTTTTTCTAAACAGGAAAACATTTCTCCAACAAAAGTCTGTAAATATTTTTCTCAGTAGTACTGTCAGGCAATATTTATCCTGGTACTGAGGCCGTTCAGAGGAGATCAGATGTGATAGGGCTGAGCTTTTAGCTGTCCGCAGGACTTTCTGGCATTTCCATGGAGTTTTCAAACACATAAGCATAAAGAAGTCTGTTTTTCTTGTCCAGGCATGCTTCTAATTTCCATCACTGTTAAGAGGTGTTATACAGTGTTATCAGGGACATTACAGACCTCCCAAGTGTTCTATGGCCACTTAAACCTCTCATGTTTTAATTGATTGTGACAGATAACAATGTACTGTAAACGTGTGATTTGATCAAGAGATCCTGATGAACCTTATAAGTTTTCAAAACTAAACCTGAGTGTTTCATGCATATTTTCCAAACTTGGTGATGGAATTGCAGAGTAACATGGGCGGTGAATGTTTATCACTGTGGATAACAATTACTAGTCTCTTCTCCCTGCTTGCCCTGTCTCTTCAGCTTGTTTTATCACTCTCAGATTTTCCTCATTTATTTTCTGTTCAGCTTTTTTATTATTTTCCTTTCATTATGAAATTAATTTTATGTATGGGTCTTCTTGATGTTTACAGTAGTTTTTTCTGAAGCATTGTGTGTTATTTATTAAGTCAAGTAGCCAATAGAGTAAAGCATTTATAAAGTTCTCTTAAAGCATTTTTAAACTCATCCAATAATCATTACTTACACAATGCTTATCAGGATGTCATCCATTCTGTTTATTTACTGACCTACCCATTATTGGCATAATGTTGATTAAAAAAAAAATCAGAAACCCCTTTTATTCTGATTTCTTAAGAAATAAGTAATCACTTAAGTAATGCAAAGATAAATGTTCTGCCACCTTGACTGGGAAACATAGACTGAATTTTAAGGAAGAATCCTTTGAACTTCTCAACTGAGTGTTGGGAGAGGGCCATATTTCTACCCTGGCATCCATTTAAAAATATTAGCATTTATTTTATTAAATTACAATGTTAATACACATGTAAAGTTCACCCTTCCCTGGTACTGTTACTAGGCTTCAAGGCTGACCAACCAGATCTCAGGTTTAGCGTGAGAAATCAGGTTATTGATGTGATACAGAAGATTATCTGACTATGTAACAAATCTGTCAGAATTACTTAGAATTTCATGTAGAAAAGCATCTAGGCTTTTCAGTTCAAGTCTCTGTGGTTCTTTGTCTTGATCTGACTCTTTATGTCAGGTTTTTTAAGGGGCCTCTCTTTCAAACCAGCGCACAGTACTGTATAACTCTGAAACTGCTCTGACTACTGGGTGTAAGGAAGAGGGAACAGGAACCTGGCAATGCTCAATGACTTTGCCTCCCAACACATTTGAAGATATTACACATTTTTTTTCAAATAGATCTATGAAATTGGACTTTTGGTGATAATATAGCATTTTATAATGGCTTCATTTCTTCAAAATAAGTCTATTGCTGATTTTGAGTGTGTCAGTACCAAACTGTTCTTCAAGCTTCCTGTGAAAAGTCCACTGACATTATGGGTACTCTTTGTTGTTACTCAGAACCCTAATTCACTGTGTGTATTAGGATGTCAAATTCCTCTCACATGACTGCCTAAAAAGAGCACACTGATTATGTGGGAAGTCATTGTTGAGCAGAAACAAGTTTTTGTGATACAATATGAGCACTTGTTATTTCTAATCAGTTAAGGAAACTAAAATCCCAGTATTTTCCTTTTGTTCCCACTTAGAATAGTCACTTGTCATGTGGAGTCCACTGCTAATTAAAAATATTAGTACTGTTAGCACTGACAACTACCTAAGTAGTTTGCCTCAGTAACAATTCATCCAAACCAAAAGCAAGAAGAGGGAAGAATTTTTAAATTAATTGCCTAAGATTATGCATGTCAATGTTATGATGAATTGACGGTACTGAATTCCATGAAATAATTTAGTGCATAAGAGTCTATTAGCTTGTTAGGAACCATGACCCCATTTAACAGTTACGGGCCAGCATAGCATCTAATCTATATTATTTGATTTGTATACCCTTTATGATCTAACCAGATCCCATAATGTCAAAAACCATACCTATCACATTGAATTATAACACATTAAGAATACAGCATTGGAGAAATCAGATATCTTTGTCTCAAGAGTGAGCTCTGCTAGCATATTTGCTCTACAATGAAAGAGATTCTGCTCATTGCATTAAAAAAAAAAAAAATCAAGAACCTATCTCCAAGTGCTTTTAAAATTAAATGGGGCATGGGATTTTAAACTACTTTGGTTGGCTTTTCCCTACAGTCTTCAAAAAACCCCAAAAATGTTAATCATCCTTTATTTATATTTTTAAGAATCAAATGTCAGTAGATGGCTACTATAATTCTGTGCAAATTTGTTTGCTGACAAAATTTAAATCAGCGGATCATTTAAAACAGTATCATGCTTCTAAATAACACAGCAACTATGATTACCTGTGATGGAAGAAGAAAACTATTGATTCTACATAAAAATGTGGTAGAAAAAGGAAATACATGCCTGAACTTACTCTAATTTGCTCATTCAAAAAAAAGCCAATGGTTCTCCAGGACAAAGTAAGATGTGAATGAATGATATACTTACAGAAGTTAATCACGGAGCTTTAATTTAGCAAAGCATAGCTTAAAACTATTATAATTATGTATGATATTTTTAGTATCTTATGCTTTATTCCAAAACCTCAGGGTTTTCAAGGTCTATTAGTGTTTAGACAGAAACATGCACATGAATTAAGTAGAGATGAATATGAAAACTGATGTAGGAGTGAATTAATAGAGTCATTAATAATTTTAGCTATATGTATGTAAAATGGCGATCTTTAAAGGCACCGTCAAAAAATATTCCCAAATGAAGTAAGTATTTGAAGTTATGCATGCAGTTTCTAGGCAATGTGTGTCCTTTTCCCGATGAGCTGTATGAAGCTCGCAGGGGAGGAGGTTCAGCTCCCCGTGTTCTCTTTAGAATGGACACATCCCCAGAGGAAGCTGCCCTCTCAATCCAGTGGTACCTTCCTGCTCCCTCAGAGAAACAGGCAGAATGTTGTACCCGCCTTGAAGTCCCCGTGCAGCGTCCTCTGCGTGTAGAGCTGCGGTAACCTTTGTTCAGGATTCAGTTTCAACATACAGGGCCTGCGTTTGCACTTCTTTCACAATTTTTTGTCATGTTGTAAAACTTGGTGCCCTTGTGTTAGTGTGGTAGCTTTCGAGCGAGCTGCCTGTCAGACAGGTTTGGAACACACAGGTGCAGGCAGGGGTATGTCCAATTACACAGAGAGGCTGTTCTTGGATGTTCCAGAGCACACCCACACGGGTAAAGGCTGGACGAGTGTGACGACTGGGTTTGCATTTACCAACAGATAACCTGAGATCCCTAGCATAAAGTAACCTTTCCAGGAATTCTGTAAGTGATCAGGAACTCAGTGGCCTGAAAATATCACCAAAGTCTAATCACTTAGTTCCAAGTTTAATGAAGTCTTTAGGCCCAAACTTGCCATTAATTTAAATGGGAAATCAATGGGAAGTTAGGAGCCTAAATGGTTTGTTGAATCAAGGCCTCCAGGCTCAATTGAGATTCCCATAGTGATCACTATAAAGAATTCTATTAAAGCTCTGGATTGTGTTAATCACTTCCATATCTGTCTGTTGGTACCTACCTGGTTCATTTACAACATTTATTTTATGTCTTTTAAAAGGGACTAAAAGTGGTACTTTCAAGGCATCTAAGGTACAGTTATAGACAGATAACTTTGAGTAGGATCTAAAATATTCTCCAAAATCTTTCCAGTGCCTACCTGCATTTCCAAGTACATATCTACAGCAAAAACTATCACTAGTGACTGAAATACCCAAAATCTACATTATACTTTCTCTCCCCTTCAAAATAATTTCTTGGAATTTCTATCTTTAACACAACCAAGAATTTGAAGAGTTATTGCAATAATTTTTCCTGCGACTCTGTCTGGTATCAATCAAAGATGTTTGGATAATTGGCCTAGTCTGTGAACCTTTCCAGTAGAATATTCTAAAGATGCTAAGGAATTTGGGAAAAAATTGCTAATTTTAATGTTTTTCACTAGAAAATCTAATCAATATAGCTAGATGAATAATTAATTATAAATAATATATCCTGGTTTATTACTTTAATCCTAGTAAGTAATTATTCAGTTTTATCTTACAGTATTCCCCAGCTCATACTAACTGGCTTCACTTAAATAATTCACTATGGGCCAAAGCTTGATTGCACTGAAGTCAATGGCAAAAAGCCCATTTTCTCCAGTGACAACAGCATTTAACCCTGAGGAACTGACCTTAAGGTTAATTAAATGTTTGAGAAAACCTGAGGTGATTTATAGTTTCATGCTGAAACCAGGAAAAATTCACAGTTTTGTTAGGTTTTGATGTAAAACAAGATAAAACCTAGTGCTCTCAAGCTGAGTTTCACTTTCAGTTTTTATTTTCTTTTAAAATCTGAAACTCAGAGAAACTCAGGTTGAGTGAAATGCACTGTGTGGATTGCAACCAGGTTTTTTTTTTTTTGTAACTCCTTAAGAAGTTGTACCCAGAAAGTTTTGTACACCTTTGCTTCTATGATCTCCTTCATACATTCTACAAATAATGAATCTCTTTATTAGAGGTTTGTTTTCATGCTATTATTTTTACTGAAACTATTGCAAGCAGTCCTGGGCATATTTCTTCAGTGTGAATATAAACAGTTATGAGAGAAGTAAAAAAGAAGCCCATTCCTTGAAACGTGTATACAGAAGGCTAGCATTAGTTAAGGAATGTTATATGCTTGATTTGATTAATGAGTTTTGGGGAGATTATTTCTCAGCTTGATTCATGTGCTTAAGAACTGTAAAGTAATTTAGAATCTAATTGCAATGTTTTCCAGAATTTTATGTTGCTTATGTTATTCTTACGGAATACAGAAATTCCAATCCATCCTCTAACTAGTTCTTTGATATACAGTAGCATAATTCATTTTCCTAGAAGGTAGCCAGATTACACATGCAAGTATGTTATTCATTTGAAGATATTAAATTTTCGTCTGTATATGTTGATAAAAATACCCAATATCATATGTAATGTTAATATACAGATTTTTCAAGGCTTGCTGTACAGTTCTGCTATTTAATAAAGGCAGAGAAAGATTTTTCCACAGTAATTGCATATAGAATATTAGAATTTGTGTATAAAAATAATGGTAATTTTTCCTTTTCATTTCCTCAACTACTATCTATTCTGATAGAAGGATAGACTATGTATCCAAGTGTTGAAATGCACACTATATGTGCCTTGAAAAGGTACTGCTATATGTAGAGTCTGTAGGTGGGAAGGAGAATTAAGGGAAGTTTTTATCAGCAGCCATACAAAAAACCCACAAACATTGAAATCATCAGAAGCTGTGACAGCCAAGAGATCAAGCTGAAAGGAAGCTCTGATGTAAATTGAAAGTGCACCGAGTTCAAGACTTGATAACTTCATGAATTCCATGAAGGGACTCTTTCACAACAAAAAGAAGTAGAAAAAAATCTAAACCAGCTCAGAGTTGCGTGACTCAGCTGCTCTGATAGTACGATAATTTTTGAACTGAGAGCAAAATGCTGAGTAGCAGAAATTGTTCAAGAGCTGCTTGAACATCTCAGTTCTCCGAAGCTCTCTATTGCTTGCCCATGCTTTAACTCCACTGCTGCCTTCTTCTTATTTGATAAAGGGGTCTGGATTTATTTTTCCTTTATGTTCCTGAGCAGGAGCTGGCAGAATGAAATTATAACCACAGACCCCAAAATGGATAGAAGGAAGATCTTAACAATGAGTTAGGTGTAGACACTCACAAGAGAAAAGGTAATGAGCCTTCATCTTTTAGAACGTTGTTTTAGCTCTTGTTTCTGTGTGTCTACATCTGTCTGGTATCTTACATATTACCCTTTTCCTGCTGCAGGACATTTTTCATGTTCTGGGAAAAAATATATATTTAAGAGGAATTTTCTAAAACCTAGACATTTAGAGAGAACTATTCCACCCTTACTGTCCTGGAGCATGTAGGACTAAGACCAAGGGAATTAGAGTAAACCTGGATTTTTTTGTAGAGACCATGGCTGTCTTGACTGTATGTCCACTATTTCAACTTGAAGTAGGTTAAAGTCACAATATTTAAGAGTCTCTCAGTGTCATGAGTTTCTCTTTTCTCATTCTTACTTGGGGCTGACAGGGGTTGTTTTTTGCCTGCTGCAAATTCCACATCTGTTTTCAGAAACTCTAACCAATCTTCAGTTTCCTGGAGTTTTTCAGGGTCTGTCAGTGTGCAGTATCTAAAGTCTTGGTTTGCATGCTTGTGCTGTGCTCAGTGTCATGTATGTGTTAGGCTTGCCAGAATAATTGACGTTCTGAATATTAAGAGTTGATCAATGGCAAATAATGTCTTTTGAAAAGGAAAGTACAGCTTGATAGGAGTGAAGTAGGAAAATTACCTCCTTAATTTCCCATCTGTTGAAAGCCAACAATTCTTTCCTTTTTGAAAACCTCATCAGAAGATTGTTTTTCTCTATTTTATTCTCTACTGTAAGCACAGGTGCTACAGAGGATCTAGCCCAGGCTTTTCCTTTACTGAAGACAAATCATTAGTGGTGTTTTTGGATAATATCTATTGCATGATGTGGAAAAAAAGGATGCCACAATAAAATACAGCATAGTTAACACACCAGTTGTCATCACCAGTAATTACCACAAAACTAGGCAAAATGTAGAAGAGTAAGAATATTTTTGCTTAGATTCTTGATAATTGAAGTATCATTACTGAGCCTCTTGAATTTTACTCTCCCTGGATATCTGTAATTATCTAAATGCTCTGTAATCCTGTCTTCCTTTCTCCTGGATTTTTTTCCCAGTTATTACATGGCACTTAAAACTTGGCTTGCAGGTTGAAATCCACAGATTTCAAAGAATTGGAAGTCTATCTATGCATTATTATGTATTTACAAGCTAACAGTAAAATTTTTGTATATATTTGGAGATTAGGAAAAGAGGACTTCCCCAGGTTTCATCCAGTTACAATCCTTTATTGAAGGTTACTTTTGATTTACACACAGTATTAGCAGATGAATACAGAACTGGGCAATGTATTTCACATTATTTTACACTCCTTTTCCCAGAAAACAAATGCATTGAACCATCTTTGTGTCTCTAAAAAGACATTGGGGAATGATTATAAGGTTCCAAGTGTTCACTGCTAATGACTGCACTGAATTAGGGAATAAACTTTTCAAGTCTTTCTTTTACTTTATGCAGATTTGTAAATTATTGTGTTTCTTAGCTATGTTGAGCTAAATAATTTTGAGGAAATGGAAAGGCACAGGAGTATTTTTAAAAAGGATTCATTATTTTGAGACTGCTTTGTACCCACAGGTACGATATATTATGAAGCATCCAAACCAGAATGGAACATTGCTGCAATTTTTGGTCCTGGATAATTTAGGGACTATTTGAAAATCCTGTTATGGGAACCTTTCTATTTGTTCTGAGTCAATTGCAGGATTAAGTTGCGACAGTTCAACAGAAGAGTATGAAATACTCAATTCTTAGGAGTTTCCAGAAGAGTAGTCCAGTTTCTGTTCCTTCGTGGAGTATATAAAAATTTGAGTATATCAAGGGTTTCATGGTCCTAGAGATGGTCAGGCAGATAAATCTTTGGGTTGGATATGATTTTACACAGTGAAAGCACAAAATCTGTGCAAGCCTGCCTTTTGCTTTTCAGATTTTGGCCCTCAGTACTGAATAGCAAGTTAAAAATCTGCCAATTTTGTTGGCAGATGGGGAGGAGCCCCTCCCCATTCGGAGGTACTGCAATCATGTGGATTTTTAACTGGTGCAGCACATCTTTATTTACAACTTGTAAACTGTGTTTTCTTCTAAAACTTTCCATGTGATACAGCTCTTTATATTATATTACACTTATAAAATCTCACCAAACCCTTATGAATTAAAAGATAATTAGTGGTTCAAAACACATAAGACATTAGGCCAGAAGTGTCAAAAATGTCATGAAAGACCATAAGTCATAGTATGCTTGCATTGATCCCTCATATAGTTAGTTTTTAAATCATCTCTTTAACACCTTGTAAATGTACAAACAACTATGAACCCAAGGGAAACTTTAATATGTTTTTTATACATATTTTAATTTCATCTCAAAGTACTGGCTGCATAAAAATTAAGTCAGACTCACAAAAACTCATTGATTTCCTCTGGATAAAACCCATCTGTCCAAACTAATTTAGAACCTTTTTGAAGCTGTAAAGTTAGTCATGCAACACTGAGGTCATTATGGACATCCTGTACTGTAGGAACTCTAGTGTAATTTTAAGAAGGTAATTTTGTTATATTTACTGTATTTAAATACAGTGCTACTTTTAAGGAACAAAAGCCCTACTGTGTAACTGTATTGAAAGTAAACCAGAAGCTGTGAAAAGTGAGATCTGTTCTTTTCCTTGTGATTAATGCACCTTTCTGCCAAAATTGAAACTTCTTAACTGAGCTCATTTAATACAAAGTAAACGAATTCTGCTCTTTGGATTTGATCCGCTGGCTAAGCTCTATAGATAAGGGTCTAACAGTGAATAGCTTTCATTCTAAACAAAGGATGTTTTGATAGAAAGGTCAGAGCTAAGGTCTTTTATATTGTGATAACAGGAAAGGGAAATGACATATTAATGGCAATTCATGCCATGGTGGTCTGCTGAACATGGTGGATCCAAAAGAAAAAAAAAAGGCTGCAGTGCTATTTTTTAAGGACATCAGTTTTTAATTGGTCTTATTTTGAATGACAATTTCTTTCATTACAGTTGGCAAGACAGCAATGCCAAAATGTACAACACTACTACCACAGGGAAGATTGAAAAAAATTGTGTATTGATCTGGATTCTGCCCTTGAACATTTTGCTGCCAACCAGAATATTAA
Organism: Picathartes gymnocephalus; assembly: GCA_013390045.1. NCBI lineage: Eukaryota > Metazoa > Chordata > Aves > Passeriformes > Picathartidae > Picathartes > Picathartes gymnocephalus. The sequence goes on along the minus strand of WEKY01048669.1, from coordinate 35,806 downwards.
GCAGGCTTAGCCCTTGTGAGTCACACTTGTAACAAATGATGATCTGTAGCTAATTTTTATAATGCGATAGACTTTAATTACATGCTGAATCACTTGAATAGGGCAAATGAGTTTAAATTAAGAGGTTCTCACTGTGACTCAGGACACGTACATCATGTTGCGTGCTTTATGTGCAGCGTTAGTGATTTGGGGAGCAGGGTTTGCATAGGAGAATAGAAAACACCGAGTTTCAAAACATTCCTGCACATTATAAAAGATCTCTGAACTATCATGCAGGACTGATTCTACCACAGAAATCTTTATGTGAGATAAACAAAATTATGTGATTTGGCAAGGCAGTCACTTCAGTGAAGACACTTAAAGCAGTTATTCCACTCCCCACCCTCCCCGCCCCCTCCCCTTGGGGCAGGCTACTTTTTCTAGAGCCAGCTGATGTTATCTATAATGCCAGCAGTTTTTTACATATCCACATTGAGTCCAACAATTTCATGACAGAGGATGATAGTGTAGATTCCCGTGTTACCTAATGAAGTCTGAATTGAATAGCATTTCTGTTATGCTTAGTAATCAGCACAGAGAACAGCAGGATCAAGTATTCAAGAAGCAGTGTAGGATGACAGCACAATAGTGTGTCTCACATCTCCAAAGAGAAAACCTCCCTTTGCCTGCTTCCCTGCCTTTTCCCTTGAGATGCATTCCCTAGCAGTCACTTTGCATGTCAGGCTGCAGCTGGAGATGTGATCCCCTGCGCTGTAACCATATTCTCCTTTTCTAAACTACCATGGCACAAATAATGTCATCATACTTGCTTGTTAAAGGCCTGTCAGGGACTTTGATGACACCAGATAACTCTGAAGAGCATCACATAGGAAGGATACCAGAACCCAAACAACCCCCACCACACTCATGTCTGCTATTTAAACAACCTTCCAACCCCAGACAGAAAATTAGAAGCAGTCTCATTCCTTCAGACTGGAATACTGCACCCCATCTCTCTGGATAATAGTTATGAGTAAATAAGCCATGTTAGACCTGCTTAGTCATGTCATGTCATCTGGAAGCAGCTCTGAGAGAGGGTTCTTTTATTAAAAAAGCAGCACACAATGGATCTCAGCTCCAGCAGAGAAATACAGGAACTCTAAAAAACTCTTGCTTACTCAATAGACAGAGTGTGTGTCTCTAGACAATGTAGTGTAAAGGTAGTTACATACCTAGGGTACACACGAGGTTGATGTAACCCAGCTATTATGCAAGAAGCATTAGAAATTCAAATAATTAATTCCTCCTTTCAGTACATCAGTATATCCCTTTGTCCAGTGTCCACTCCCTTGTCTTAGTGCAACCCGCCAGGGGGCTGTGTATTATTCCTGTAGGCAGTTAAAATATAGGACCTAGGACCAATATCTTTTCCTGAACCTTGATGAATGTTGATCCATCTCTAGTCATGATCAACATCCTCTCCTCATATCCTGTTCTCCCAGCTGATAATTCTCAAATATCTCGAATAGTAGGCACTGCTAATTCACTCAATTTACCAGCTACTCCACCAGGAAAAGAAAATATCTGCTCAAAATTGTATTCCCTGATATCATTCTACTGCTATATTTCCTCCTGTTTGCCAACAGCATGTGGTGTCTCCCTGTCTTTCTTGCTATATCCTACAGTGGTGTGGAAAATTTATTTCAAATGGTTCTTGCTTGGGTAGCCAAACACTTACTTTACCAAAGTGTTCTTGCAATGTACATGTTTACCTTTTTACTCAATGACGCTAAATGATACCTGAAAAAGTCAGATATCAGCGAACATTTTGTTTTAGAGAAAGCTTTCAAATGAAGAAGAACATGCATACTAATGAAATATATGCAAGTGAATAAATGACATCACTTTGAAATTTTTTTAAGTTATAAAATAATAAACAGCTCTTTATGAGATAGTTAAATTTTGTTAGATTTTAATCTAGCCATGGAATGAAAACATTTTCCCATTTTGTAGTGTGTTACCGAGTAGTAGTAACTTCTTTCAAAATCAACTTTCTCCCTTTTAATAGGTAGCTATTTAAGTACCATGGAAACAAGGCAGTAGTGTTTTCTGACATGTTTAGGAGTTCTCTGAATTTTTTTCAGCTCTCATTACTAATATGTAATTTTGCTCCTGCATCTGAGCACTCATACTACAAAAAATAAACCTGGTACGCTGGGGTTTTACCAGTGACAAAGTTCATGAAAGTAAATTGTAACTACATTTATTTTCTACTTAAAAAAATCTGTTAGGAGAACAACATACTTGGGAAACATGATCTGAGACATGACTTTTTTGCCAAGTAACTTCTTGAATGACTGCCCCAATTGCAAATTATTGTTCAGTTGTAGGTGACCCCAAAGACAAGATTGTTGTGAACGTCAGTGTGAATGTGCATGGAGTGCTTCCTTTATGTCTGTGTTCTAGAAGATGGAATAGCTATCTTTGGAAACCATGCTGCTCTTGACTGAGCTGCTAATTGTACAAGACTGATTTGGATCAATGTGCTTAAATGACGGACAATTTGTTCTTCCAGGTTCCCACCTCACTCTGTAAACTGGAGAAAAATTCAAGCAGAGCTCGAGGGAAATGTAAGCAAAATTCTGTTACATAGAGGAGTGAATTTAGTACTCAGACTTGGCCCTGTAACTTAGAGGTAGCATTGCAATCTTCACTAATCAAATCACTTTGCAAATGCAAACTTGGGTTTTCTTTAGCAGTCCTTTCCACTAGCAAAGTTTCTACTCTTAATCTTTTTCTTAATACTAAAAGGAAAAAAAAAATTCAGTAAAAGTAATAATGAAGGAGCAATGTGCTGGGAGCAAAATGTGTCAAGGAATTACTTTTATTTTTTGTGAATAATGAAAATAAAAAGGTAAATTCGTTTACCCCATCTTACTTTTTTTGCTGTCATAACACTCAATAAAATTCCTGCCTTATGCTGTCCTATTCAGTGTTTATTCGTTTCTATCTTTGTGGGGATAGCTCATTATATAAAAGGGCAACCCATTGGAAAAATACAATTGTTCCCTATGTTCTCCAAAAAGTCTTGTTATGCAAGGTCGTCTTTAAAAATACATCTGTCACACTCTGTGAAACATTTATATGGCCTCTGTTATCATATCTCACAGTCCCAATGCTTCCCAAGATATAACTGTGATACAGAAAGGTACTACTGTCTCTGTCATAGTGAGGGGAAATTAAAGTATAAAGTGCCTACCTGAACTGGCAAAATCACAAAAAAGGCCTATGGGGGAGCAGGAAATTGAATACCAGTCTTATAGCTTAACCAGAGTGTTTGCCTTCTCTTTGAAAGGAATAAATGGTCCTGGAACTACTGAATGGTTATTGAAATCAATATGCAAGAAAAAAAAAAAGAGGTTTTTTTTCTATAATTTTGCATTTGAGATAATGTTTGTTTCAAATTTCAAAACTGATGAACTTTCAAAGGACAAAAATAGATCAAGCAGAATAAGAAATATTTTAATACCATAAAATTCTGAAGAAATCAATGTAAATCACAGTCAGATGCGTAAATTTACGTAATTTATGTGACTGTTTGTATATATGTATATACACACATTCTATTTCTGTAGCATTATCCTTCCTCCATCACTTCTGACTTTATTGTTAAAGACATTTTCTGTCAAGGCAAGACAAAAGCAAACTCCAGATTTTTGTACAATATCTTGCTGACATATAAATATGCCTTCTTGTCCCATGATAGTCAATACATCAGGCATATCTTACCTAACTTCATTTGTGTTAGTCACATAATTGATTTCTATTTTTATTGATAGGATTCTCACAGTTGAAAAGCCCACAGTTTTTAGAAACAGATTCAGTATCAACTCTCTTCCCAGTTATAAAGTACAAATGTACCTGCTAATATTGCATGTTCTTCAGGGTCTTAATTTAACAACCTTCTTTTAGTGCATGAAAATTCTGAAATGCCAAGACTGAAACAAAAATCAAGAGGCCAGAATATGGCATATTTCTGTATGATATTCAATGCTAATTATTACCTATGTCAAGGAAGGCTGGAGTTGTTATAATAATGAAGTCATTAGCCTGACTGTTTATAACCTATTATTTAACTACAGTGTAGCATTAAAAAGTCAACTATTCCCATTTGCTACTCAGGCAGAGACATTTATGACCAAACAGAAATTCTATACACTGTGGTTTTCTTGACATTTTGCTCAGCTGTTCATTACATATTGGAAGCCATGATTACTAAATTGTTTGCTAAATTCAATATAAAGTTTAATGAATTAGAGAAATATACTTTACCAAGTATTATATTTAACAGGGATGAGCCTATGTCCTAACAATAGTATTGGTGCTAAGAAGGAAAGAGAATTTAGGAGTAGAGAACTTCCTACTGTGAAATGAAGTGACTAGAAACAAAAGAAAAAAACCTGTAATTTTCCTTACCCTAGTTTTATGGCTCAAATCAGAAATAAAGATAGATGAAATCTTAATGTCTTTGCAATGAAAATGTTTTGAAACTTTATTAGAATTTCGTCTTCCTGTCTTTTTGGGCCATTTATCATCCAGTTCACTTCAGGCAATGGCAGCTCTATAGTCATCTCTTATTCATGTGCAAAGAACTTTTTTCTAGTGTCATGTCTCTCAATCCATCTATTTTTATGCTTCTTAGGATTTGTTTACTAAATATATGAATTTTAAGGCTCTTCAAAATAATAAGCATGTTTCTGAATCAATTTATTCTGTTCTCATACACCTTAACTTTTCTGACATTAATTTATGTGAAAATTTTACATGTCATGAGTTACCGCTGTAAATTAAGGATGAATTTTCCAACAAAGCAGAGCCTTTTTAAGTGTTGCAAAATACCAGTAACTTTAGTAGCTACATTCATTTGATGTCAAGAAAAAGGAAGGGGATTACAAGTTGGAATAATTAGTATTGGAAACTAATCTTCATGCTGAACTCTGGTGGAAATGAATGGATGAGTTTTTGAGAGAGACTTTTAATCACCCCTTTTATAAATAGTGAGTCTCTTCTCCTCCTCTGCTTAAAGACTTCATTATTTTTTTCTTTTCAGACATTTCCTTTCCTTTCAGACTTTGAGCTGGTTCTTCTAGTCCTAGCAATGGACAGCTTAAACACACAAATAAAATGTAATGTCTTTGAAAAAAAAAAAAAACCACCTACAAAACATGTGATACTCACTGTAATGTTGAGAACAAAATTAGTGTGTGCAATGGACATCACCCCAGCCCAGTAGCAGTGAATGAACCAGCAATCCCTGAAGCAAAATTCGTGACATTCTAAAAACTTTAGCTAAGTGCTGTAACAAATTGGATTTTTGAATTAGGCTTGTAAGGGATATGTCAAAATTGCCTGAGCCTTAGAGCTCAGTAAATTGTTCAGCTCCGTGATAACACACTTCGGTAGTGGATGGGAAGGATACGATAGACCCTTGAGAACATCTCAAATTTACATCAGTGACGTTCAGAATAATGAACAGCCCACTTGTAGTTGCTTAAGTAGGCAGATATTCCATTCAGTTTTATTTTATCTTAAAAAGGCAACACATTTCTGATACCAGAAACTTGGCATCGTCATTGATAATACATTAATCTGTACAGGGTGAGAAATTAGCAGAAATGGTTTAATGTCTTTAACACAAAAATGAGGAAATGTCAGAGCTTTTAGAAATGCATGTAAATTTTGAACTATCCAATTTTCAATCTACAAATACTTTTATTTACAGGAATAATTAGATCTGCTAATGTGCTAGAAGAATAGTTATTTTTTTTCTTCAGTGCTATTTATCTCATTGTAATGAAACAGGACTTCTACCCCTACAGATCAACACTGATATTGTATCACTGGTAATAGAAGCTACTTCTGAATCATATGGAAGATCAGTATAATCGAAAATCAATGATCTAAACTGAGGCTGGTTGTTCTATAATGTGGTTTATGTAATTTGATAATGCCAATCCTAATGGAGTTAAATATAATCCATCGAAATTTCAGGATGCAAGGGTCAATAGGGAGTGCAATGCTTCACTTCCCAGCAATTACCACTTATTACTGGGGCAGTGCTTTTGCTTTGCTGTTCTGCTTGCCTCAATAAATAATATTTGGAGACCCTGCAGCTGCAGTCAATAGAGTACAGTTTTATTGTCACAGCTTCATAGTCAGATCAATACCAACTCTTCTGAGACATGGGAGAGAACCACCACACGCCAGTCTAATGAAACCATGTGTTTTTATGATTCTGAAATTATACATTTTATTCATTGCTCATGCTTAATGTCACTGTTGCTTTTAATAGGCCCCTTTTGACTAAACTTTTATGTGCCCTTCACATGACATTTATGTGTACAAAGAAAGGGAATTTGTGTTCTTAAAATGAGTTATAGTGAACCAAAATTGCAAACATTTCCTGATTTTTTTTTGTGATGTCGAGTTCAGTTACAACATTTCCCTACATTGCTGTTGCAGGGTTTGAGAATAAACTAGAAAATAATAAAAGTGTCTAAGTGGACCTCATGCTGCCATTTAAAATCCTCTGAAGCACAATGTAAACTTCATTCAGGAGTGTGATTCTGTGTAAGTTAAAAAACCCGATCACTTGTCCAAAAACTTATCAGCATCATTATGAAAATTTACATGTTACAACTTACTCTAAAACATTGGACTCAGTTTGGCTATGCAACACTAAAAGCTCAAAAGATTTAAAGGAAGAATTTCTGTCAAAGGAACCTGGGCACAAATCAGGAAGAACATTTAAGATGCAAGTTAAAGACTCTTGTGTAAACACCAGTAGAGATGTGAAGAAGCATCAGGAAGCAGCCTCATTCCATGGAATCAATGTTCTTTACAATTATTTTCAAGTATTACTTGTATTTTTTACATTTCATGCCAGTGATGATTTGTCGCAGGATTATAGAAATAAGGTGATCAGTCATTTCCATTGGGTTAACATAGACTTCTTTCAATTAATGCCTTGGAAACACCAAAAGCTCAATTTTTACTGCTGTTAAAAGTGCCAGAAGATGTATAGACACTGAAAGTCTGTTCAATGATTTAAAGTCAGGTAAAAAAGGTAAGGAAGGATTTCAACATTTCTTTAAAACAGAGACTCTCTTTCCAACACCTTGAGGAGGGAGTTTTCCTTTGCAGTAGCATAAATATTTATAACCCTCACCACCACCTGCACAATCATCCCCATAAACTGATACGCTCTCATAACTGCTGGTAATGAAACGTGTTTTACGCTGCAAGCCTTTGGCAAAGTGTCTGTGCAGGGCAGACTTTATCAAAACAAGAGCACCAGCAAGCTCCAGCCACTGCTGTGGCACAGCCACTGGCTCTTTGGAGGTGTTTTCTTTCCCATCTCACATGCACGTATATATCTGTGTACAAAACTGGAGGAAGCAGTGTTGCTGCCCTAGAATCAGAGTCTTGGGATTCAGGCTTTATTGCCATTTTTTTTCCCACTGGTTTATTGCTAAACTTTTGGGAATGTTATCTGAAGTTGCCACTTGAAAAACAGACTACTGATACCTGATTATTTTCTCTGCTTTGAGATTAATGAATGAAAAATGGCATGTACGATGTAAACAGTCAGTGAATAACATTTATAGTTGTATGTGTCCAGCCTTTTAAATAACCAGTTTGGAGCAGACAATCTATAGTTAACTTATTTTAGAATAATTATGATTGTTCTGTTTGGGACACCTAAGTTACCAAAGCCTAGTTATTTAACTACCTCAGCAACAATTTGGGACAGCTTCCAACGTTTAATGGAGCAATTACGAATTTGAACAATAATGTCAAACCAGAAAAATTAAAATTAATAAATGTCTTAATTTCAAATCTCTCTAGAAGGTATAATTACTTAAAATTACTTCTGAGATACAAAATTCTGTTTACAGTGCATGAGCAGTCTTTCTGGTTTTGTTTGTCATCATCCAGATTCATATAGTTTCAAAACTTTATAAAGGAATAAGTAAGATAGAACTCCAGATTTGCAAGAAAATTTTGGCAGAACAGACATTCACCTTTATGTTCAACTGGAAAAATATTCTCATTGTGTGTATATATATATAAAAGGCAACTAGTTTTGCACACTGAGGACATAATCTGGATAAAGACCAGACAACAATAAAAGTTAATCTCACAGAAGACCATAGAAGTCTCTTCCACTGATTACAATGGATATTGGATAGGGTCCTAAAGGAAAATGAAGGCATTCATCCAATGAAGCACTTAAACAATTAAATCTCATTGAAAAGCTCTTAGTTTTGGTTTCAGCAGGGTTATTTGCAGGATGGGGAATGACTCTGTATGAGCAGGGATAACAGAGCAAGGCCTCTGGAGCCATGTACCTGGAGCAGGTCTTTTAGTCGAGGAATGCAGAGTCTGTATCCACACTTTGGAACGGTCTCAGTGGCTGCCTTAGCCTGGCTGAAGCACAGCTGAGGAGGAGCTGCCAAGCCAGGGGACAGGGTGAGTCTCAACATCCCCGCTGCCTTCCCAGGAGGGGGCTGGTCCCTGTTCTAGGTCATGCAGGGGTGTGGCTGTTCCCAGCCTCCCACCACCACGTTAGTTCTGCTGCTGAACCTCTTGGGCCATTTCTACAGGTGCTCCTTTTGTGCCAAAGAGCAACCAAGAAATTTAAACATGGGACTTCTCCCATGAGTAGACCTTCAGGCCATCTTTGTAACAATTCTCTGAGTGCATGATAGGGAAGTTTTGTGTGATAGAACAAGTTGTATTTTGGCAAGATCACACATGATGTCAGAAAGGAGGCTATTATTTATTCATGAATTTGTAAAGGTGAACAAAAAAGCACAGCTTATCCCTACATAAAAATTGTCCATACTGTAAAATCTAGGAGTAGAATATTATTGTAAGTTTAAAATCCTCATTTTTTGAAAGGAATGCACCATTGTAAGCTATTCCTTAGTTATCAAGAGAAGTACGTGCAGTTTATGTAGAGACTAAAGTTGTGCAGTATTTTCTCTTTAAATTGTCATATATAGGCATTGATTATTCAGTGAAAATGGGACAGCTAGAGAAGTTCTTTGCCAGTCCTTGTATCCTTGACATGCAAAACTTACAGGTGGAAGAAACTTAAAATGAGGAGACTACATATTAATTTCTGAGAAGAGTCCAAGAGCAGAACAGATACATTTTGGTGTGATTTCTGTAATGAATCACTTGACAAATGAGATGACTGTTGTGTATGGAAGTTGTACCAGTATTTTTTCCTAATAGAAACATTTTTAGGGGGAGAAATGCTCATATATTTTATGATGAAATGTTATTGAAAATGACTGTGTCTTGGGAAATGAATGGGATCTTACATTGTCACTGAACATACTGAAAGTCACTAAAAACTATAAGTTAACTCCTTATGGTTCTCATTTGAAATGTGTCAAAGCATCACTGGAACTAGATAATTCATTACAATCCAGTGCAGTTAAGCACCTCATAAAGTTAATATTCAACACTTGTATTTACAGCACTTACACTTAAGTAGGTTTTTAGGCATGTTGTTCAAGCCAAACTGGTGTTGACACAATTATTTCATTTTGCCTTGTGTCAATGAGAGATAGTAATATTTTTCTTTATTGAATGTTTTTCCAAAATCAGACCATTTGCTCATGTTACAGCACAACAGAACAACAATTGAAAATGCCATTCCCATTGGGGAGGACATGGCATTTATGAAAGAATCAGATCTTTCAGGCCTTTTTCTTAGTCTTCCAAGAAATAATATCTCTCTTCCTCTTTACAAAAAAGCACAATATGGTACTGGGGCAGAATTCCTTTTTTTTTAAATAGTTATTCATCTTCTGTTTTGCTGTATAAGGGATTTACAGGTTTTCCATGCTTTTCATAATAAAGACCCAGAAAATAGGCTGCAGTTTTAATTTTATTTACCTATACAGTATATAGAAGACAAAAAAATACAGTCACATCAGTAGATGTATAAGTTATTTGCTACTGTCTTACCCTTCTCCCCCAAAATGAAAATATTTTGGCAATGAAGTGATATCCAGGTTGCCTAGATTTTGTTTTAGTGATTCCTACCACAATCCACTTTATTCTTTTCCCTGTAAAACAGTAAAAAAAAAACCCCAAAACTTTCTTTTAAAAACAGGCAATAGTTCTGATCTTTATATTTGGTTTTTATGATGGAAACATTGCCAAAAAAGAATATCTTAATATTTATAAAATGCTAGCACATGATTTAATTTATATGAAAATAATGAATAACAGTGTCATTGAAGTAACCATGGTGTAAAAATATGTATAGGGATGTTTCTAGTAAGAAGAAGTTCTTGTTTTGATACTGTTGTTTTAAGCTACTGTAGTTTTCAATTTTATCAGTTGGCCTAAAAAAAGATATTGTCACTCCTTAAAAATTCTATTATGAAGAAGGAATTATAATAATGATGATAAAGTATTTTTAAATGCTTCTGTCTAGAATTGTGTAAAATTGAGATGTTTGAAAAAAAATAGAATTATAATATTATCTATAGTCCATTGCAATTATTGCTTGAAGTCACAGACAATTACATATGATTTGAGGGTGTGCAGTTACACTAGTTCTGGAATTAATTGGTTGTTTTATATATACTTTGTGATTCTGCTCAGTGTCACAAAATATATTGAAAACTCTTAACACCTTTTAAAACTCGATTCACTTCTGATGCAATAACAGAGATTGGTCTAATAAAGTAGAATGAAAATCCATTTGTGAACCTTTTTGCTGAAGTATATTAAAAAAAAAATCTCCTGTTATTTGAGCTTACCTTATAAAATGTTTACATGCCATTAAATAGTACTAACATCTCCTGTGTAAATTAAACGGGCTGTGATGTTCCCTATGTCCTAAAGAGCAGTAGTACTTGAGGCTATAAAAATACCTTCATGTAATAAATCAAATGCTCTCCTCCTAAAACTGGAATTATAAAAAATAAAGGGACAAAATCCCTGCCTAATTAGCTTGTCTGTACAAGCGTTGCTCTGCAAGCACTATAAACAAAAGTATGTTTAAACTACAGTAGTTCTAACCACTCAGCATATTTTAAGAGCTAGTACCTGCTGCAGGAGGGAGAATTTACTTGTCAGAATAATTTTGAGAAATAATTTCAAAGTGTGTGTGCTAGTTTGTTAAAGATTTTCCCATCCATGTAAATAAAAGTAGTGGGTAACATGGTTTGGCAGTATAGAAGTTTGACACAATGGTCTAAATACAGAGTGGGGGCAGGGAGTCAAGGTAAGTTGATCCTTTTAATATTAACTTAAAATATTTGCTTTCATCAGTTTACTGATGTGTATGTGAAAGGCGGCCTAACCTGGCATGAAAGCAGGTACAAATGTTAGGCTGAACTAGAAACCTTTTCTTCTCAGCTTGCATGTTTCTGCATGCCATGACAGTTTCTTTCTTTGTTGCGTTCCACTAAACTTTTTGCAAATAAAGTTTGCCAACATGAGACTTTGCCAAACCTTTCTGTTTTCATTTAATTTCACTTTTGGAAGTATTTTTGGCTTCAGCTGTATAGAGAAGTGGTATCTTTAGATAAATCTATTCTACAAAGAATAAAATGTATGTTGTACTGGCTGAGGGGAGCTCACCTGAACCATTTTATCAGCTAGAACCATTTTGCCGTCTGCTACAAAATTGAGTGTTAGTGAAATTTAGCTAAGAGCTGGAAGAAGTATTTCAGTGAGGAATAGCTGGTTTATAGGGCTTTTTTTTTTTTTCTTTTACGTTGAAACATAAGTGGATATTAACTGAATCTATATGTAGTAGGTACAATGAATATGACATGCCTTATGATTTAGGTCTCAACCAAGGCTGAACCTTAAATGAGTATTTATTGACTGTATCCCCACAAATTGTATTATTTGATGTTACAAGTGTTCCCATGTGTGTCAGTAGTTGGTGTAACAAAGTGCTGGGAGGCTGCAGACTGTACTGTTTTTCGTTTCCTCGAAGATGAGCACACAAGTGCGCCAGATATAAAGCCAGCTTGTATTAGCATCCAAGAAAAATAAACTTGAGCATGTAACTCTTTAATGATACAAAAAGATTAAAGAGGTTGAAAACAAATCTCCCCTCTGCCTACCAGGGCTTTGTAGAATCTCTCCTTTTCTCCCTCCTGCTTTCCCACCCAGCAGCATTGGTGCCCTTGGGGGTTGTAATGATCCTGGTCTGATCCACAGGCACCTGGTCCTGGTCCTGGTCCCTCCATCCCCTGCTGGCCTGCGAGGCCCCTGCCTGTCTCACAGTCCTGGTGTGGGCTGGTTGTGTGCTGGCACTGCCCAGGGGTCTGTGTCCCCACACGCTGGTGGCACTGACCCCAGCTGACCCAGTCCTCCTGTCCCTGGGCTTCCCCCACAGGCCTCAGACATTTCCGTCTTTCCCCAGGGCGCACAGTAAATTACAGACAAAGAGAACCAGACTGAAGGTGCTGGGGAGGCGTGTGGGGCTCTCTGCTGGCATTGCCCCTGCTCAGTGCCAGGGCACAGTAAATTACAGACAAAGAGAACCAGACTGAAGGTGCTGGGGAGGCGTGTGGGGCTCTCTGCTGGCATTGCCCCTGCTCAGTGCCAGGGCACAGTAAATTACAGACAAAGAGAACCAGACTGAAGGTGCTGGGGAGGCGTGTGGGGCTCTCTGCTGGCATTGCCCCTGCTCAGTGCCAGGGCTGAGGCAGTGCTGTGACCCCTCTGTGTCCCAGGGCTGGCCCTGAGCCACCGGGCTGGGCGCGGTGCTTCCCGCAGGAGGGCCCAGCCGGAGGCTCTGGAAGCCTTGGGAAGGTGATGCTCAGCACTTCTAGTGCTTTGTTCCTCTCGGGCAGCCCGTCCATGGAGCAGGTCCCAGCAGGGCTCCTGGGCAGCGCTGGGGATGCCCTGGAGCCCGTCCCCTAGAGCAGGTGTGAATTCAGTGTGGCAGCTCCACGGGAAGCAGCACACTGAGGTTCGACAAGGACCAGGTGAAAATAGCTGGCTTGTTGCTGGTTTTGTTGTTTGCATTTTGTTGAGTACGTAAACTTTGTGCGAGGTGTGCCCTGCTCTTTATGTCAAGAAGCATCTGTGTTTTTAAAACAGAAAAGGAAAAGCAGGGCTACTGTGTAAATGGCATTTTGGGGTCTATGCTGACAGGTTTTCACAAGCCAATTACTAGTGCTTTTGTACTGTCAGCCCAGTTAGAAGTTCAAGTTAGTTCCAAAATAGGATACAAGAACAGATAGATGTGCTTTGCCGTTTTAAATTGCTGTTTCTTTAAAAAGTACTGTTAATGTACATGAATAAATGAATTTATAACTATTAATTAACACTTTTGTGTTATGAAAATTTGAGGTCTTGATATCTTTTACATGTGTAAAACGCTAATTTTACCAGCAGCAAGTGCTAATTTACTTGTAAGCATGCTGTGTTTATCTTTGGATACGGATGTTATTTGTCCAATAGCCTGCAGTGTGTGTACCCTGCTGCCCTAGCCCAGAGCTGTCTGCAAGACTGCAAGAGGCAGGAGGGGCTGCAGGGTGTGCAGGCAGAAGCCAGGTAGGGGCAGGCAGGGAGAGGGGAAAAGGCCAGGTCTTTTGGCAGCAGATCAAATCTGGGTGGGTTAATTGTATCATGATACTTTGACACGTTATTTAATTGTATGTTTGTAAGCGAACAGGCAACTGCTGTAGTTATAGTGTGTAGTGCTCTCAGTGTGGCAGAGCTTTTAGTTCATTGATATTTTCAGAAAAATCTGAGAGGAATAATGTGATTCTCTAAGATAATTAAGTTCCTTTTACCTTGGAAATCATTATCTGAGAAAACAGATGGAGTCTTAACTGTTGAGGTAACTTCAGAACTGTCTTCTTGTTGTCCTGCTTGGCCTAATGGATATGTGTGTGTGATGCTAAGTAGAGTTGGTGAAAGGCATTATTAAATTTCACAAGTGAAATGTGTGTCTTGGATGACCTGAATAACAGAAACCAGAGGAAATAGCATGTAGCAAAGCATGGAAAAGTGAAGGGGCCTTTGATCATGAGAGAGGTGGAGATGAGGAGGAGGCATAATGCTGTGTGTTACGAGCTGCAGCTGCGTGTGTGAGAGCAGAGCGAGGTCTGTGGCAGCACACCTTGGCTTCTGGATGTTGATAGTGCTTTTCTTGTATGCCTGAATACACAGTGGTGCTTGATAATTTTAATGACTTGTTACATGATGCTGCAAATGTGATTCTTGATTAAATTGTGTGCCCCAGTGCTGAGTTGTAGTTACAGTCTTTCCTGTACATTTTCCATTGGAGCAAAGCAGAGTATTTGGGTTGAATTATGGATGAAATGTAGCTGGCCAGTTAATTTCTAGTTTACCATAGGAAACCTGCGATGTCATCAAATGTGTATTTCTTAATAGGAAGCCACATATTATTTTCAGGTAAACTAAATTTTAATATTACAAAAAAAAACTTGACCTGTCCTTTATAGAAAGTTATACTATTGTATTGTTGGATGGATTGTGGGAATGTGTATGGATGCATGGATCTCAATTATTTTAATTCCATGACACTATCAGGAGCAGGCATATGACTATAATAATGCAATTCTCTTTAACACAGTCTGTAAAAATGCATTGATTTTATAGCTCCCCAAACTGATTACATTAATATCTGTGCATAATTAGTTTACACATTACTAAATTACTGACAGATTAAAAGTGAAATAGTGCAGTTCATACATGGCCGCATAACTGCCAGAAAGGAAATTAATATGGATTCAAATGGTCCTTGGAGACTTGCACTGAAATAGCAGAAATCTATAAAGACTGCTTGCGTTAGGAAATTTCCATCACCAACATGTTTGTGGTTGATGCTTTTCTAAGTCTGTTAATATGGGTAAAATTTAGTACAGGAAATGATGTTTGAATGATGCTTTTACTGTTACCAACTCAAGAATGTGTTTATTAAAAGTAAATTCCTGACTTAAATGGCAATTACATCGCATGTGAATATGAATTTTTAAATACCTTTTTAAGTGTTCCTAATGAAGTGGTAGTAGCATAAAGTAGCTACTACTTAAGATGCGTTTGCAAATTATATTGTTTTTAGAGACTATAAAACTTGAGAACTTGTTCTTGGTGCTTCTCCCTCAGGCCAAACACACATTGGAGATAACCCTATTTTAAAACTTGATCTGTTTATACAACCTCAAACTCCTGGAGATGATTCTCTGTTTTTAGAAGAGTTTTGACATAAACTGTGCAGCCCAGCTTTATTCGCAATTCATCAGCAGTCTACAGGCTTTTACTTTTTGGGTATGTCTTGATGAAGACTGGGTTACTTGGATGCCAGTTCAAGCTATCATTATGGAAAGAACTGTAAAAAGAATTGGGTGTATTTCTTACAGATTGGTTACAGCAGAAAGTTGTGTAAATATGCTTTTTTGCCTTTTTTTTAGATTTTCTCCTCAACCTCGTTAGATGTGTGTGACATATGACATTGAAATAAAAAAAAGAAGTGAGAGACTGATACAAGCACTACTTTTTGTTGTAGGCTTTGGTGAAGGCTGGGTATGACCTCAGTGAAAGGGGCAGCATTTGTTAGTTGAACAGGATGGCAAGGGTGAATTGTTACGCAAAGAGCGGCAGCCAGATTTACTATCTACAACTGAATGCAAAGTGGAAATGCAGATGAATTTAGTCTCCGTTGTGTCTCTTGAGGCAAAATGCCCTCCAAGGTCAACCAGCATGATGTGCATGAGGATCTGGTTTCTTGGAAGTCTCAGTATTTATAGCTTCTATTGCCTTTAGCAGAAGATGTGGAGGTTGGTGGCTAACAACTCTGAAGCTGTGTTACAAAAGGAGAGCATATCTGTTTTATGGAGAGAAAGATTGCTGCTGCTTCCCTGCCTTCTTCCTCCTTTAGTGTAGCATTTAGTTCACTATTTCTTACTGAGCCTCAAAAAAAATTAGGTTTATGTGTTTATAGAAGGTTTGGGAAGACAATACTAAATATGTGTCTTTTCTAGTGTTCCCGTAGTTTCTCAAGTAGGTTCATTTTTTTTCTTTTCGAGAGGACTCTTTTTGGTTCTTTTAGAAGCATTCTTTCTTTAAAATTAAACTGATAGTGTCGTAGTATGGTTTGGGTTGGAATGGGCCTTAAAGAACCCTCAGTTCCAACCCCCTGCCATGGTCAGGGCCACCTTCCACTACACCAGGTTTCTCAAAACCCTATCCAACCTGGCCTTCAATACTTACGGGGATAAAGCAGCCACAGCTTGGCTGGGCAACCTGTGCCAGTGGCTCACCACCCTCAGCGTGAAGAATTTTTCCTTATAGCTAATCTAGATAGAACTTTTTTCAGTTTGAAGCCATTACACCTTGTATCTCATCTCTATATGCCCTTGTAAAATGTCCCTGTCTTTTAAGTCCCTTTCAGGTACTGGAAGGTGCTCTAGGTTTCCTTGGAGCCTTCTTTTCTCCAGGCTGAACAACCCCAACTCTCTCAGCCTGTCTCCACAGGAGAGACCCTTCAGCTCCCTGATCATCTTCACGGACAAAATTCAAATGAGAGCTGTTTAGAGGTACCAAGGTTTCATTAGGGAGGTGTTACTTGCTTTCACTTGAAGGGTAACAAATATGTGGCTTTGTTAAATACAGGTGATGTTCAGGTTCACGATTTCACGTGAAGTTTCATGAACATTGAATTATGGAAGAAGATAGATTTCATGTTTATGATAATAACAATTTTCATATTGTGATTCATTTCACTGAAAAAATCATTGTGACTTGTTAGAACAGTATTTATGTTTATGTTTGCATGGTAAGTACCTCAAATTCATCAGTCTTTGCTGGAATTAATCACATGTACACACCAATTTACTTTCTGGATTTGGAATTAAGGTGGATCTGCGTGAAACGTGATGATTTTGTTTGTTAGTAGTTTTTGGTAAACGTTTCTGTCAATTACAGCTCATGCAGGGAGATGCCATCTGGGAGGTCTGCCAGGTTTCTGCAGCTGGCAGACCTGTTACTGTGTGTTACTGTGGCACTGCTGCTCATCTGGCTGAACCAGAAGGAAGTGCTTCACTTCTTGCCAGCTGCTGGTGCCCTTACTGTCACACTGGGCTTGTGGGCAAAGCAGACGCCAAAAGTTCTAGGAGGAAGCAAGGGCTGTGTGTAAGTCTAAGAGACCAAACTTTATGGAACTTCATTTTTAGTATTAGATATTAGGAAGCAGAATGAAGATGAACTGTACTTTTGTTTGCTTGTTGTTCTTAAAAATTATTTTCAGGAGTAGAAACTTCTATTTTCATGGACAGGAGACTTCTGCAAGGGAGAGGTGTTATTATTTGCTGTATTAACAAATACAAATACTCATCAGGATTATTGGCACAAAGTCAGCCCTGTGTTTGAATGGTATTTCAAGAGAAAAGAGGCAGTGTTACAACTGCTGTAACTTCCTTGTTTTAGGCAGAATTTTGAAACAGCTGTAATGCTTAATATAGTCTAGATATAGTTTTAGTGATATTGTCAAGTAACATTTAATGTATAAGGTATTTAACGTGACCAGCTATCTTACTTAAAACTACTTTGTGGATTTTGAATGCTTTGTTTTGGCAATACCTAGGTAGTGTTATTAAGAACTGAGTAATTCCTAGTTTAGGTTCACATCCAGTAAATCACTCTAAATGTTATCCCTCATATACTTTTCAAAGTCCCTTTGATTTTTAGTGATATGAATCTCTTGGAATTATTTTTCTTGTCAAAGAGAAAAGTTTTGTTTACATATATTGCATGTCTTCATAGTAAGTGTAGTGAAATAGGAGGCAAGATTAGATTAGTACAGTTTTACTTATTACATTATCCATCTATGACTCTATAGGTCTTGAAGTTGTATCTTTTCTACTAAGAGGAAGCTACATAAAAACACCCCTCACCCCCAAGGAAAAAAGAACAACAAAAACGAACAAAAAACAGCTTTCCACTTTTTATTTATGATGAGTTTTATACTGCTAATGCAGAGTTAAGATTGCTTAGAAGCTGGTCACAAAGACTGTTTCTGTTTAATGAGGTATGTGAGTGTTGGAAGAATTGTGAAACATTAGACTGCAGTTTCCATAGATGTTAATTTGACATTTTTACAGGAGTATTCTTTTTGCTTGTCTGTATCAAACGAATCTGTAATTAAGTAATTATTTTGTTTTAGAATTTCATTTGCTTCAGTACGTTCTGGATTTCATATGGTCTCTTGTAAAGCTCATATAAAGGTCACTGCATTCAGATAGTTTCAGCATCATCGTTTTACCAGCTCTACAGGTTTCTTCACAAGTCTTACAACTTTGTGGGTTTTCCTCCTTGTATTAACTTCAGGAAACCTAAGATCATGAAATCTGAGTTTCTTACAATAAGAGGGCAAATTAAATTGGCAGATCAGTTTGCTGCTAAAGTTGCAAGGTTGTCCCAGGTGATACATGAATGATGTTGTCCTGAATGGCTCAGACTTTCAATTTTCTAAGTAGAATGATCTTTAAAAGTGCTGGCTGGCAATTGGATCATAGTGGAATAATCTTTCCCATAAGAGTATCTGCATAAATGCAAAAATAAATAAGCACTAGGGAAATTACTCTAGTGTTGCACTGTCCCCTCTTCCTGCCCCAGATCACTCTGTGGGACCTATTTAAAAATTTCTTCTCTAGTATTATGTGTAAGATGAAGGGACCTGATCTTTTTCTTAGAAAAAACAGTGATAAAAAAAATAGAAGCGTGCTTCTGTTTAGTCCAATATTGAAATTGCATACTCTGGTTTGTGCAAAACCATATTTACAGCTGTTTGGCAAATGGATGAAGGAGATTTGCAGCCTAAGTAACAAACTGCGCGGACACAGTCCTCCATTAAGAGTTGCTTGTGTGAGCATATCAGGTTTCCTGAAATGTAAACCACATAAAAAATATATATTTGATATGCTGTAAATCTCATTAAAGCACTGAAATGAACCCAAGTATTTTTTATATTTTCTTCTACTTAGCAACATTTGTAGCAGTACTTTCAAATGTATGGCTGCTTTCTGTGTATTTCTGCATGGTAAGGAGAAAGTGTGAATACTTGTTATTATACTTCTTTTTTGCAGCAATATACTTAAAAGTTGTTTAGCCATTCAGACTCCTTCTTTAATGATGAATACGCATCAGTACCCAACATGAAGAGGCAAAGTAATTTTAGAGGCTCTAATTTCATTTTGAATTCAAAGCACATCACAAAAATTATTTGAATGTTTTCAAGAAAGTCGAAAATCCTACAACTGTTCACTTCTAAATCCCTGCTCCTCTGAAACCAAGAAAATGAATATTCAATATTTTTTTCCATTTGAGTCCCTTGACATACTATTGATTCACTTTATTTTCCCAACAATTTCTGACAGATTTCCCAATGTGGATTACTTATGTGCTTTGATATTCATTTTGTGACTGCCTTTGAAAAACACATAAAATTAGAACTGCAGCAACCTGTTCACTGGAGCTACAAACCAGTGAGCACAACCCTTGGAATCACTGTGTTCACTTCTACTGGTGTGTACAATAGACTTTCAGCATCCAAAATACTGATTATTAACTGATGGCAGAAAGTGTAGAAGATGTAGGAATTAAAGGATTCATTGGCTTATGACAACATTATTGAAAGAAATACAACATCTTAAAAAGCATGTTCCTTCCAGGTTCCATCTCTGCATGGTATATTTCAGTTCTGTTTAGTTGGGACACTTTATGCACCCTTTGGGTACAACTGGCCCTTGTCTGTTGCTTGATGTTCCCTTTTTGATAAGGGGTTCCTTTCATTTGGAAGTAGGTCTTCTGCTGGATTACTCTTAGACATGAAAATGTGCATATAAATTCTGAAAATTCTTGAAGCTGGCAGTTCTTGCCTTGATACCTGTGCTGGTGGTGGGGGAGAAGGTTGACCTCAGCAGTATGGATTCCTTATAAATGTGTGTCTTGAATTTTCTGCTGGTGAAGATCATTGGTTTTCTTATAATAATGGCTTGGACTGGCTACATGGTGTTTTCTGTGCTGGATTCAGAGAAAATGGGTTTTCACCAGGAGAATTCGAACTTGCCTTTCTTGGACCCAACCCTCATATTACCCAAGATCTCTGGAAGTGGATGGTGCAGGTAAACACCATGAACAGTCAAATTTTCCACCCTTGAACAGGGACTAGTCAAATCCTGTACCTCCACGGTAAATGACAGTGCTTGAAGTATCTGGGTGATTTTTGTATTCTTTTTTCCTACCTGGTTGACTTCATAAACCTTTAGCAATTTTCTTAACCTGAGATTAACCTGGTATGAATCATGAAATTTTGCTCGATTGGATAAATGTGTGCAAGCAGTTGAGATAAAAATGAGATTTGAGAAGTGAGAATTTCTACCTATATACTTCTTGAGTTATTTTAAAATTTTTTTTTTACAGATTTGGGAGCATTTGTGAGAACACTGGGAGGATGCTCTGAAGGTGAAGAAAACTGCCTAGGAAGTTAACAAAGCAGTAACTCATGTAATTAATTTGTAGTGTTTTAATAACTGAGATGACCCAGGTGCGCTCTTCTGGGGATGTACATTATAGGAACATCATTGTAAATGTAAACCAACATTTAATACCTGCAGCCATGTATTAGTTAAGCAATCAAGCAGAATGAAGTTCTTCAAACAACAAAACCACAGTGTGAAGACAGAGTTTGTGTGAATATCAGGCCAGAATAACTTCAAGCTTTGATCCTGATTTTCAAAGCTTTTTGAACTTTATCCTTATTGGGGTTTTGAGCTCAGATTTTTAAAAGCCTTTTTCTGGGTAGTTCCTTCAGTTTTGGAACTAGATTCACTGAATCAAGTTAGGCCATTAGAACTCAGTAATTCTTTTTAAGATTCTTTATGAAGGAGGTTCCAAACTGGATTAATTCAAATTACTACCTTGGCAATACCTGAGCACCTAATGCTAATGTCATTATTGAGAGTTCTACCGTGCATGGAACCTGTATCATAGTTATGCTTAGGTAAAGTTTTGATCCCAGGGTATCATGATGATCATCTAACTATGTTTTATATTTAGTATTTAAATTTGTGATAAATTCTAGATCAAAGAGGAATAGTTTAGCAACAGACATTTAGCTTTTAACCTATAAAATACACTGTTATTAAATTGAGAGAAGGGTAGGAATGTGTGGGAATTCAAGCAAATCAAGTGGGATTGATATTTAATTTTGAAATTGAAATACCATCAAGAAAGATACTATAGTGAATAATTCCATTTCTTCAGTTTCTGGACCAGGTTAGTAAATTAAAAGATTGTTTTCTTGAAGTTTCCTAAAACCTAACAGTTTTATAGGAATGAACTCATTGTTCTCTTTAAGATAGGACTTTTTCTGCTTCATGATGAGAATGTTCTGGCAAGCCATCCTTGGAGGGCAGTTTAGTTTTGTAGACATTTAGATGAATTTATACTGACCAATAGCAGCTGCTACTCTGGATTCAAAATTGCTGAGAATGCATACAGAACTCTGAAAATGCATACAGAACTTCCAGGTTCATGACTCACTAGTGTTTTCCAGGTTGGTGACATAGAAGTGACTCCTTAGGGCAGTTGTGTTGACAGTGTGTGAGGGCGTCTGGGTGATTATTGCTAAAAACTTTTTGATTTTGTCATTCCGGAATAAATGTGGTGGAGAGCTAGAAATCTGAAAGATATTTCAGTTCCATGAGCCCTGGGAAAATGAGTGATGGTTAGAAGAGAAAGTTCTTATTCCCCTGAGAGGGAAAGGTCTAATGTAACATTGGCCTTTATTAGAAGCCAAGGAAGCTACACAAGCTGTCGACCTTGGGGCAAAACTCTACAGAAAAGGAGGATTTATTAGTTTTGCTCCTTCAGAATCTGCTTGGTTTGTTTTGGAAACATGTTTCATTTACCTGAAGTAGAAACTCCTATTACTGTGTGAAAAGCACACAACCAGCACAGAAACTGACTGGCTAGATTAGAAAACTTGATATAAATGTGCATGTTCTTGTGGAAAAAGGCTGGACAACAAACATATTTTCATTCTTTCTCTCTCTTGCCTGTTTGTTCACAACTGTTTCTTCACAAACAAGCTGCACCTTTGGAGAGTAAATTGCTCATTGATACTGTCAGAAAGTATTTCACTGTCTCATATCCTGTACTGTTACCATTAGGTTACTTCTTGGAAAGTTTACCTAACGAGAGTGACTTCCCTGTTGGACAGAGTTCCTAAAGATTTATCTGTCTGAGTTCAGTAAGTCTCAGAAGCTGGAGATAACATAGTCTCTTTAAGTGTCTGTTCTATTTATTAAAAACCTATTTCTTCTAGGGCCTGCAAGACTTTCTGCAGACCTGCTACCTAGTAATTGGTCCTTAACCTGCATTACTGCATGCAACTGGTATTGCAAAATAGGTTCTTTTCTCTGTGAGGGTTCTATTGTCCCATTTTTCTGGCTTTATGAGATCCCTTTGAATATAAGGTGCTTCCATCCTCAAGATATTTGGCATCATCTGAAAACTGGAAGATACCCAAGTTGCATTTCTGCTTGGTCATGTGAAATACCAATACTTGGATATATCATTTGGACATATTGAAAATGAGTCTGATTTGAAGTAAATACTGCATCAGTCACTAGGATCTACTGAGTTCCTATGGTAGGAAAAACATCTCTAGTAAAGGAGCGTGGTAAAGACTTAAATTGTAACTGTGATTTGTCCATTCAATTCTGTTAATATCTGTGGTCATATAACCTGTAAAAAAGATTTTGGGGAGATGGCATAAGTCTGCCTTTGAATCATCTCCTTGTGGCCATGATTGACTGCAGTTTAGTACTTGGATCTGCAGTTTGGCACGGAAGGTATTTTGTATCCTCACGGTTTCTATATCTGCTGACATAATCTGGGAAGCTTTGAATCTGAATCAGACTCATTTGCTACCTCTAAAACATATGGCCTTTTATATTCCAAAAGACACATCACCTGGCTCAATTTTTTTCCCTAAAGGCTTCTTGTCCCTGGATTATGCATGTCCTTACTAAGAGAGAAGGTATCCTTTTATAGGCATCAAACAATATTCTCTAGGACTCATGCTTTTGAAGTGAAGGTAACAACAACAGACTCCAACATGTTGCAGGTCAGGTTTAAATACCCAATAATTAATTCAGCACAAAAGGGGTTTTTTGGGGATTAACTCACCCAGCAGCACACTTTTGCGTTCATAGGTAAATATACTCAATATTTGAGAGCTATTAGTACTAAAATTAGTTTTGTGTGCTAATCTAAATATAGAAAAAGATTTTAAACCATACTATTCTTTCTGTGTTTATATCAATGCCTTTTTCTGGCACACTGTCAGAATTTTCGTTTAAGAAAATATTTTGAAAAGGCACCTGCTTAATGTCATTGGAGGTACTAACTCAAATGGAACTGTTAAGTCTCTTATTTTTATGAAATAGTGTTCTCAGAGTTCTGGCAGTAATGATCTTAAATTAGGTGAAAGCTTAAAATAGGCAAGGAATGACTGCTTTAAGATACCATTCCATCAAATGGCTAAACATTATAATACATTTATCCTAAAAATGTCATTGGAATGCCTAATAAGATGTTGTAGTTTATGCCTGCTTATGATTGTTTGCATAGATTTTGTCAGGCTGCTAACATGCTTAAACAAGTGCTCATATATAACCTTTACAGAACTGTAGCAGTGGTTATACAAAAAATCAATATACTACGCTAAGGTATTGAAAAATAGGATTTTCTACTAGTTAGATGCACACCATTAAGTAAGGCTCCCAGAACAACCCTTGTTACTTTGCTTGTCACTTTTTTCCATCTGTAATATATGCTCATAGAAATTTGTGACAATTGCTCTAGCTCCCTGTGTAAATCCGTTTCCCATTTTGAAGGGTGTAATTTTATTTTCAGTTTGAGGGTTTTTGGTTTTGTGAGTGTGTGGGGCATGGGGGTGGGCATGTTTTATCTTGTTTGTTTGTTTAGGTTTTTTTAAGGAGATAGGAATATAATGAATACCGTGGCTTGATCCTTTCAGGATCCTTTTGTAGCAAATTTTCCTGGGTGTGCAGCCTGTAATGGCAGTTCCTTCTGCAAACAGGCAAGGTGTCTGTAAACTCAAGGGCACAGAATAGAAATAACCAGGGTAGCAACAGAGATCACAGTATTAATAATAAAGTAAAATACGGTAGTGATATAGTGCAAACCAAGGTTAAGGGGTTTTGGGTGGAGACGAGTCTGGTGGAAGTGTCCCTGTCCACAGCAGGGGGTTTGGAATTGGATAAACCACCCAAAGCATTCTATGATTCTGTGTTCAAAGTTAAACAAGTCCATCCTAGCCCCTAACTTCTGTGACCAGTGCTGAGTGCTTTGGAAACTGCACTCAGTGCTCAGAAAAACCCACTGTAGGGCTTTGAATTCTACATTTTCTTTTTCTACACCATTTTATCAAATAACAGCACTGTGTATTGGCTCTAAGTTTGCATTTATAATGATTGTCTTAATTTTCATATGCTAAATTTGTACATTCTCAAAACTTTCGAAGCTGCAGGCACAATATATGTTATTACATGAGGTTGTTCTTGCAAATTCCTTAATTAGTTGCAGAAGTTAGTATTTATAGTACTGTTAGTGGAAAAATTGCATGTCACTATTTTGAAAAAACGAAGATCTGTTTGTATTTATTTGTCATAGACATTTACATTCGTAGCTGTCCATAAGCAAGCAGCGATTCACAATCATTCTAAATCAGGATGTATTGGCTTCAAATATTCACTAGTCCGTGGGTAATCATTCTTGCACAGTAATATGCTTGAAACAGAGTTTTGAATTGTTTTTGCCATCTCTAGTTTTAACTTCAGTTTCGTGTGGCCATGAGCAGTAGCTTGAAAATGTTTCTATTGGAGGATGTTAATCTTTGATAAATGCCATGTTATGGATAAGTGCTTCCACATTAGTTCAAAGCATATGTATCTCATTTCCATGCAATTAAATAATACTCAGTTCCTTAAAAGTGATACCTTGCTGAGGTTTTTTTTTCCTTTCATAACGTATGTATCAGTTCTCAGTGAAGCTGTTAAATAACTGGAATTTCTTACTGTTTTAGTCTAGATAGTATTTAATTAAAATGTAGCTTGTGACAGGACTTGTTTTGGCTGCAACAGACTGTTTTTATTTTTTTTTTAAGTGCTCTGTTTGTTAGGGGCACTTGGCACAAATGGGGAAGAAATATTTCCTGTCCCACAGAGACTGTAAAACAAATGGCTAATCCAAATTCCCTCAAAATTTGTGAAAACGAATGTCTTTTCTGGTTAATTATTTATAAGACAGCTTTCATGTTGTTTTCAGAAGTTGAGGTAATTTTTCAATATTTTTTAAAATTTTAGGTTATATTTTACAGTGATTGAAAGTGAAGTCTGTATCTCTACAACCTTATGCCTTTATTAAACTCAGAAGAAAATGTCTAGCTCTGTACTGTTATCTGTGATCTTAGAGGTTTCATCTGGGTTACTGGGTTCTTGGCACATGGATATTTAATATATTTGCAAGATGGTACGTGTGTAGGAGTGTCTACTTACAGCTTTAATCCAGTGTGTTCTGCATAGCTTGTAACATGTAAGAATACTAGGAATTAGCAAGAATTTAGTCATTGGTAGAACAAAATTCAAGTGTTTGTAAGTAAGGCTTGAAACAGCTGTAAATCTCTTGGTACTCATGATTAAACATTCTGTAGTTTTGTGATACACTAAACTTATTCCTTTCCAAAGTTATGAAGGAATTAAAAGTTGTGCTAGATGTGGATATGATAAAGATGCTGACAGGAGTTTATCTTTAGGCTATGCCAGGCAGGTAATATAGTGCAGGTGGAGATACCATTTTGGATCCCTTTTTCTCATCTTTTTTTTTTTTTTTTTTTCTTTTNNNTTTTTTTTTCATTATAGTTGTTAGGATTTGTTTATTTGTTTCTTGGTTGTTGATTGTGTTTAACAACTATTTTCTTAAAACTAGCGCAAGAAAATTTCATGTGTCATATCTCTGAAGAGATTACATATCACTACAGTGACAAATAAAGTTATGCTCAGTGCATACCATCTACTGAGTCACTGAAATACAGCAACAGTTCTCTGATGTAATTTGAAATAGATGCATATTTTGGGATCAACAATACCAAATAAAACTTTATAAAAGTACTTGCAGGATAGAGGATATTCTAAACTAAAGGCATTTTTTAGTTTTGAGGTTCTGGCACGTGGTACTGCTGCCAAAGAAGTCTGATAAGCCTGTTCAAAACTTTTTATCTATTACTTGACCGCTTTGATCTTTTCCTATGTACACCAGTGCCAACCAAGATTATTTTTTGTCTCCACACCTTCTGTCCTGTGGTATAGACACACAATAATGTGCAGTCCTTTGGATTTGCAGAGCTCAGGAGGCTCTTATGCTGGCTGCAGGAGAAGGAGGGCATGCTGGTTTGATTCCTTGTTTACTGCTTGGGAAAGCAGGCTGCTCTGAATTTATTTTTTTAACCTCAAATGTTGCACTAGCTTAAATATAAAGCATGGTATATACACTAATTGGAGTTACTTGTAGATGTAACAAAGGCATTTGACTGTGTGTTTTTGGGGGGAAGAAAGAGAGGGATTCTTCTGACTCTTGATTTTCACCATGAAGATGTGAGCTAGCTTTTGCTGAAATTGGTGAGTCTGCTTCTTTCAGCAGGCATTGAACTGACTTCTGACCACGCTCTGCTCGAACAGCTCAGAAATAGGATTTCCAAAGTAGCCTGTCCTATTATTCTGAAATGAGAGTTCTACCACGGCTTACCTGTTGCTTGCTGGCGTTGCCCAGAGCGCCGTGCCTGTTCCCCGAGCAGGGCAGCTGTTTAGCATCAAGCTGTCACAGAGCTCACTGTGGCCAGGACCCCACAGTGGGTACTGAGCGTGTGACATTTTTGGTATGCACATGTACCAGCTAGGGCCTCTATGCACCTCATGAAACAGGCATCAAGTAAACAAATTAATTTACAGGGAGCAGTCAGAGGTGTGAGCAGAACCTGGGTTTCCCATCTATAGAATTCTGCCCCCATGGTTTAAATGGTGTCACCAGGGAAGGACTGTCAGACACAGCCCCATTGCCTGTACCCTCGCAGTGCTTACACAAACAGCTCTGCTAAGGCTGCACAGTTTGTCTTGAAGTTTTAAATCTGTGGCCACTGCTCATAGGTAAACTGCATTTAAAAAGCTACTATTTCAGAGGCCTGGATGATCCCATTTTGGGGGGAAAAGGGGTTTTTTTGTGTTAATGTAGTGAACAATTGCAATTAAAGTGAGATTGGTGGTAGTTTCCTTTTAAGTACCAACAGAAGTTTAAAACAATAAATTTAAACCATAAACTTGCTCTCCAGTCACTTCTCAGAAAGTATTCCTAAGGCCCTTTTATATTTCACAGTCTTGTAATGATAACGTTCCAAATATCATTCTTCATGTTCTTGCACATATGTAGCCTGAGCAAAATAAAAATACACTTTTCATCGGTAACAGTTATACAGTTTTTACTGTCTTTGTTCATTATAACACAAAATAAAATAACTATTTCTGCCATTAACATTTATCAAGTGAGGATTGATCTAGGATAGAAGCTGTTATGACATTCTTGCTTAAGAGAAAATCTTCCAGCATCCAAAAACTGCCTAAATTTCCTCCGAAAAGAGAAGATATCTAGATCAAAGAAGAAAATAATGTCCATGGAATAGTTTAAAATGAGCACTTTGCTGGACTGGGACAAAGGAAATTCAGCAATCTTTTTTTCTTTCAGAAATCTGCTCAGATTTCATCTCTGTATGATTTTCAGATGTCTTTACGTACACATCTGACTCTTTGTCTGTGTCTCTGTTACACTCTGTCAGTTTGTACCATGAATCCGTGCAGAATTCTCCAAATCCCGTGGAACTGAGGTGAGTGGCATCTTTTCGGATTTCTCATCACCCGGGGGATCAGACCCGTTGTCTCGAAGCCCATTGTTCAAACCAGCAGATGGTGCTGTGCAGCATCTTATGGCTCCTCCGATCAACCAGAGTCATTTTTGAACCAGAAAACTACTTAAAAGTTTCTAGTGCAATTCCTGAGCTGAAACAAATGCTTGTGGAATTAAGTAGTGATTTCCTTTAAGTCTGGGGGACTATTTTAGTGGGTATGTTTTCAGTCATTAGATGTTAACATATGCCATATATTGTTTTGTTTTCTTCCTGATGGAATCAGGGGTACCCAACCACACTTAAACCAACTGTAACCGTTCATGTCACTTAGTAAAGGTTTGAATTTTCTGACAGAATAACTAATAAAACTTTAATATTAAGAGCTAAAATATTTTAGAAGAGAAAAATTCTGGAAACTGTAAGTAAAAACAGCAGCTAGCATTTTATTTATGGAATACAGATGAGGGAAAGTTTGGGGTTTTTTTCTTTCTACAATAACCCTTGCTGTGTGAATAGAATAAACCAGTTGAAATGTTCAATTATATACTGCATACTGAGGGGCTAAAAGCATATTGTAAGGTAATGCAACCTTGATGTATCTTTTAGATTGAAAACTACTTGTAACAAATGAAATTATCTTGTATTTAGCTTCAAATTGCAGTGTAGCTGTGCCTTGCTCTAAGATTCAGTTATTTAACAAAAGGGTTAAGTGAAAATTCTGATGCAAGAATCAAATATGGAGCACTTGAATAGTAAATAAGATTGTTCCAAGGTTTCAATTTGTTGTATTAGTCAGTGACAAGTACAACATTTTTAATGCATGCCATAAGATTAGCCTACCCAAAGTAAACAAGCAGTAGTCTGTGTGCATCTCCAGCAATTGGTTCGGGTTATATGTGTGCAGCTTTGTTTCTGATAATGGATTCAAGTTCAACATAAATAAAAACAGTGTACATTAAGGAGTATAAATATCTAATTGCCATAATCTGCATCTAGAATTGAATGGATGTAAACATGCTAACCACAGAAGACAATTCCTCAGAACAGAAAGTAGCTAGGATGATTATTAGCAAAATAGCTGTACTTCTTTTGTCTGTTAAGCCTTTCCTCTTTAAAGATGGAAACTATAATTTTTGAAAGACCTTTTAAAAATCATAGCATTTGAATCTTTTAAATATGAGATGAAATTATATTATGTGGCTTATATACATTTTCTGGCACTGCAATAAAATGCATCCTTTGTAGGTTGAAAGATTGTTAGACTGCTAAAAGTTTTGATATAATTTAAAATAGTTTTTTACACAGAATTCAATTTAAGCTGAGAAATTGTATTTCTTTTTATCTCAACACTTTAAAGAATGAAGTAATATTTTTGTCAGAATGCATGAACAAGATGCAAGTAGTATTTTATGTTTTTTGGTTATAAGTGATGTTTTAAAAGGTACTGTAGTTGCTTGGTTTGAAAAAGAATGCAGAGCATTTGCTTTCAAAATGCACAGTATAGGCCCAGCAGAATTGTGTTCCTGACAAGCATCCTGGTTATTGAAACTTGCATCTATCAGAATTCAGAACTATTAATGCTGGGATGAGAAGTTTGAGGTGGATATCTTGGCTTAGAAAACTGCTGGGAAAATGTGACTGATTTGAACAACACATATTGCTTTCCCAGGAGCCAGGGTTTGTATTTTTGACAACTGGACAATATTCTGAAGGAGCTGCATTCACCTGTTTACTTACCGAAAAAACAAAAATCACCCTCTTTAACAGAATTTTTTGTCATTATTTTTTTTTAATGTTTGTTTATTCTGAAGTATATTTGGCTTTTTATAAACATAATTAAATATATTTATACCTTCTAATAATCTAGGAATCTCAGATTTACATTGAACGTGTAAGACATTGAAACTAAATGCCTTGTGCCTTAAAAAAGATAAATGTGATCAGAAAAATGTAATATTGATAAATTACAAAAGATGAGGCTGAATTTGAAAACACAATTAACCACTGTGACCATCTCCAGACTTAGTACCTTCGTGGCAGAGCTTTGTCTCTTGCGAAGCTGATAATTTTTTTAAAGAAAATCTTTTATCTAAACAGACATTTCAGAATCTGAAGTCTTTTTGAAATTCCTGTAAATTTGTGATATTTATCACAAGTTGTAACAGTTTCAAAACTTCTAAAAGAAAATGCTGACAACTGTTTGTAGTTAAATTATTTTTGCCAGCTATGTTTTCATATCATTTTTCTATAATTAATGATTTTAAAAAATTAACAGTAGATTTGCAGTATTATTACTCTGGAATTAATTGGTGAAAAATTGTAGTTAGGAGCTCAGAATCAGTATCACATCTTCAAGACTGTAATAATATAGATCAAAATATAGTAATACAGATCAAAATGCATTTTCAGTATACTAATGTGGGCCTGCTATCACTGGGTTGTGAAAATATACTTACTCCCGACACAAAATTAAAATTTTCCGTAGGGAGTGTTAAATCTTTTAAAGATTCCATTACATTTGTAAATAAAAGATATAGTTCTAATATTTCTTTTAGGGGAAAGTAAGCTGTTTTTTCCTTACATAAGGCAAACTTTTTAGTATGAACTTTGAAATACTAAAATTTCAGGAATATGTATCATTTTCTTATAAATGCAAATTATTAATTTTTTTATAGAGTGCAGTCTAGTGTCTTCAGGTATTTCTGTTTAATATCCTGGAAATGAATATAGAAATTACTAAATTGCTTGTCCTCGAACTCATTGCATTACTACACTTCATCTCACTTCATCATTTAATTTGTATGGTTTCCAAATCTACGTGATTATCATCTATTAGTACCCTTGGTGACAGAGGGCAGGACACTGTTGTATCAGAGTTAATAAAGCAGAAACACAAGCCTAATTACTGTGGGAGGTAAGCCATGCTGGCAAGATTTACCTTTCACATAAGGCCTATATGTGGCTAATACTTACAAATAAAGATGGATAGATAGGCATCTGTGTCTGTGTGCTTCTGTCCCGTGTTGGCATAATTCATTTTTGTATTACAATTTTTGATGCATTCTCCTTTTTTTTTCTCTTCTCCTTTATATCCCTGAATATATTCCTGTGATCGCTCTCAGATGCTTTATGTTCAGTTTTGAAAACTTAGCTAGACTTGGAGGCTTTCATCTGAATTAAATGATTATGCAGATATAGTGTAGATGCTCTCAGGCATTGCTTCTAGCTCTGCTAATTTATATTAACAACTGCGTGTTCTGTATATTAATTTCAGATTTATTCAAGATGGTCTGTGCATAGCAAACTGAAGACACTTGTCATGGTAATATTAAATATAATAAGTACAGAATATGAAACATGATTTTGTATGGAATTTTAATTCAGGTATCTGTATTTATATAAATTTGTATACAAGTATGTGCATGCACCTATATGTACAGAAATCAGTGCCAAAAAACTTATCTTGCTGCCACTATTATTCATCATGAAAATATAGTTTTGCCCACAGTTCCTATAAATCAGAGTGATTTTAAGGATGAAATCACTTAACTATACTTCAAATCTCTACAAGCAATCCACGTATTTTAAAGATACATAAGTTTCACATTTGCAAATATAGGTGTATTTAATTTGCTGGATATTATTTCCAGTCTGGAAACTTTTAAGTCTTTGTCTGAGTAGTATTTATGATAATTTTGTTCTGAAGTGATGCAGTCTTTATTCAATAAAAATAAATACACACAAGTTATTGTGCTGTGGGACTGAAAAATGTTACAGTAGTTTATTCAAGACTTTATATAAAATGTTTTATTGATTGACTCTATGTCAATTTTAATTTAAGCTTTATGATTCAATCTGTGTCTATTTTTAATTTAAGTGGATTACATTCCGTAAAGATCCTTTTACTGTATTGACTTGGATGTACCATATTATTAGGTACTATGAGTTCAGCTTCTACAAATCTGTTAATACATAAAACCATAAGAAGCCTCTTATGTTCAAACCAGGTTAGAGTGAAGACATCAGATTAATATTTGATCATGTAGAAGTGCCCTTAATCAGATTTACTTATTTCTCAGAGTGTTTCTGCAATTATCATAATTGTTGTGCTAAATATGTTTGTCTTTATATCTGGCTTTGGGCATAATCTTCTCTCTTGAAACCCTCCTATTGTGGGACTTGGATTCCTGCACAAAACCCAATTAATATTAAGATGACAGTCCCTGATGAGTTCCCAAGGAGCCAGCAGCTGAGCAGACTCTGTAACGTTCTTAAGTACAGACTACTTGAATGATCAAGAGCATCTGAGGGAGACATACAATTCAATAATCCCTTTCTCAGGAAAGTCAAGAGTCCTGTGAGATAAGAGTGAAATCAAAGGAACACATCAGAAAGAAAATGACTGGTATAGTCTTGTAGTGTCTCTATTAAAATGCAAAAGTTATGGATTTTTTTAGGGGTGATGGGAACCTTTTCTGTTTTATTGATTTCTTTTTATAGTTTGATGATTTCTCTAAGATTATCTTAAAAGCTTAAAGAAAAAGGAGATTTCCTCAAAAGGTATTCTGTGTGACAGGCACATACATACTTTTTGTTTCCATTATATTAATTAATACAGCACATTTCAGTGGTTCTTAGTTTTGAGATTTAAACTTATGCACTTCATGTACGCGGTACATTTGTCACAGTTGTTTCTCCTGATGGTGACCCACAAATGATAAATAAGCCACATGTGACTTACATTGTAGGAATTGTTCCTTGAAAAAACGGAGTCACAGAAAAGCAGTACTGTTTACTGGGTTTAGTATGCATCAAAATGGCAACAGCTGCTCTTTTCTGATACCCTCTTCTATGATCTAATATCAGCAACTGAATTTACTCTCTGATGGTAGTGTGCTAACCTATTGATTTGTAATCAGAAATTGGTTTCCTGTCACTTTAAAAGGGAAGCACTAAGGGGCAGTAAAAACAAGCCTGTCTGTTCTGGATGAAGCTGTGGTTCAGGCTCCATGCTGTATGTTCTCTAATTTTAAAGAGTTCACTTTTTTAAAAAAAAGAAGATGCTTCAATTAATCTGAAAGGGTGTATTACTTCATGATATTGCACAGGGTTCATGTGTTTGAATTGCTCTTGAAGTCCTTCTTATACCTGTAATTATATCAATAATTAAGATTTTATTTTTTTTTTTAATGATTGCATGGCTGAAGCCGATATTTCTAGAGGTAAAAAAAAAAATAAAACCACAAACCAAACAAAACATCTCAATGCTGGTAAGTGTTCTTTCACTATGGATTTACATCTTTAACAAAGTTTCATTATCTGAAACTTTTTAGACAGAAAGATTGTAAATGTTACTAAGTGATCAAAAATGCTCTTCTACATCTTTGTTAGTGTTCCTGCATTGTCCCTTAAGTTTGTCTTGTGTATTTCACTAAAGTGATTTATTCAAATAGTTACATAAATATTTGTTTCAAAACCAGTAGGATTGTAATGGAATGCAGCACAGGCACTTTCTAAATGTACATTTTTAAGTCTTACTCATTCTCTGTTTTCAGTTCCGTTTATTGTATATTATGGTAAACTTTGCAGCTGAGGACATTATCTAAGAAAGTCTAATATTACATTAGAAGTATGACCTGCCAACATAAGCATTTTTGTTCATTTTCTCATGCCAAACTAGACTAAAGTATGAAAGATGTGAAATAAAATGTGCCTTCTAGTTTTCTTCTGCCTAATTAATATTCAAGAGAATCAAGAGGAAAAAATGAATACCTGAATCATACATATTTATATGCCTTTTAAGCCTCATAATAAAGGCAAAATAACCCCTTACTTGGTTAAAATCCAACTTAAGAGTCAACATACAAAGGTAACTGCTGTATAATATTAAGCATATCTGTATTATGTGGGCACGTTACTGCTCTACCAGAATCTCTCAATAGTAATTATTATGCCAAGCACCCTGTTGGCACAATTACACTAAAGCTCTAATTAGTAGCAGTAAGATTAGAACCCGTACATGTTAAATCTGTAGAAGCAAAGCTGAGTGAAGGATTTAAAACAGTTTCAAAACATTGTATTGTCTTTATTACAGTCTTTATATTTCAGTAAAGAAGGGTTTTCTATAAAATGCACTTAAAATAATCTGGTCCTGTCACTAAAAATAGGGAAGATAAGCTAATTGCAGTCAAACCTCAGTATTCTGCTTCTGTCTAGGTGCTTTGTATCTCAAGTGTCAAATCCAGTGAACTGTAGTGGAAGTTACATCCTTCGAAGATTTTCCTTCAATGAATTGATGGGGTTTGGATGGATACAGGATTTTCCTGCTGCCTTCAGTTCCTTCTTAGTGACTGCTGAAATGTTCTGTGCTGGACGTGTCTGGCACGCGGCAAGTCTTATGTCACAACTTTATCGGTAGCTAAACATGATCCTTGTTAATTCACGCCTTTCTCAATTTCACTCGTCACCATATTTTCTGTACAGTAATGAAAACACAGAGTTCATTGTCCAGCTGTAGCTTTACAGACAGCACACGAACACTGGGCACTGCCAGTCTGAATCTGCTCCCTTGCAGGGGACAATCAGAAGCCAACACAAGTGATATCAAAGGATTGATTCCATTATTTGAAAAGTTGTGGTTGTACCACCTGTCCAATTCCAGGAGATTTTAGCAGACTTGAAATGACTGATGATGCATCCTCATCTAGATTTGGTATCTACTAAATCTGAGTTTAAAATATCTGCTTCTGTATAACTCTGTATATACTGTAAGAGCTTTTTTCCCCTGATGTTGGATCTTAGATACAGTATATTCAATTAATGCATCAGTTGACTCTTGGAATAAGTAGGGACTTACATGCCTTAAAGCATTCTGCTTCTGTTTCTTAGTATACTGTGTGTTTAAGGGAGTGGAAGCCTGTATTTTCTGGATTCTCTGTTTAAGGAAAAATTTCTTTAGCTGTGCTGAATTGTAATGATTTCCCTCATCAATTTATTTATTCTTATTTATAGCATATGCCAATTTCTCACTGAGAAAATGATTGTATGATTGCTTTGTCTTAATGTTTATTGATTACATACTGCCACTACCGTTAATGAAGAAAGCTGGATGCAAAGCTAACTGAACCTAGTGAATATATTCCCACTGGCTCCAGTAAGATTTGAATTATGCCTTCAGTAGAAACACACTTTATTGAGCTCTCCTCAAGCCGCTCCTAAGGGGACGAGGACACCTTTCGTGCTTCTTATCTAGGTTATTTTAGAGGTAGAATTTTAAGCAAAACAGGAAGGCAGGGACCCAGGAATTAATTTATGAGGGAGTTTGCACTTCACCCTTTCATGTTTTAGGATACTGTTTAATACTATTGTACATCTCACTAGCTTGGTCTGACGAAATCAGCACAAGACAATATTGGCAGCGAAGGGATTGCCTGCATGTAAAGGTTTCTCCTGCTGTGTTTTTCCCCACTAGAAGAGGGAGTCTCACATGACAGTACTACTGTGTTTTGTCAGCCCAAGAAGAGACATTAAGGTATTTTTCTGTATAGCTTCAGGCTGGCTCAGTGATTTGTGCTGCTGCAAAGAGAAGCACAGAGTACAGTCTCCATTACATTGCACTAACTCCACTCAGACAGCCTCGTATAATCAATCTGGTTAAATACCTTTCTTTGTAAAAGCCTGGATGTTGAGGGCACAGGTGAGAATCATCAGTGCTCCAAAGGTATTGGGTTTTTATATGTATAATTCCGACTTCATTTATATACA
>WEKY01048665.1:211387-226663 GCA_013390045.1 Picathartes gymnocephalus | reverse complement strand
ACAAGTCCTGTGAGGAGTGGCTAGAAGAGATGGAGCTCTGTAGCCTGGAGAAAAGGAGGCTCAGGGAAGACTTTATTGCTCTCTACAACTCCCTGAAACAAGGTTGTAGTGAGGTGAGGTTGATCTCTTCTCCGAATTAACAAGAAATAGCAGAAGAGGAAATGGCCTCAAGTAGTGCCAGGAGAGGTTTAGATTGGATATTAGAAAAAAATTTCTTTATGGAAAGGCTGGTCACAAACACTGGAAAAGACTGCCCAGGAAAGCGATAAAATCACCATTCCTGGAAGAGTTCAAAACCCATAGAGATGTGATCCTTAGGGACTTTCTGGTAGTACTGGTTTAATGGCTAACTGAATCTCAGAGGTCTTTTTAAACCTTAATGATTCTAAGAAAAAAATATGACACCAGCTATAGTTGGCTCTATCTAGAAAATGCCTACATGCCCGGCCAATGCTGAATGCGAGCAAGGCCATCGACATGTTCCTGGAATGAACAACTCTAGTGGTGAACAGACTTAAATGTCAGGAATATGTTGGGCATATGTTAAAGGAGCAGAGATGTCAGCTGCAAAGACAACTTCCAAGAAAAGAGAAAATACATTCAGTAGCAAAACATTAGTGGTAGTAGTATACAGAAGACAAGTCTGAGAAAAGGTAGCATTTAGGAGCAGAGAGATTGAGTGTGTGCCATTAATGCAAAGTTTACATAAAACGAGCATGAAGAGCCATCCACAGACAGATCAATGGCAAGGCAGAGCAAAGATGAACAGATACAAGCTGACACAGAAGCTGCAGATCTTCAAGGGAAAGTGAGACCAAAAGGAAAAGGAAAAAAAAAAAGACTACTACCTTTTAGGAAAGACATGAATTAAGTTACAAGATAGCAGGGTATTATGTCACAAGGCTAAATACATGAGCTCAAGTAAGGAGTTTCTGATTGCTTCTGATGTGAATAAAGGTGAAAAAAGAAAAAAAAGAAATCTAATGAATGAACTACTGACACAAGTATCAGCTTGGAAAAGGTCACCTGTAGACCTCTGCAGGCATCTACAAAATTCATGAGGAAAGGCTGAGCCAGGTTAAAGCCAAGGCTTCCCCTCCTGGCAAGGCTCTTGACTCCAAATTTTGCTCCAGCTGACCCCTCACAGATAACCTTCTGGGCACACTGCAAGACTTATTTATTTACCCACGTTTTTACTTGAAGGACACAGGAATGGAGATTTTGTGAAGATTTTCCTATTTCCTACTAGGAAGGCACAGAGATAGATTTTGTTAGCACGTCACTAATTTCTAAGCTGTTTGAACAGCTTTAATTACTATATATATATATATGTGTGTGTGTATATATATATACACACATACACCAAGAGATTATGGTAAACACTGAAAAACTATACTGTGCTTTATTACATTTAGAATATACCCTTATTTGGACATTGAGGTAAGTTTTACCATAACCAACTGAAGTTCAACGTGTTCTTTCAAA
This sequence comes from Picathartes gymnocephalus, assembly GCA_013390045.1. NCBI lineage: Eukaryota > Metazoa > Chordata > Aves > Passeriformes > Picathartidae > Picathartes > Picathartes gymnocephalus. The sequence goes on along the minus strand of WEKY01048665.1, from coordinate 225,178 downwards.
TAATTTCATTAACAATACTTAATTTTTAACCCAGACCCATAACAAACTTGGAGGACTCTCTCATTTTGTCCTTTAAGTTACAATAATACACGACTAACAGTGCTACGGTTCAAGCAATATGTCCTTGTTATCACATACAATAATTATCCCAAATAAACTTTCTGAATCACACCATTGAAATTTAAAGATTTGCTGGGTTCTGTCTAATCTTCACGATACACCCTTAGGAAATTTCACCCTTGTGAAATTACTCTGTAAATCAAAATCTCAGTCCTGCAATCACATCTGCATCTGGGGACCTTTTTCTACAGGTGAATAAGAATGTCTGAATGCTACCAGAGAAAAACTGCAGTTCTGAAGAGTTACATTTAACACCCTTAATGACCTCCCTTCCAATCAGTCTCTTTAACTGTGTAGCCTGCAGTTTAGGGATCTGTTATAAAAAAAAAATAACTAATCAGTGTTGGATGCTGCACTTCTGCATGAAAAGCCAAGATTAACACATTGAGTCAACAAGTTCTATTTTGAAATAGTTTAATTCACTAAGGGGATGACTGCTTTCCCCAGACGATGCAGACTTATCTGCTGTTGTCTCGGCCAATTCAGAGGCTTGTTATTCACTGCTTGGTTGATTTCAAAATCAGACTACCCCTTCAGAAAGTTGCAGAGACTATGAAATCACATTTATGATAATTTATTGCACAATTACAGTGGCTACATCCCTGGATTTTATTTCGTGGGAAAGCATGTTTCTACTATAGTCTCAACCATTTTCTTGGCTTACACCTGTCCACAGAGTCACAAGTTTTGGTACAAAGCTTAGCATGATTTTTTTCATAACCCTATAAAAGTGTTTAATAGCAACTTAAGGCTGCATAGTTCAACTGCCTTGAGGAATATTTGCACTTTACAACGCGACTTACTGAAATTTCACAAGCAACTCAGAAGTGCGGCTTAACAAGTTGCTAAAAATCATACAACACTCCATCAGATTTCATTTTAATACTACTTATGTCTTCTTAAAGAAATAAATAGCCCAACATCCTTTGAGAAGGCAAGATTGCCATCGCCTCAGATCAATGACAATAATGCAACCACTGAAATGAATGCAAGAATATAATTTAATAGCCTCAAATTCCAATGGAAAAATTTCCACACCACTGTGATGTTTATTGAGTAGAACTGATAAAACAGTACTGAGGAACATTACATGGCAAAGTAATGCAAGTGACTGCAAGACTGGGTTTCATTGTACTTTGGTCAGTGTTATCTTTATTCTAACCAAAACACTTTATTTAAAGCTTAAAAGACAATAGAAGACAGGCTCTATAACACTATAATTACAGGACCTAGCCCTTAAATTTTTGCTTTTGATTCAGCAAAACCTTCACCACATGGCACAGAAAGGAGACGTAAGTATTTTCTACATTATTTAACATGGCATTTATTTGAATACATACTATCAAGTTTCAAGAATTCCAAAACACATGTAGCAAACAGATAAAAATATTTTCATGTAATTGTTTCCACATGGTACAGTATTATTATGAAAGAGGGTGCCATAATTTTAGACTAGAATATATTATTAGGAGGATGTTGTCTTCTATCACACTACTTTCTTTCCAATTCCCTAGTATGCAAAATGGTACATTACCCAAATGGCACCCCCCAGAAAATTACTTTCATACTCCACATACAGAAAACTCATTTCAACCCCAGCCACAGGAAAAAGTAACTCCTCCCACTACTGTGAAATAAAATGTAAATTCTTTCATTACACATAGGCAAACGGTGCAAGTGGACAATGATGGCAGAAAGGGTATCCAACCCAACCACAACTAAAACAAGCTCTCAGGTCCAAAGTCTCTCAAATTTATCTTTCTGAGGAACTGCATCCATTTGTTTACTGACTGGATGAGAAAAAAATGGCACAAGGGAAAGCCCCATGTCCCTGTGCTTATGCAGCCACAGCCAGAACAAACTGGAACATGAGGTATTCTTATGGCATGTAATAGCAGGGTTCTTTTGCTTTAATTGTCTTTTCTGAAACTGGTACTAAACTAGGCTAGAGTAATACTCTGCTGCTTTGTCTTATTGGCACAACCTGCAAAACTGTTTTGGTATGTAGGTTTTTAGATTATCTGCATAGAGAATATGTTTCCCACGCTTTACACAGCATTGTCAAAAAAATCAGGGTAAGTTGTAATGTAAGAAAAAAGTGATCTCTCACCTTTTACAAGAAAGCACAATTAAGTCAGCATAATATTCAGGGGCTTCTTACCTCATCTAATCTATCCTAAACATATTTAACTTATTCTCACTTTCTTGCCATCTTAGGAGGAAGAACCAGAGAAGGAAGTGAGGAGGCACAGATAGGTAGGAAAGTACAAGTGCAAAGCTGCCAAAAAAAGGACTGCATCATTTACCAAGTGAAGTCCATTTAACAGTTCCACATGCAGTGCAGAAGCTGTAGTGTTCAACACATCTTGAGGCTGGTCTATGATGATTCAAGATGAATTTTCCTCATAAAGGACAGAAACTAGTAAACAGAGTGCAAATGTAAAAGGAGAAGTGGGGAGCCTCCACGGGTGTTAGCTGTGTCTTCTCTGCATCATTCTGGAGTCACAGTCAAATAAAAAATAAAATAAAGGATTTTCAAAGCTCAGAAAGAGGATTAATAACATGAAAAGTGAGGATGACACACTCCGATTTTGCAGCTTTTACAGATATGGTCCAAGATATACAGCAGGCTGATGGAGGCTGACACATACTCCAAAGTATCCTGCGTTATCCTCTTGCCTTGCAGTGAAAGAATCCAAAAAATGAGCACAGCCTGAATGTTAGACCAGGCAGTGTTGCTCCCAAGTAATTGGCTAGATGACACACACCATGTACCTCAGCACTGTACCTACACACAAGGTGTGAGAGAGCCAAGGGGCACCACCAACAGCAGCAAGACTTGAGGCAATCAAACTTGCTACTGTTATTAACTACAGAAGCTCATAGCCCACTGTTTATGCTCTGCTTTTATCATCTGCTACCATGCACCTGTTTGGCCTGATCAGCCCAGCAGCTCCATCAGTTTGGAAGATTGGAAAGACAAGGAAATCAGCTGGCCACAGAAGCATGCAGTAAGCAGCTTATCCAACCTGTACACAAGTGAATTAGCTTCCCAAGCACACTGCCAGAGGGACCCCCTCCACCTTCTTGAACACAATCTCAATGTTTGGAAAGATGCCAGGAGTAAAATGTTTGTTTACTGCAGGCAGGAAGAGCTACCTATGATTCAGACATTAGGAAGTGACAGGAGGGACTAAATTATGCAATTTAAAAGTAGGAAAATAAACACAAAGTAGTTGCAATGAGAGGAAGAAGGAGGAGGAGGAGGTGGAGGAAAGGATGAAGAGACACAAGTTTTGTATCTTTGCTCCCACTTGTGCAGGGTTGAAGCCATCATTGCAGCAGGAGGTCCCCATAGGATTCCTTCACCTTTTAACCCTCATTCTAGAGCCCCTAGCCAGGGACTTTCCTCCTCAGCACTGAGTAAGAAACATCTGTCCAGCTCGGTCTCCCAGTTGGAAAGGACAGATCACAGTCTTCCTTATTCCCTATTTTATTAAAGCAGACTGAGATTTCAGAGAAGAGCATTCCATCTGCCCTCCCTTTAAACAACAACTACCTGGAGTAAAGGATCAAAGAGCTCATTCTTCAGCCAGCCAAGGGAGGTGGGAACATACTCCAGGTCTGTCCAATGCTGGTTGCAGAGACTGATAGGAAAACCTCTTCCCGTAAGCAGAAGCACCCCGATGGGAATAGCACTGCCTTCCCAGCAGTTGTTGGAAGCAATCTCAGCAGTGCTGCTTACAACTCTGCACCTCCCATCCACAGTTTCTTAGATCCCAGCAGAAGTCTAAAGTTTCTTGAACAGCAGTAATAATCTGCATTATTAACATGCCCCTTCCAAGGCTAAAACAGCAAACAAGCAGATTTGAATCACAGTGAGTTATGGCTGTACTGTAAGAAAACCCCACCAAAGAACACTCAAATTTATGTAATGATAGTGGTGCCTCCATTAAATTAGCAGTAAAGATCTTCCTGTCATTCTCTTTATAAATTGGACAATAAATTCCTGCTTTTTTTTTTTTTCTTTCCCTAGAGCTGCAGAGATTCACAGACCAACAGAGCCATCGGATCAAGGAAAAATTCAAAGGACTGTGAATTAACTTAGCACTGAAGTACACTCTACAGAAAAAAACTCTGTAATTACTTGTCCTGGGACAAAATTACCCTGGGATGAAACCAGGGTTAAGTTTCCCAATTTACACTAATGGGTCACTTGCATGCTACTCTTCAGCTTCAATCTTCCCCTTGCCCCATTTCTCCCTTCCCCACTCCAAAACTCCAGAAAAGAAAAAAACAGGATTTATTTTAGTAATGACTGACTCCTGAGTGAATACAAATGTGTCCTCTCTGCTGACAGACCTTTGGTAGTGAACAGTCATTTTAGTTATTTCTCATAGTGCTGAGAAGCTTCTGCAATTTAACTTCATTTGTGCACACAGACAACTGCCTTAGATAGGTCATAACTAAGAGCGTGACATGACCTCAGCTTTGAGGGCATTATTTCACCCTGAGTAACAAGCCATTAGACTGCAAAACTTACTCACACAGCATCATGCAAATAATTTCAGCAATAATTGCATACAAACAGTGAATGGAAATGCATCAGGACATGCCAGATTCAGGAAGAGGCATTTATTGACATCCCTACTCTTGCACTTACTGAAGTTATCTCCCTTAGCAACAGGGAAGGATTTTGTAAACAAGAAGTTTATCTAATGCCACCACGAGAACATCACCCAACATAACACGTAATTGAAAGAAAAAACATTTATTTAATTAAGAGCACCAAAAGAAATCACAGAATTATGTAACAACCAATAGATTCAAAAGGGATAAGTTTTTGTCAGTTTGTGGCTTAAATCTCAAGCTCATATAGATCACTACTTTCTAGGAAAGCAGAATTGCCAGATGGCATCACACTCACAGGCTACCTCTGACACTTCCTGCCCATCAGCAGAACTAGCCTGGATCGCACAAGTGAACCAAAGGAATCAGTTACAACGTGACATTTTAGAAGTCTCTTATCACACCCTGGACCTCCAAGCACTCATGTTTGCAGATGAGGGATTCTCTCCAAGCCTCCCTGGAATCTCCTACATTCCCAGTGTGGATACCACACGGCAGAGCGTTCCACTGCCTCATTTGTCCTGGAAAACACCAGCCTCTTCTGTTTCAAACTATACTCCAAACACTCCCCTCTTTCTCCATGCCCCCTCTTTTTTTCTAATTAAACAATGCAAGGACAAACTCTTAATTCACACCAAGTTCATACATAACTCTGACATCCTCTTTCTTGGTTGTTAATTGATGAAACAAACACATACCAATCCTTATAATAATCGTTAGAAGCATCAAATAAATTAGCCCTACCATCTCTTTTGTAATAAATTCCTTACTTGTCAGTGTTTGCTGCAAAGCGACACATTTGCTGTCAGTATTTTACCCTATTTTTAAGGCTCACAGATATGTATACACATTTTTAAAAATCATAAATGTTTGTTAGATTCTGTATTATGGACTTATGACTCGTTTCAAAAAGCATTCCTTATAAAGCAGCAATTCTCTCTGCACCATCCCAAAACCAGGTGCAGCTTCTCCACTACATCTGATCCTGCTTAAGAATCTACATGGAAATACAAACGTCAGAAGACTGTAACAGAAACATGCATTAAGTGTGAATGGGAACATTTGTCTAACACATTACGTGACTCAGTGCAGTTATTCTTCATACAAAGGGAAAACGACAAACTGACACACAATTTTCAGGATTGCTTTTTTTTTTTTTTTAGAAATGGTTATCATTCCATTTTGAAACTCAAAATCCACTTTTCATCTGATATCATTTGTGTATGTACCCTTTTAATAACCCTCCCAAAAGGACTGTAATTCATATGTTGATTGCATCAAACAACAGAGGCAGAGATTTGAAGGCAGAGGTATTAACTGCATTTGAAGAGCTTCCTGTATTCTTATTCCATACCCCAAATCTAATCCAGTGAACTCCTTCTGTCAACAATAAACACCTACAGAGCGTTTATTTTGCTTTTAAATCCCAAACCCCAGACAACATAGAAAAATAAACCAAAGTCTAATTTTGTGCTGTTTTTCTTTTTCCCCCTTTTCCTTTGAGGCAGAAATACTGAAGAGCCTGGTGGCGGCTGTAGCCCCAGAGAGAGGAGCCTGCTGGCCTGCTCCACTGAAACCCATGGCATTCCTCCCAGGGTGGAGAGAGGCTTTCCCGGGAGGAAGGAGGGAGCACATCTGCCATCACCCTGCCCCAAGGCTGGGTGTGCTGGGAAGTGGGTGGGGAAGCAGATTTACTTTGTGACAGCCACTATCTCCACTGTCATGAAGGGTTTATCTGGCGTTGTTTTCACTTATAAAGCAGCAGAACAACCCATATGTTACCAGCGAGCTGGCTGGGAAACTCCTGTGGGCACCAGGCAAAGGGACGAGGTTGCTTTTCTCCTGCTAGGCAAGGTTATCCCAATGCCTGGCCACCATCCCCAGCCACCAGGTACAGCCACTGGCCTGCACAGCATCCCCCATCAAGGCTTCTCATCTGAGCTAGCCAGCCTGTGGCAGAAGGCAAAAATTACCTCCTTTTAAAAAACACAGAGAGGGAAAAACTTTTTTCTGGCTTCCTAGAAATTCTCAGACAAAAGAACAAGTACGGCTCCTGAAGAAGCGTAGTTGTTCTTAAATCAGTCTGCCAAGGAATCAGTCTGCTGTACAAATAAAAGGGAGCAAAAGCTTTCAATTTAATTCAGTTCTTTATGTGGAGCCTAAACTCAGCTGCCCGAAGAGAGAAGATGGATCTTGGCAGCTTCCTAGCTGAAGTATCACCTTTTTCTCCAGGTTTTTTTTTTAAACACAATTATTTGTATTATGCACAGATATTATATATAATAATACATAAACCATATGTACATAACTGCCTGACCTTTTTAATTACATGTTGCTGTGCCACCAATTCCAAGAGAGACAACTGCAAATACCCCATTTGCCATTTACCCCAAATAACTGCCATTTACCAGGAAAAACAGGAAGAAAAATGCGTCACCATAACCTCAGGGAGTTTAATCAAAAAGTTGTAAAAAGCATAAAAAGCAATTAGATACATTTCTTCTCCTCAGTTAAAAAACAAAAACACACCAAGAAAAAGATGGTTAGAGAGCTCACCAGTTAATTCCGTCTCTGTCATCTGACAGAAAGTTACCTTGTAAACATTTCCCCGCTGGATACTGCTAAGGAGACAGTCAGATACTACATAACATAAGAGTACTCTTCACAACTAAAAGCACTGTGGCATGTTTCAAAGAGCTTCAAAGTTCATCATCAGAAACAAAACCTTTGTCAACAGCTGGAAGCAAATACAAGTACAAAAAACATACTACGTAACCTTTTATTGAAAGCCAGGGGTGCTTTTCTTTAAAAAAAAAAAAAAAAGCTCAAAAATACAACTAGCATATTGCACTGAACAATACTTACAAAGCTAACATTATTTGTGCAACTACGAACACTTTTCCTAAAGCAAACAAGCCAGAGAATTCATAAAAGAACCCATGGAAAAGCCTAATCAAGAATTGATAAAGGGGAAATTGAGAATAAACAATATTTTTTTTGCAGCTGGGAGATGGCAGAATCCCTTCAAAAAAAAAAAAAAAAGAAAAAAGAAAAACACAGTACTCCTTTAGAACTAGTTGTTTGTACTTATAAAGAGCTGAATTCACATTAGAGTCCCTAAAACAGCAGCAAATAATTACACTGTACTACAATATCCACCTGTACACAACACTTGCCTGCCTGATCCCTTTCTGTGTGATCTTTCTGCCTGCCTTGCTCAAGTAATTTGCAAGACATAAGGTTTGTCCCTCCTAATGAAATACTGCAATGAAATTGCAACAGTGGAATTTGCTTCTATTGGCAACAAAATGATTACTCACTGAAGCACAGAAAACATTAAAGCAATTTTGAAAAGGTCTCAAGAAGTCTGTCACTGGAACACTGCAAAATTGGGGATGAAAAAATAAGGAGGTGAATCTTAGCTCTACATCAAAACAAAACTTGCACCTCATCAATTGTACTCCCCTTCTTGATTCAGGAAAATATTTCACCCAATATAGTTCAGTGGCATCTATTTTTAGACTCGAAAAAGGTGAGAGCAGGACTAAAGAAGTACAAGATACCCAAAGTATCTGTGTATAATTGGTAATTTAGATAATGGTATTTCATTATTTATGTTACTTTAAAGTTCAATGCTGCAAGACTCTGTGCACACATGGAGGAGCTGCCACGATGCAGCATAAAGAAAGTGGCGGACACTGATTTGTTTTCCCACTTCCTCTCCCTCTCCCTGTTAGTTTCTCATTGAACTGTAATCCCCTGTGATTAGCTCCACCAAATCTCATTAACAGACTTATCAAAACACAGTAGCATAGTGAAAAGGTATCCATAAGCTCCTATACATCCAATTGAGAACCATCTTCAATATCACAGAAAGTCAGAATTTGATTGTTCCTCCATTTCTCAGCTACTGCCTTCTCAAATTAAGAGTTATGATTTCACAGCTCTTAGGAAAAAATTTTCACACCATTTAACATATTTAGAATATCTGGCTTATTTCATAGGTCTAGTAGTTCACCTCCACTTCAAGAGGAACAGGACAATTTGTGTTAATTAGGTCTCCAATTTTCCTATCTACACCAAGGAAAAAAAGCATTCAAGTGGTTCAGGTACCATCTGATCATTCTAGCTCAGAAATGCTTAAATTAATAGTATGGTAAACTACATAAAAATTAAAATAACTAGCAGAAGATAATCTTGCTATGCACACATTAGACTTCTTAATCTGTTTTATATGCTGGTGCCTGCTCTTACCCTCTGCACCCATCCTCTGGCAGTTAATTCAGAGCATACACCAGAGGTCAAGCACTAAGAGTGCTGCAGCTTTGGCAGCAAAGTCAACACCAGCTGCTGATGTCCTGTCAAAGATGACAAATACTTGTATGATGAGTTTCATGCTCCTCCAGTGAGCCTTACACCCCAACAGCAAGCTCAGGACGTAGCTACAGCCCTAAAGTCGGACCCAAGATCGTATCAGCATCTTCAGTTGGCACACAAAACAACGCAACTTCCTCCTATAATCAACAAAAACACTGTGTTTAGTCATGCTTCCAACTTCATGGTTTAGGGTTTACTAACCCATGTTTAAAAGGATCAAAAGTCAGACTGCTGTTTTCTGACCAGTGCACAGCAGAAGCAGAGGGTCAGACTTCCTTCCAGAAGGACAGTTTTCTGCCAGAACACCAATTCCTGTGAGGTCTTCAGCAGCTTCTTGAGTAGCACAAGCACCATCAAGTTGAGAATACAAAAGATGTCACATAATGTTACTTGATTATACTCATCTGTCTTGAGTTAACTTAACTTGACCCAGTTCCACGGGGACAGCACTGAATGATGTCAGGCAAGCTCATCTTGGTTTGGATTTTTTTTTTCCTGTAAACCAACCAGCTTCTTAAATTTGCTCACTGTGCTGATGAAAGATCACAAAAAAAAAAGCTTAACACAAACAGGTGTCTTCCAGAAAAAGGGCCTTGGTCAGGCATTGCATCTTTTACCAAATTACAACTATTCTGCTGAATATAACGTTTCTTAACAGCATTACACATCTTAGCACGTTTAAGTATTACTCAAGACAGAAGATGCACCTATGTGATTAGTGCCAAAGAGCAACTGCCAAACAAAACCACAGCAAAATATTCCACTTCTGTATCTATGCTGTCTGAGCCGCTAGTTTAAACATCAATAACTAGCTTAATAATCTAGCACTTTTTTGGTCACTGTCTACAAAGGAAAAGATTAGAAAGTAAGAGGATGCTATCTGATTGTCTGAATCGTATCAGTGCCCCTTACATCCTAGGGAGATCAAGTCCATTTCTCATTTTTAAACTCCTTGCTTTTAAGTAACGAAATGAACTACCAATAGGAGTAGTCAAATAACCACAGGAGTTTTAGTCGTATTTACATCAGAATTAAGGTTTCCTAATTTACTTTCAAAAATCATCTTATGAACTGTAAGAAGAATGGGGAAGTCTATTAGATACAGAAAAATCTGAACCAATTTATCCCCAAAAGTGTTTAGTCTACACAAGATATTTTTGATGAAGTTTTACCTTTTATCCAATAAAATGTATTTCTAAGTAGGACATATTAGAATCACAGGACAGTCAGGGTTGGAAGGGACCTCTGGAGATCATCCAGCCCAATCCCCTGCCAAGGCGGGGTCACCTGGAGCAGGTGACACAGGAACACATCCAGGTGGGTTTGGAATGTATCCAGAGAGGTAGACTCCACAACCTCCCTGGGCATCCAGTTCCAGGGCTCTGCTACCCTCAGTGTAAAGAAGCTCTTCTCATGTTAAGGTGAAACTTGTGTTTTTAGTTTATGGCCATCATGCTCGTCATCCTGTCACTGAGAACCACTGAAAAGAGTCTGGCATCAACCTCTTGACACTAGTCCTTGAGATATTTATATGCATTGATGAGATTCCCTCAGAATACTGGGAAATATTACACTGCATCAGTAGACTTTGCACAAACTGGTTCCATAAACCAACCATCAATGCTAAGATTCTGATTTAAAGCACATCCAGTTGTCCTACTGAGCCCCAGCCCACCCCAGACAAAAGCGTAGTGATTCTAGGAGAGAATTTAAGACTTAGTCCTATTCCCTCAAGCTTTTCTTCCTTGCTTTACCAAGGACAGCTGTGTTTAAATATCTGGTGGTTTCCTAGCATAATGGCAGTAAAAAAACCTCTGTGCTGCCACCACAAAGCATCAGCTATTTTAACTGGCACGTGCACAGCAGAACTGCAACGTAGCAGAAAACCACGAAGCCAAGGTTTACTATCACATTTTAAAGGACAGATGGGGAGTAAGGGGCTTTCCAATTACATTTTTTAAAAATAAGGGGACAGAAAAATCACAGCAAGTTAAAGTGAGCACATAAACGTTTGCAAAGTTGAAGGCAACAGAAAAAGGAAAGAAAGAAAAACATGCAAGAAAACAGCAGAAGCTGTGAAATTCAGCAGTTCTCCATCTCTCTGCACAAACACGTTCTTTACGTACTCATGAAACCACAGCTGTGGAGAGCTGTGCAGGACTTAGTCCCAGCTCCCTTTTCCTTCTCCTCTGCTAAATCCACGTCTCGGACCCCCAGCCAGCACCAAAAGTTACCTGTACTTTCCTCAGAGACCTGCTGCTGAAAATGACCAGTTATTCCCTCAAACAAACTGTTCCAAACACCAGCTCCAGGGAAATGACAGCAGGTGCCAATGGCTATCAGAATGTTAATTCCATACCAAAAACACATGAACAAGGCATGCGAACTGAACTCCTAAGAGGGGAAACAGACATTCATGGCATGAAGAGGTACACTCAAGGAAATTTGATTACTCCACCTGCTGAACAGGGTTGGTTGGAGGGTTTTTACTTTTTTTAGCCTCAAAGTGAGTATGAGCTAGCTTTAATACCATGTCCAACTGTTTCAAACTAAAAATTGAAGTCCCTGTGAAACATATGTCTGTGTACTATCTTCAAAGTGCTCCTTTTCACCCTTCCTAAGAACTGAAACCATATTTGACTGCAATTTCAGGCTTTTTATCTCCATCCCCAGATGGTAACCTGGGTTTGCCCCAACACTTGCATGCAAAACCTAATAGAGCGCGAAGTAACAATTTTCCATATATACATGTGAAAAGTATGTGCTGCAGAAAAGCAGTTTCCTATTGAAATCACTTTCCCATCTTTTCATCTCGTGCAGCCCCTTGAAATAGCACCACCATAAAACATGGCTTTGGAAAAGGCAGCTCTCTCCTGTGCCTTTGCTTAAGCGTAGAATTACAGGGAGCGCAAGCCAACTCTCCAGCCAGTGCACTCAGCTAAAGTTCATCGTCTTAAGTACGTCAACTTTTTGTTTGCTCGAAGACGACGACCGTAATTTCAAGGTCACTTTTAGGTCTTTGCAGGGAGAGTCAGCCTTCAGCTTACAACTGATCAGGTGCTACAGACAAACAGGAGGAATTTTACTTTAAGTCCTTCTCTAAGTGGTACCTTTCATTTACACAAGCAGAAAAGAGTCAAAAATGATGTGCAAGATTTAAATTCACAACCTTATGGCCTACAATGCATGAAGATGTTAAACCAAATCACGCTACCATAAGCTTGCCGTGTTATCACCCTGGTACTCTGCCTACTCAAAAAGCAGATCCCCCTTTCAAGTGAAAATCAAGGAATTACCTCTTTAGAAGAGGGAACCACTTGACCAGCACTGTAGTCAGGGTTTTCCCCCTCAAAGGTTCTGGTGTTACTCCAGCACAGAAGTGGAGCTATAAATACACTGAAGGGGCAGTTAAATGGAAAAACGTTGGCATATTTAGAGACTGATTTATGAGATTGATTTAGGAGGGCAAACTCTGTCCATTTACAGATAGCAACCTTCAAGGGATTTAGAATTTGAATGGAAAATTTTTTCAAAGTCTTTAAAAACATGAATACTTCTCTTAATTCCTACACATTGGTAAAGAGGCATCCTGTGAATATACACATAGACATGAAGAATAAGCCAAAAATACAGTCCACGTCCAATTCGGCAGGGAAGCAGAACCCTGCTGTGACCCATCAGGATGTTCTCTTTGCAAGTCTGATCCTGTGTCTTTTGCACAAACAGGATTTTTGCCACTGGGAACCAGAGAATGGGCTACCTCAAATACTGTTATTTAATTTAAATAAGAGTCTCATTTTACAGAATTCCTGGCACTTAAAAAAAACGCCCAGAACAGTTCTTCGAGAAGAGGCTGCTAAACGCTAATATACAAAAATAGCATGGTCACGTTAAGATCTGTATTCACAGATTTTCCAATAAATCTGAAGCTTAGCTGATTAAAAAAAAAAAACCAAAAACACTGGGGGGAAAAAAAAAGAAGAAGAAGAAGAAAGAAAGGAGAAAAAAAAAAAAAAAGGCCCAACATTTTGTCCCAATTACACAGATACCGCGAAACAAGCCGGGTGCCAATGGGAAAGGGCTCAGCCAGCAGCGATGACTCCTGGCATCACCCATCCCTCCTACGTGACCTGACAGCCTCCCCGGCGGCCCCGCAGCTCCGCTGTGCCCTGTCACGGAATCTGCCCGCTCAGCAAACGCGCTCCATTTTCCTGCCAGCGGCGCGGTGTCCGCTCCGCCAGAGCCCCTGCGAGCGCAGCCACTGCCAAGCAACAGCGGGAACAACTTCGGCAAAGACACAGGCACTTCTCTCACAACTCTCTGCTCTCTTTTCCCGGTGCGGAGAGCAAGTACAGAGCTCCCCCCGCCCCAGAGGGAGCGCTCCCGGGGCATCCCCAGCTCCCGACGTCTCCGGGCCACCGGCGACGGGTGCGATCCCGCCGGGAGCGGAGCGGAACCGGGGCACCTCCCGCCCTCCCTGGGATCGGGCACCAGCCCCGGGACGGCAAGTGTTTACGTTTAAAAATACATATATACCGAGCCCGGACCTAGAGGGAAGAGGGGAAAACTCCGCCCCCTCCCTCTCCCGACTCCCTCGGAAAGGCGATAAAAGCTGGGCTGAAATATCTGACCGCTCAGCGCCCCTTTTGTGAGGAGAAAAAAAAA